>JZKD02S0136865.1:314909-362653 GCA_000966675.3 Picea glauca
AAGAGTATTAGAAAATGCATATAGTGGAAGAGGTTATACATTAAAATGTATAACTTAGTAGGAGTAATTCAACTTAAAAGTTGATTGGTTCTCTAAAATTTGAAAAAAAAAATGAGCGTCTTGTAGTAGTACCATTTCCTCTTCATTCACATACAAATGTAAGGTTATTTTATGTATTTAAAGCCCATGTGTAATCAATTGGGTGTAGTTTGAGTGGTTGTGAGCAAAAGTTGCTACCCTCCCCACCCATATTCAAATCCCACTTTGTGACATGTTTTCTCTTATTAAATTGATGTCATATATATGATTTATTCATAAGTTATTGACCTAGCCTTGTGCCCTAAAGAATCTAGGTTTACCCTAGGTGTTATCTTTGAAATGAGGAGAAGTGCCTCAAAAGTTTTCCCTAAAATATGTTACCTGGAAAATAATAATAATAATAATATAAAGATTAAGGTTACACTAAATCAAAAGTTGATGACATTCATTGATAGTTATATAGAATGAACATTGATAGTTAAATAGAATGAACTAATCTTATTATAAGTGTTGATTTCATTCAATGAATATTGATAGTTAAATTTTTCCCTTTCTACTATGAATATTCAAACTAGTCAATCTCAAGTGTGTTGTACTCTATGATAATGAACACATCTTAAAAGAACCTTCCTTATCCCACTACAATCCATGGTTCCTTACCACTAAAATGCATCTTACACATTGGCCCACAAAGAGGTCACCATAGATCCTTGAGAGCACTATTTTTTAAGAAGAGAAGCACTATTTTTTAAGAAGAGAGGGTATACCCCTTATGGAAAAAAAGTAATCTCTCAAGGTGTACAACACCAATCCTTAGTAAAACAAAACTCGCATCATTTATAGGTTAACATTAATCCCCTTTGGTGTGTGGGCAATGATGACCCCATTTGTAAGAATAAAAGAGATAAAATGACTCTTCAATTTTAAGAGCAGAACAAAATTCAAACATAAAACACCAAAGTCCACTCCTTTGAATGAAACCAACACCTATAATAAGATTAGTTGCAAATATGAAAATTTAAGAAACCATAGTTAAACTAACGTTTCTATAAAGCTAATTCAAACATAAAACACCAAAGTCCACTCCTTTGAATGAAACCAACACCTATAATAAGATTAGTTGCAAATATGAAAATTTAAGAAACCATAGTTAAACTAACGTTTCTATAAAGCTAATGAAAAGCTTAAAATGAAGTTAGTACAAAGCTTTAACTTTATCTATCAAATCAAACACCATCACTAAACATAGCCTAAAATACATAACATAATATCACTGCTCTATCTTACAATATTACAGTTCTAATCAATATTCCCCTTTTGAGGGGACCAAGATGACTAGAGATTCTAGTCGGACCTAGATACTCTCACGAGAACAAAAGTTTCCACACCTTCAACAATCTTTGAGTAATTAGATCTAAACTTTTTAACTCGCTTGAATACTGTTAGAGTGCAATCTAAGACAATGTGATTTACCCTGCAAAGTACAATTTTGTCATATTAAAGTTGTATATAGTGTTGTGATGCAAATATAATTATAACAATTATCATATCTTTGTATATTCGTACAAAAGTAGGCCCTCCAGGAGATTCTCCTTCCCTGTTAATTTATGACCTTTAAAGTGATTCCCACATATTCACCACTACTCCATGTGTTGCAATCAAATGATTTGACCTTAAGATTCATCATCCCTCTTACTTTAATATTTTTTCAATGATTCTTTAAACACTTTGGTATATTTATGATCCCTTTTCCATAGAGAGATACTTAGTGCTCGTAATGATCCAATCCCAAACAATTGATGTGTTGTCTCATTCTTGGAATATAAGTTTCCTTTCAGTCATATCGAAATAAAGATGCGCATATTGAACAATCACATCCCTCAGGGATCATAACAAACTTATAAAGAAGATTCTTAAGAAGTAGGTTGAGGTGGGGTTGTGATTTTTTCTATGAAATGGAGATGAGATGCACAAGATGGAGGATGGAGGTTTTTTGGGTCGTTTTATGATGGAGGTTGGAGGTTTTCTGGGTCATTTTATTATAGTTGAAGGCCATCCTTAAACACCTTAATTTATTCATCATTTTCAATACACAACTTTGTTACACTGCGATATCAAGTTTTTTTTGCTAAGATAGAGAATAGATATTCTTGATTGTGAGACTTATGAACTTTAGTGTTATCATTATCATGGTTGTCAAAATTTGACTAGAACGCAATTTGTTTTAAATGTTATGAATATGAGATTTTGAATTTAAGTCATATACATAAAGTTAAAGTTATTTGTAAGGAGTTGTCAACTTTATATTAACATCATTGTCATGGTTGTCAAATTCGAACAAATCAAATTTTCTTTTAATATTTATATTAAATTTTGAATCTAAGTTAATGTATTTAAAGTTATATGTAGGGAGTTATAAACTTTATATCAATATCATCATAATATCCATTTGATTAGTACACAAATTACTTTTTCTAAAAATTTATAAATATTAAAGTTTAAATCTAAGTTATGTGCACAGTATTAATTTATTGTAATTATTAAATTAAATTTTATTGTATTTTAAAAAAATAATATTTAAAAGGAATATAGATTAGGATTGAGTGTATAATATGTATAAATTATTTTAAAAAATTAATATTCAAAAGGAATATAGATTGGGATTGAGTGTATAATATGTATACCTTGTAATTATTTGGTAGATCATAATTCAAGTTTTATTTTCAAATATATTTATGAGGATTTTAAGATTTTAAGGTGTCAAATAAAGTTTATAAGATTAGAATTTGGTTAATGGTGTGCCTTGAGATAATGAGAGATTGAGTTTGTGTTTGTATTATACGTATGAATGAATGAATGTTATTGCATTTTGGTGCCATGAATTCAACTGTTAATTCTAGGTACTTCCATGGTTATCTAAAGATACTAGGTGAAGCCCATAAGAATGGAATTTTGATCGAGGAAGTGAAACTTCTCGCTCCCCACTGCTAGTCCAAGCTTATTATGCCCTTTAATTCTTTTTTTTTTAATCAACTTCTTTTTATCCCATTGCAACAAGTTTTCCCTTTGTCAATTTGAGAGTATTACAATTAATATAGTTAATGGAAAACATTCAAATGAGATTATTTTAGCTAAGAAGTTGTGAGCAAAGGATATATATTTTATCAAAATCACCTAGGACTTGCACTTAATCCCAATCATAAAAACAAGTACAACAACAAACAACGAGAAAACATATTGCCTAAAAAACTTCAACGTTGATGGGGGCATTAACAACACCCCATTTTCACCAACCAAACAAACTCGTGTTTATTTGATTTCTCCTTTTATTATATTGATCACATGATTCTTCTAAATGTAGTTTGTAAATGTAGCTTGACTATAAATAACATTTCCTTTTATTATATTTATCAAGGGATTCTTCTAAAGGTGTAGTTAAAAAATTAGTTTTTAATTGATTTAATTTATACTCATGATTATCCTTGTTTTCTATTTTATTTTTATAGCTCATATTACAATATTAGGAAATTACCATAATACCATGTGTTAAATAGTTGGAGATAATAGGGGCGATAGGTGTGGGGGGATTATATGCAATTCCAGAGTACATATAGTCACTTGTTATGCTTGGGGATTAGGGACGATGCTAAATAATGAAGTAGAGGCCTACACCCTTTTTGAAGGCATTAGACTGGTAAGATTAATGGGAATACGGAAATTGACAATACTTGGTGACTCCATGATGGTGATAAGGGAAATTGTCATACAATCCATCATTGGGGTTAATGTCTATACCAGTGTAATGTCTCAGTCTCCCACTCTTCTAAAAAAAATCGATGAATCCTCCTCGTTTCACATTAAGCGTGAACTAAACTATGAAGTTGATAAATGGGCCAAGGTGGGATCTAGATTGGAAATAGATGAGTTCATAATAAATGGAGAAAAATTGAGTCTCCATGTTGGACAAGCATTTTGGATGCAATTTTGAAAAATATCCTATGGGATGAGGAGATGCGTAGTAGCATAGGAAAGAAGGGAAGGCAGGATCGGAGTGTGCAGTAAAAGCGCATTGGGTGGTGCATAAGAAGATAAAGCAAGGAAATCAAGCAGGAAAAGCAGCATGCAAGAGAAAAGGAAGGAAACGCAGCATGCAAGCGCGAAGGTAGGAAAAGCACGCATGAACTATGTTTTTTCATGAGTTGGCATCATAGGGTTTTGGGATGAGCTAGTAGGGATTTGAGCCCTAAACTCTGTGTATAAATATGTAATGGGTTTGGAAGAATAAGCAGTTGTTGTTGTTGGGAGACTAGGCTGAGAATGAGAGAGAGTCTATGTCTGAAGGTTTAGGGGAGACTTTGCAGAGAGAGGCTTGCACTACATAGCGTCTAGGTAGGATCGGGAATGATATCATGATGCATCTATTGTAGTGTAGGGTGCAAGCCTGAGATGATTGCACGAATAATAATAAAGAAGTCAGTCATTGTGGACGTAGCCCAAGGATTGGGTGAACCACATTAAATTTTGTGTCTGAATGTGTCTTTTTATGTGATTTATCATGGGTGTTATGTTTGTGCATGATTAGATCTAGCTATGTTTGTTATATGAGTGATACGTAGTAATTTTGAATGTTCGAGTGAATGGTCGATGTCGCAATCTACATTATAATGGCGTGTATTATTGAGTTTACCAATTAGTCAAGGGATAAGAGACACAAAATAGTGCGCACGGGGTATATAAGTATCAATGAACATATTGATGACCTAACGTGCCCTCATCCCTACAGAACTTGGTTCCTACAATCCCAGTAGATACTTTGGGTGAGAATTCACTTACATGCAGGAGATGTCGAAAGGGCTGGTATCTGAAGGGTTTTGTTGGTTAGATAACTTGAATGTAGGGTCTTACAACTGCGTGCCAACAAATGGTTTCGTTGTTGGGACCCGAAATCTGTGATTGAGGGAATGTTTTGGAGGCCGACTAAGAAAGAGACCGTTGAATGGTTGGAAAGAAAGGAACAAGAATTTCCCCAAGGAGAGAATAGAAACCCTTGAATGAGCAACAGAAAATGGTTGCAAAGGTATGTGTTTACAGAGCTGCGTGAGGTTTTCTTTGGCAAATTTCTTATTATTTTGACTGAATGGTTAGAAATATTAGTGGAGAATACCGGAAGATATTATACTACAATGTTGAGGAACTGGACTCCTGAGTTGGTAAGACAATTGAATTTTGTAAGTAATAAGACTTCTCGTGCAGTTGATTTCTGGTTGAACAACATACTGGGGGGTTATATTAGGAATTTGAAATAGATTGTACTCGGCCATATAGTGTCCCTGAGAGGGATTTATTTTAGGGTCTGCGTGGAAGGTTTATGAAAGCATTGGGTACCTGGATAAAGATGTTGTTGTGCAAAACATGTGTGATGAAAATGGAATCTAACTGCTAAGAGGATTTGTGCACATAGGGGAACTGGGGGATGACCAGGGGATAGTCTGAAGGTAGGAAAGAATGAAGAAAGAAATGAAGAAGGAAGGGAGAGACTAAGGATGCAGAGAAACAAGGAAGGTATATCATAAGAAGAAGAAGAGTTTGGAGTACTATGCAACGAAAAAAGGTACAAGAGGTTGAATATTGGGGCTGAGAAAGGAGAGTCATGCAACAAGTATGAGAGGATAGAACCCTATGCAATAGTCCAAATCGTAGAAATACCGCACACAGAAGGAGAGGAAGAGGATTCCCCGTTCAGTCCTATAATAGAAGAGTCGATAAGTCCTACTCAATTTGATCATGTGTCAATTCCATGTCCTTGTGTGCGTCACCTGGATCTGAGATAACATTTGAAGATTTGTCAAAAGAACTTATAGTTAGTGGAGGAAGTTAGAATAGAGGTAGTTAGAGAAGTGGAAGCAGTGCATCGAGTCAGATTCATCCAACTAGATTGGGGGGAGGTACTACACAAAACACCATGGCAAGGTTAGACAACACATTGAGAATGCCTGAGTTCCAGGGAGTTGGGTCAGAGGACCCAGAACAACATCTATTTGTATGTGAGACAATTTGGGCTGCGAAGAATGTCCAAGATGAGGCTATAAATATTGCCCAGTTGGAAACAACATTTAGAGGTCGCGCATTGGTGTGGTATATGAAACTGCATAGTACCACACTAGCAAGTCAAACAAGGAAACTGGAAGAAATTAGACAAGCATTATTGAAAGAGTTCAAGAAGCCAAAATCTGAGTCACAGTACATCACAGAATTGAAGGAAATCAAACAAGTGCACATTGAGTCAGTTTGGGACTATGATCAAAGATTTAAGGATTTTATGGGTAGATTGGCATTTCAATTCTTGATCAACAACACAGAGAATGGTTTATTGCAAGATTATTGCCACACATTTATTGCCCTTTGATACAACAGAAGGCTACGTCTCATCCTGAGGCTTTGGATATTGCGATGAAAATGGAAGCATATCCTATAGGAGAGGGTGGGGGGATGGATCAAGTCTAGAAATAGTTAGCTACCTTGACAGTTCAATTAGAAGACATGAAGAAAGGAAAGGAGAAGTGGGAACAATTCTAGTGTACCAAGTGTAGGACTGAAGGCCACCATAAGGATGAATGCCCAGCCTTTGCGTAGTATTTGGAAACTGGAGCACCGAACCCATTACCAAGAGGGGGGTATTGTGAAATATGTGAGAAATGGGGACATCATCTGTATGATTGTCCATTGTTGTATAAATATCAGAGTATGCTAAGGAATTTATTTTGTAACTTTTGCAAGTCAGTAGGGCACGAAGAGAAGGAGTGTCATGCATTCGACTTGATGAGAGAGCACACTTCATATATGTATAGTATTTAAGAGGAGAATGCTATGACAGAAGGAGGTGATCCACGATATCATAATCAGAGAGGATTTAATTGAGGAAGCCGAGGAGAATTTGGTAGAGGTCAAGGCAGAGGGAATCTTGGAAAAGGAGGTAGAGGACCAATAATATGATACAATTGTAATTAATCGAGGCACTTAGCTTGTGACTAACCAAATCCTTGTACAACATGCACATCTTGTAGAGCACTGGATCATGTGACAGAAGACTGTCCTAAACTACTTGTGAAGTGATAGGAAAGAGGGAATCAGAACCAGAACCCAATTCATAACGTACAAGAGATATCAATCAAGAAATGCAATGAAGGACCTATAATAGCAGTTGTCATACGCAGGGGAGATAGAACAGTGGATGATATGATAAATGGAGGGAGGCAAGTTGAGCAATGGGTGAGGAAATCAACAAGACCTATGCCGACATTTGACCCTCAACAAGAAAAGGAGACGTATCAAAGGACAAGAAAAGATATCCTAGGACCTTATTGGGTAACATCAACATCATTTGCACCTCATGTGGTCGACATGCCTTCGGTCTGTGATCGTACTATACCAGAAAATTTGTTGGAGAAGGTAAGTACTCTAAGAGAGTTTCTTAGAAGTTGCATAGAATTGATGAAAGATGAAACTACGATGAATGAATTAAGTGAAATAATTGACCATTGCTCACAAGAAAGGGAAATTCCTACCACACAAAGGGTAGTGAATCAATTACTGCACAAAAAGAGGACCAGCGAAGAGTTCATACTAAGTGCGCAGATTGGGGAATATGATGTGGACAATGTCATTTTAGACTTGGGTTCCAATGTAAATGTGTTACCAAAGAAAACATGTGAAATAATGGGGAAACCCAAGTTAATTTGGTCTCCTGTCCAGTTAAGATTGGAAAACCAACACAAGATAGTACTAATTGGTCGATTGATAGGGATACCTATAAATATAGATGTGGTGCGCAGTATGGCAGACTTCGAAGTCATCTAAATCGTAGATGATAGACAGTCATATCCAACACTAATGGGGTTAGAATGGGACTTTGACAATCAGGAAATTATTAATCTGAAGAGTAGGGAAATGATACTTCAGGTAGGAGACTTTAAAGATATTGTGCCATTGGATCTAACAGAAGGGAAGACGTATAATGAACCAGCTAAAGGGAACAAAATTGATAACCTATATAATATGACTATGTGAATGGATGACTATGTTAATCCGACTGCAGATGGCGCCCTAAGTTGGAGAAGCATTATCTCATGTGCATCATATTCAGAAGAAGGATTGGAACATTGGCAACAAAGGATGCATGAGGTATCAACCAGACAGTGTGCCCGCATGACTCGATCATTGTGCTGGATTGGAACGGGACTATGTGACCCGCCCAAGTATGATGGTTTGACTGATATAAGTTCTTTTGTAAAGGTATTTGAATTGCAAATACCTGAACAACAAATATTGTTGACATTAGATGTTGTCTTGAAAGCCAATCCATCCAGATGGTGGGTTGCACATAAAGAAGGAATAGAAGGCTGGCAGGAGTGTAGAAGATTGATGCAAGTTGGATTTGGTACTGATGTTGAGTATATTGTGTAGAAGTATACAAGGGTATGTGATCCAATAGATCATGTTGAGCAATGTAGAAACATATGGAGATGATCGATACCAAAGAAGGAATAAATGCACAGGTTTATACACACATTGGATACAATTCCTATGAATTGGTACCTAGAACTATAAATGCATAGAGAAACGGTGAATTGGGACTAGATAATTCAAAGGTTTAAGGTAACATTTAAATTTGAACATGAATCTCCATTACTAAATGCATCTTTGCAGGCCATTAGAACTAAGATATTTTTAGAAGAAGGGCCAATGGAGGTAGTACATATGTGTAGTACGCACATAGCTTCTATGATTGTTCATGAATTACTTGAATTTTATAACGTTTCTAAAGAAGAAAAAGACGAGGAAGATCCAAGGAATATAATATTCCTTAAACTGAGGGGGAATGCAAAGTAGAAGGACCAGAGATTGAATCTGTTGTGTATGCACAACCACTAAAGACACGGAAGGTAAATACTGGGACAAAGGAAAATCCAAAGTTTCCATAAATAGGCAATTACTAAAATGATCAAATTGTGGAGAAGATTGCAAATTTACTATGTGAGTATCAGGATCTATTTCCAACTACATTTTCATAAATGAAAGAGATAGTTGGGGAGTTAGGAGAAGTGAAGATCACTTTGCAACCAGGTGCTAAGCTAGTAAGACAGAGACCTTACAGACTGAATCCAAAATATAAATAGAAGGTAAAGGCAGAGATAGACCGAATGTTAGAAGCCAGAATCATTGAACCAGTCGTGGAATCAGAATGGATAAGTCCGATGGTAGTGCAAGATAAGAAAATAGGGGAATCATGATTTTTATAGACCTAAGGAAGCTAAATGATGCATGTATGCATGATCAATTTCCAACATCATTTGTAGATGAAGTTTTAGAGAATGTAGGAGGGCAGGAGGCCTATTCTTTCATGGATGGATTTGTAGGATATCGCCAGATTAATATTGCACAAGAAGACAAACATAAGAATACCTTTGTGACAACGTGGGGAAGCTATTAGTACACAGTAATGCCTTTTGGGCTAAAGAATGCACCTATAGTTTTATCAAGAGTAGTTGTCGCAACTTTTAAGAAATGTATTCATAAGTTCCTTGAAGTTTACTTAGATGATTGGATTGCATTTAGTATATTGAAAGATCACATAGAAGTACTCAAGTTAAAGTTGGATAGGTGTAGACAATGTCATATTTCACTGAACTTGAAGAAATGTTTTTGTTGCGCTCCTTTTGGAATTTTGTTGGGCCATGTGGTATGTAAGCATGGCTTATTAGTGGATCCTTCCAAGGTTGCAGTGATTTTGGACTTACAACCACCCACATAAGTTAGACAGTTAAGAGAAACCTCGGTTCATACATGATACTATAGTAAGTTCATTAAGGGTTATGCGCAGATTATAGCACCTATGGAGAAGTTGTTGAAGAAAGAAGCTAAGTTTTAGTGGAATGAGGATTGTCATAAAGGTTTGGATCCATTGAAGCAGAAATTAGTGACCACGGCTATTTTGATATTTCCATATTGGGGAAAGGAATTTCATGTTCATGTGGACATGTCATCCATAGCTTTAGGCGCGATATTATCTCAACTAAGAGAAGGAGACATAGACCATCCAATTTAATTTGCAAGCAGAAAGCTTTCAACGGCAGAAAAGAATTAAACTACCACAGAACGAGAAGGATTGGCAATGGTATATGCACTGCAAAAATTTATACATTATTTGTTGGGTTCTCATTTTAATATGTATACAAACCATTTTTCACTAAGATACTTAGTGAACAAGCCAGTGTTGGGGGGGAGAATATGCAGATGGTTGTTGATGTTCCGGGAATATGATTTTGAGGTTGTTGTGAAACAAGGAAAGTTGAATGCAGGACCAAATCACTTATTCTGCATACTATCAAGAGAAGATGCAGGGAATCTAGATGACAGCTTTCCAGATGTGAAGTTATTTGCAGTTAAAATGGTGGATGACTACTTCACAGACATTGTGCAATTATTAAGTACAGGAATGGCTCCAACAAACATGACAGTTGCACAAAAGAAACAATTAGTGGTTAAGGCAGTGGATTATCAGTTAATTGCAAGGAACTTATATAAGTTAGGTGCAGATGGGATATTAAGACGATGTGTGTTAGAGCATGAAAGGCCAATGATACTCTCAGAAGCACATGAAGGAATTGTAGGAGGACACTATGCATGCAAAAGGACCATGTGGAAGATTTTGTGTGCAGGGCTCTGGTGGCCCACGCTTCACAATGATGCTAAAGAATATTGTCAAGCATGTGATTTTTTTCAAAGGGTTGGAAATCCATCTAGAAGGGATGATATTCCTTTGCATCCACAGGTTACACTGCAAGATTTTGACAAATGGGCGATAGATTTTGTAGGAACAATCAATCCACTAGCCAGGAGATCAGGAGCTAGGTATATAACCACTGCAACAGAGTATTTGACCAGATGGGCAGAATTAGCATAAGTCATAGATTGCATCCCAGAGACTGTTGTGCGGTTTCTATTTGAGAATGTAGTTACATGATTTGGATGCTCGCACAGTCTACTAAGTGATCAAAGGACACACTTCCTGAATAAGCGATTGCAACATTGATTGAGGAATTTCAAATTCATCATCAGAGGAGTACGTCATATCACCCTCAGGTCAATGGGACAGTAGAATCTTTTAATAAAATCATGGAGAATGCTCTGAAAAATATCTGCAACATAGGAAGGGATGATTGCGACTTGAGGATCCTTGCAGTATTATGAGCATATAGGACTACAAGTAAAAATTTGATTGAATAGACACCTTTTAGGTTGATCTATGGGTAAGAAGAAGTAATTTTGATGGAGTTTATTGTGCCTAGCCTGTGTGTTGCAACAATTACTGATCTTTCGAACTCTTTCGCAGTAGAGGAGAGATTGTCACAATTGCTATAGCTTGAGGAAGATCGATTTGTCACAGGGTTCCATCAGCAAGCTTAGAAGGAAAGAGAAAAGGCATGGAATGATAGAAATATTAAACAAAAAAAGTTTGATTTGGGGGACTTAGTATTACTGTACGACGACAAGTTTATGCAGCATCCAAGAAAGTTTCAAATTCATTGGTTAGGACCATACATAACTAATTATGTGACAGAGGCGGGTGTTGTGCAGTTGGAAATGTTGAATGGTGAAGTCTTGGGAGGAATGGTGAATAGAAGTTGACTGAAAATTTATAGGGACGACCGACCTCCCACGCACTAGGTTGAACTGCGCAAGAACAAATGTACCATAGTAGTGTATTATAGTAGGAAAAATACAAAAATAAAAAGAACATAAAGTAACAAAGTAAAGGCATGTAAGAACTAGGAAGTCTAAAGTGTTAAACCAAGGTCTAAGGTGCAAGACTAACACAGGTGTATGTAAGTGCATAGAAGAAGTGAGGGTCACGCAGATGGATGAAACTACATTGAGTAGGGAGATTACACACAAAAGTGAAGAACTGTGTAGTGAGCAAACAAGTAAGCTAGAAAAATTGCGCAGAATAGGACCGACAAGATCGTTAAAGGCATTAAAAGGCGGAAATGACGGTTAAAAAGCATTAATGACAATGCATCAAGATGACACATAGTAATAAATGGAAAAATCCACTGGGGATCATGACAGACTGGTGGTATGAGGCAAAAATCCAGTGGCATATTTGGTAACAAAGCAGCATTAAAACACACATTGAGTACACAACTGGTGAATTAGACCATTAGCTCATGCGTGAATGTACAAGGACAATTGTCGAAGGGTTATAAAATCACACCAGGAGCCAACAAGGAAAGGGTATTTGCATTCATAAGCATTGTGAGAATATAGAGTAGACCACAGGTGAACCAAAGTTGACACAAAGTAGTTGTAGAGTCAAAAAAGGGAAGCATCAGTCGCAGAGAGCAATGGAACCACCAAAAGTTGAAGCACCAGTTGTCATGGCACGCAAGCCATCTTGAATGCGACCACCAGTCACACTGGAATTCGAGGAAATGCTCGGAGCTTAGACTTCACAACCGAGGTTTCTCAAAGATTATGTATCGTCAATAAAGGACATTGCACCACAAGTCAGACTTCCCAAGGATGCAAGGTACTCGTTGGCTAGACCAGAAATACCACTCGATGTCATTATTGAAGGGGACTTGATATGAAAGTTCATTGCTTTGAAGTTTTCGAACTATGACATAACATATGCACAGAAGTCTCCCAAGTTAGCGCAAGACAAGTATTTACGCACTAAAAGAATACTAGGGACAGGTGCAATACTGGTAGAGCCGCAAAGTTGGGCGACCAGGCTAGAAATATCAAGGATATAAAATTTGTTAGAAATCCCATACTTTGACAAAAGTCAAGAAATAAATGTATGTGTTAAGTTATTATTGATTTGCTTCCATGGAGGAACTTTATGGCTAGATCCATCGGTATCTATCAATACACAATCGATTGCGTGGATAATGGGCTTGTCGACAGCAGGAGAGGATTCAAAAACATTATTCACAAATAAGTCTGGGGAGAAAGCATTATCTGAAAGTATGAAAGAGAATTTCAACACCTTTAGAGTAAATCAAGGGTTGGATGTTGCCATCATAAGTGATAATGTAGTTATATTTTCAACGTAGGTATTGGACTGCAAATTAATAAGCAAATGTCAGAAGGATGAGGTGTTGGACGCAGTAATAGAAGTTGTGGAGAATTGCACAAAATGGGTCTAGATGAATTGGGCCACCTTTTTTGTCAACTAGTTTCTAATAGATTGCACTGAATCCAAAGAGAAAGGCATGGAATTTCACTATGACTTTCTTATCATACTGATAGCATTGGTCATCTAGAGGGAGCCTGACAAGTGACAGTTTTTTAAAACATCATGAAGAGATCATGAAACGGCGCGTTATGTTAACTTATGGAATATTACACATAAGGGAAGACAACAAGACACCAATGTCATCTTCTATGTCTACTTGATCATGATTTGGCACATCATAGAGTGCGCACCGCGCATCACAGCCTAGACTGTGGATAACTATAAGGATATTGTGCGCTTCAAAGCAAGGATGCACCACATGTATATACAACCTAAAAGAGACCTAGCGCACTAGTGGTTTCCAACAAGCTACAAGTTGACATAGGAGGATGTATGCATTATTTCCAATGACTAGGACGAAGAGTGGAAACTTCTAGTTGAATAAACAGAGTACTTTGATGAGGAAGAGGAATGAGACAATGAATATGAAGAACCAGATGAGGCACAAGGCGATGAGCAAGGAAATGGCGTAGGGGACACGTAGCAGACAATCCCAAAAGCAGGGGTCAAGAGGAAATACAAGGGTAAGGGTCCAACAACATTTGCACACAAGAGGGCCCCAAGGTGTAGGACAGTCGGTGACGGAGTGTGTTGTTAAGGCACTCCGTGATGTTAAAGTCACCGGTTCAAAACCTGCGGGGACAAAAAATTCCATCCATGTTAAGGGTTGGTGTGGCTCAAGCCACGTGCGATCCCTGGGTGATTTTGACGGCTTAGATGCCCCTGAGTCATGGTTTCTTAGCCACACGTTAGTCCCACATGTCATGGAAAAACTAACAAACAAACAAACAAAAACATTTGCACACAAGAAGATGAAAGACCACAAAGATCCATTTATCTACACTCTAACAGATGATGATATTGATAGAATCAGCTACCAAGTGAGTGATTCCATAGAGGAGGCAGTTCAATAAGTGTCACATCTACAGGAAGGCATGAACAGGAGGGTGCAAGAGCAGTTGATGGCATTATAGTAGCGATTGGAGGTAATGAGCATAGTGTCAGAGAGAAGATATGATGAAGGCCAACCAACAAGCGCGACTGGAGAAGCAAGGGCCACCACTTCGTACCTGCCAGAAATCGCAGCAGGGCACCGAATTTGGAAGATCTCTCCCAAAGTAATCGAGTTCCCTACGCTAGAGATGAAGGAACATGAACAATTACTAAGTCACCTGGAATTAGTCTTGTCACGGATACCCATGGAATCATTACAAGGTTTGCAGGTAGGGGTGGTGTAGGAAATACAGTTCTGCACATAAGCGATGACAATGGAGTTAACCAAGGTAGCAACAGATAAGGAATACTTGTAGAATATTCATACTGAGGTATTGTAGGAGAAGGAAGAGGTTGAACAACAGGTCAAGAGGGTACATCAAGTCATGTAGAAGATATATAGGGAGATTCTTGAGATATTGATGGTGGTAGAAGCCATAATAGAGGAGAAAATATCAAAAATCAGTGAAGTAATTCAAGGATTTCGCAATAGGATTGGAGAGTTGGAAGCACGCACCACACCAATTACACCACCTAGGGAGAAGGAACAAAGAGACAAAACAACCATAACCTCAGTCACAAGACTTAAGAGTCTCGATGAGGAGCGTATGAGGCTATGTGAAGAAAGAACGCAGATTTGGACACAACTGATGGTGAATATGGAGTTGAATTCAATCGATGAAAGAGTAATAAGTGCACAGGAGAAGGTGAAGAAAGACAATGAAAGCATAAACACTCTGTCACAAGAAAAATGCATGACGACCATCCTTGTGAATAGATATTTATACGGAAAGATATAGTAGATGAGGGCATAACAAAAGATTATTGCACAATGATTGGAACCCCTACAGGATGAAGCACTCAAGATAATAGGGGGATTGGCAGCAACAGGAGGCATGGTGAAGAAAGTCGAGAAAGAATACGAGGAGAATCTTGTGACGTTAATGGCACATGACGTAGAAGAAATCTTGGAGATCGAGGCTAAGGCAAAGAAATAATTCGTTACAGCCAGAGAGACATTGAAAAATTTTATGGAGTCATGGAAGGGAGCGACGTAACAGGCCTAAGTCACTCAGGACAAGCCACAAGTGAGTGTTGGGGGCCTGTTGGACATGCATTTTGGATGAAATTTTGAGAAATATCCTAAGGGATGAGGAGATGCACAGTAGCAGAGGAAAGGAGAGAAGGTGGGATCGGAGTGCGCAATAAATGCACATTCAGGATTAGAGTGCACAGTAAAAGAGCATTAGGCAACGCATAAGAAGATAAATCAAGGAAATAAAGCAAGGAGATAAAGCAGGAAAAGAAGCATGCAGGAAAAAAGGAAGGAAAAGTAGTATGCATGTGAAAAGGAAGGAAACACAGCATGTAGGTGCGAAGGCAGGAAAATCACGCACAAACTATGTGTTGTCATGAGCTGTAATGAGTCATAATGAGTTGTCATAGAGTTTTGGGATAAGCTAGTATGGTTTTGATCCCTAAAATCTATGTATAAATATGTAATGAGTTGGGAAGAATAGGTTGTTGTTGCTGGGAGACTAGGCTCAGAATGAGAGAGAGTCTATATCTGAAGGTTTAGGGGAGATTTTACAGAGAGAGGATTGCATTGTAGAGTGGCTAGGTAGGATGGGGAATGATATCATGATGTATCTATTGTAGTGCAGTGCGCAAGCCTGAGATGATTGCTCGAAGAATAATAAAGAAGCAAGTCGTTGTGGATGTAGCCAAAGGATTAGGTGTACCACGTTAAATTTGGTGTCTGAATGTGTCTTTTTATGTGATTGTTCATGGGTGTTATGTTTATGCATGATTAGATCTAGCTTTTTTTGTTATATGAGTGATGCGCAATAATTTTGATTGTTCCAGTGAATGGTCTATGTCACAATATGCATTATAATGGTGTTGTATAATTGAGTTTACCAATTAATCAAGGGATAAGAGACACAGAATATTGCACACGGGGTATATAAGTATCAATGAACATATTGATGACCTAACATCCCCTCATCCCTGCAAAAACACGGTTCCTGCAGTCCCAACAAATACCTCGGGTGAGACTTCACTTGCATGCAGGTGATGTCGAAAGGGTCGGTATCTGAAGGGTTTTGTTGGATAGATAACTTGAACCTAGGGTCTTACAATTGAGTTCCAACACTCCCCATCTCTTAAACTCATGGAGCGTGAATTCAATTGGTGTGAAATCTAGTGAAGCTTGGGAATGAATGTGTCGTGGCTCGCACATATCGCATCACTTAGATTTGAAAGGGGTAATCAATCCAATGTGTGAGACTGTATAATTTCAGGCATGGCAGTGATGGAATTCCACAATTTTGTTGGTGGTATCTATGGAGGGAGCGTTGGGAATGAAGCAATTCGAGGCGAAGGTCTTCCAATTATGAATTTGAATAGTTTGTAGCTCAGGGTTATTATGGCTACTAGTTTCTTCTACCCTTTTTCTGAGTATTTCTATTTGCATACATTTGTTTTATTGAAACCTAAAAATGAATTTTCTATATCCTTTGTTATTTTCGTTGATTTTGAAAGAGGCGACATAATTGGGCCAGGTGATGGCGAATTAGAATGCTCCCATTCTGATTCGACAGTCATACTAGAAAGTGGATATTTTAATCTATGTCATGAGAAGTTGTATATGCATATATTGATCCTTAAATTTGAAACTCGAATCATCCACGTTGTTTTTTTTATTACTTATGGAAATGGTTATGTATATGGGTCGTGGAATAGTGAGATATTTTTCTATCAGTATAATTTGGTTAACAATGTGTGTAGTGGGTTTGTATGTTCTGAGTCTCATCCAACCATCAAGATTTTAGGTGGGACACCTGTTGTTAGTTTGTGGTGCTATGTTTTCCCTTCTTTGGCTTCTATTATCACTCTGGAACGTCGCAATTCAGTTTAGTTTTGGGAAGATACCAAGTGCCCTCATTTTCGTGGTTCTAGAATATGGGTGTTGGGTCAGAATTGATAGTCTTGGGTGTCCATTACATCACAACATGGATCCCTCCTGGCGTGATATCAAGTGCATTTTTTGCAGACATGAAGATATGGTTGAAGGTAATAGAGTGGCCCTCAGACAGGTCACGGGCAAGGTAAGTGCAATTGACCAAATTGTAGCATCACTTCTCTAATGCGTGGACAATTTGGAATAGGAACGACATAGGGTAAGTGCACTTGAACATATGGTAGCAACACTTCTCTAACACATGGATAATTTGGAACAAAAATGTTAGCATTAAGGGAAATGGTGATGCCACAACAATCACAATCTACATCAAACAATCAGGCTTCAAGAATTTCTCACAATGGAAACTCAGGTGAAGAACAAGGAGGATGGGATGTAGAGCCTATGGAAGTAGAATAAAATGATCTAGGCCAAGAGGAAGCGTGGGAGGAACCAGATAATGAATCAACTCATTAATAAATGCATTACAAATGTGTTTTTTTGCTTGGACAATTTATTATAGTATATTTCAACCAAGTTGCATGGATGTATAGACTAGAAATTAATATGTATGTCAGTATGATAGCAGTAGAGGACTCTTTTAGACATGAGCCAATTTTTTTTAAATTTTGATTATGCTAATTCACTACGACGTGTGTGTGTGTGTGTGTGTGTGTGTATTCTTCAATTTCAATTAAAAATTAGTTGGAGATAACATGAATTATTATCATTGTTAATTAGTTAGGTTTCCTAGTTGTTAATTCTAGATAAGCCCAAATCATGCTCATAGACTTTCATTATCCTTACATTACTTTTTAGTTCACCAAACCATCTCCATTTCTTGGTTGATTCCCTGAATACACCAACATAGAATAGCAACTATATACACATATTATTGGTTGAATTGATACTTCAACATTTTTAGATGAATGGAAATTTCTTCATTAGTCATGAATACTTGTAACAAGGGCTATGTAGTAGCGATCTTTGTCATTTATAATGTAATAGAATAAATAATTGAAGATATCATTATTATTGATTCGAGGTGGAGACAACCACTCTTATTATATGGCAAAATATGTTCTCAAGGTTTTGTTTGCTTTAGTAAGGAAATGCAAGTTGTAAGAGGCTATAGTAGTCTTGTCTTATAAAGGTGGTCTTTGAACAAATTAGTGGAAATGGGCTCATTGTACGAGGAAAAGTGTGACATGGAGAGCTGCACCCATGCAAAAAGGACCTTGAACATTATAGGTCGTGCCCTTTCAATAGAACCTTGTCACTAGGGAGGACCAAACTCATAGTTGTGCCTTGACTTAACTGAACCAAACAGATCTATGAACCAAACATATCTAAGATCTAAGAGAGAGTTTTGTTGGAAGGAGGATTGGTTTGGATTTTAGCCACTCGTGAACTCAAAAAGACATAAAACCATAATAATAGAAATTATTCCCAAACCCAATAATGTACAAGTAGTCCTCCATTAAAACCTTCATGAATCATGTATGATTGAATGAGCCTATGACATGGAAATCATGTGAAATTACTCCAAAACAAAACATGAATGTATGGACAAATATAAGTGCATGGAACAAATTTTACATATTAATATTAAAGCAAATTTAAATGACTAACCAAAATTTATTATTACAAGTTGTAACTTCTAAATATTAAGAATTCAGATATTTTCTTATTTGTAAAACCTTAAATCCATAAACATATAATCAAAACAAAACATGAATGTATGGACAAATTTAAGTACATGGAACAAATTTTACATATTAATATTAAAGCAAATTTAGATGACTAGCCAAAGTTTATTATTACAAGTTGTAACTTCTAAATATTAAGAATTCATATATTTACTTATTTGTAAATATTTAAATTCATAAACATATAATTAAACCATAAAAATATAATCTTAAATTTATATTTAAATTATAGTTACAAAACTAAATGAAAAATGTTATATTTATTTATAAATGTTTACACTACACTCCACCTTTCTAAACTCCATTTACTCAATAATATTGACAATTAATTATAGACTTCACCTTAAGTATATATATTTTCTTGATGTCTGAAATTTACTTCCTAAAAAATTCTAATGTATAATTATTGATACTTTTGTACTCGTATAGAAATCTAATATGAAGTATGTACATTTACTCAATAATATTGACAATTAATTATAGACTTCACCTTAAGCATATATATTTTCTTGATGTCTGAAATTTTCTTCCTAAAAAATTCTAATGTATAACTATTGATACTTTCGTACTCGTATAGAAATCTAATATGAAGTATGTACTTAGAATTCAATAGCATGTACATTGACATGTGATATGAAATAGAATCTATGCATCTTCTTTCTCTATTATTTGTGATTCTTATTAGCCTCGTCGTCATAGTTTATTTTAATAATATGATCAAAATTGATCTTTCTAAGCATATTATGCATGGGTAATTTGTGCACGTTGTTTTGAATAATGCATTGCTTATTCATGTTTTTCATAGTTAAATATAATTAATCTCATTTGAGATTAATTTATTTCAAAAAGTTAAACATGTGATTACAAATATTATTGATACAACTAATATATGATTCTAGAATATGCAAAATGTCCATGTTCGAAATAGAGTATTTTTGCACGGTACCTTGGAAGCTTATATTGGTTGTTAGTTTTAAATGAACAATGTAAAATTTTTGTATTAGAAAAAGGGAGAAACTTGATTTATATAGTATCTTGGTGGCATTATCATTGATCGAAATAATTTGGATATACATTAATACTAAGCTTCTTACCTTGCAATAAAAGAGTTTATTGGATTCTATGTTTTTAGTTTATCTCGCAAGGCTTGATATAGTTCAAAAGGCAATATTCATTACATAAATGATCTAGTTGTTTTTTCATCATTATCTAAACCATAAGCAATGACTCTCATTCCAAAGAAAAAGGAAGCCTCCTCCTTCGAGGACTTCAGACCTATTTCTGGTTGTAATGTCATCTATAAGCTTATTTCCAAGATAATTGCTAATATGCTTAAGCTTATTCTCAGTGACATCATCTTTGAAGAGCAGTTTGACTTCTTGATCAAGAGACAAATTTGCGATGCCATAGCCCTGGCCCAAGAAGCTCTCCACTCTATCAAGACTCAAAACATCCCTTCTATTATCTTGAAGTTGGACCTTTCTAAATCCTATGACAAAGTTAGTCGGGTCTTTGTTAGACTAGTTCTGATCCAAATGGGCATGAACCTATCCATAGTCAACTGGATTATGGGATGCATCCAATCGACCTTGTTCGCAATCCTTATTAATGGCTATCCCTCCAATTTTTTGCATTCATCCAAAGGGATTGGACAGGGATGCCCCCTATCTCCCTTTTTGTTTCTTATTATAGTGAAAGGGCTTAGTAGGCTTATTGGAAATGCCAAGATCAATGGCTTGTTAAAAGGAGTCAAAATCATCCCAACTGAAATAATTTCTCATTTGTTGTTCATTGATGACATCCTTCTCTTTGGTGCAGGCTCTCCACGGGAATTCAAAGTGCTTAAAGACATTATGGACCTATATTGTTTAGCTACATGTATGAAGATTAACATGTCCAAGTCCAATCTCCTTTTCAACTTTCCTCAAGAAAATATGTAGGCTCAATTGGACTATCTTCTTTCGTTCTCCCACAAAGGAATTGACGAAGGTCTTAAATATATGGTTTTTGTGTTGAAACCCAATGCCTGCTCCTATGAAGACTAGCTATGGATTTTCAAAAAAGTTGAAGCTAGAATTTCTCTTTGGGTTCATCAATGGCTATCGCGGGGAGGGCGTCTAATTCTTCTGCAATCCATCCTAATTAGTATCTCAATCTATTGGACATCCATAGAAAAAGTCACTAAAGAAATTCTCACGAAAATCACAAAGATCATATTTTGTTTTCTTTGGTTAGGAAGTATGAATTCAGATGGCATCTCTCTTTTCAAGTAGTCCTGCATAACTCATCCTAAGGAACTAGGAGGATGGGGGATAAAAAAATGTTTATATATTTATTCAAGCTCCAGCAATGAAAAACCTTTGGAGGCTAACTCATAATGGATCTCTTTGGGGAAGGGTTATGTCCTTGAAGTACTGTGTTGGTCTTTCGGTGGAGGATTGGTTTCATACCCCTCGCAAATCAACCTCATATAGTTATATTGTTTGGAAAGATTTCATGGAATCCTTTCCTCTCATCGAAGATTGGATAAAATGGAGAATACAAAATGGAAAAAAAGTAAGGATCGGGGAGGACCCATGGGAAGGATCGGATGAGGAATATAGACTTATCGAGGACCTTCGTACAATTCTACACAATCAAGGTATTTTCCGCCTTTGGGATGCAAAGGCACCTGAGCTTGAAAAGGTTGGTTGGAGTGGTTGGAAGTCTGACACATTCTTGGAATTAGATGGAAAATTTGTTGAAGAGTGGAGGCTCTATGTTGGTAAACTTTGTTCCAACTTCATCAAGTTGATTGAAGAAGAGGTTGATTCCTTGCATTGGTCAAAAAACACTCTATCTGGTGAATTCACAAAAAAACTTGGATATAAGGCTCAAGATGAAGCAGTGTTTATTGGGAACGTATTTGGTGGTGGGATAGAGTTTGGAAATTGCACTCTCCTTTGAAGACAAAAATTCGAGTGTGGTTGGGGCTCCTGAATAAAATCTTAATTGGGGATAACGACCTAAGAAGGGAGTGGGTAGGCCCCAAGAGGTTATATTTGTGCAGGCAGGATGCAAAATCAGCACAACATTTGTTCATCTCTTTCCCCTTTGCATCGCATAGATGGTCATTGGTTGAAAAAACCTTTAAAGCAAAAGCACGATGCAATTTTCTGAGTCTTGGAGACTGGTTGAAAGAATGGTTGAATGACGCCTCCATGAAATTATTTGGTTCGATACCTTGCTTCTTCACTTACTTTATATGGTGTGTGCACAATCTCAATATTTTTAAGGACAAATATATCCCTGCTGAGGTAGTGGCAGGTATGGTGGCAAAGCTTTCTCAAGAATTTAAATGTGAGCTGAAAAAAGCAAAATCTCGTCAGACAGCCATGCCCTCTTTCATCTATGACATCCCCTAGATATTCTTTGTTGGCGCAAGCTAAGAGCATCCATCTATATTAGAGATTGGTGTGGTTTTATATCTAAATTCCTCACACTACTACCATATTTTATATGCTCTAGGTCATGGCTCCAACACCAAGGCAGATTTTTCGACCTTGTTGATACTACTATACTCTACAAATTATCTTCGAGTGAGAAAGATTCAGATTATGGGTGACTCCAAAGTGGTTATTGGTTGGGCCAGTAATAAAATGCAGGTGTAGGTGGTCTGCTTATAGTCATTGATGAAGCAAATCCAATATTTTATTAACGAATTCGAATGGACCTCCTTCTCTCATATATTCAGAGAATTAAACTCCGAGGTTGACGATCTCTCCAAAGAAGTCATAGGGATCCTTTATCTCTCACAAATTCTTTAAAGACCAAGTTTGAGAGGAAATGTCATTCTTTCTCTAGTTTTTTTTGTTTCTTCCTCGTTTTTTTGGTGCAACAAGAATAGTATTGATCAGAAAGCAACTGTGGTATGTTAAGTTGATAAGTGAAAAGCATGTATTCAATTTTGTAAAGTCATAGGGAAAAAACAAGACAGTAGATGTAGATATTTATGGTCGCTTTTAAGATCAAGATCCCTTACTCAGATTAAGTCTGTTGAAGAGATTTTGTGATCAATCCTTTATGGAGGAATATATTCTTATCTGGAATATAAAGTTTTTTTTCTCGAATAAAAAAAAGAACAATGTTCGTATTATGTTTGCCTCCAACGATTTTAAGTAGTTTGTTAAGTATAAGTGGAGCAATATTTTCCTACTACTGGCAATACCGGTATTTATAGTTATTTTTGACATGTGGGATTTTAGTAGAACATCTAATAGTTAGCACGATATCATCCATCAAAGTCTTCAATGGGGACAAGAGTTTGAGACGTTGAAAGTGTCGAGGAGCACACATTTAAATTTTAAGGCACATTTAAAAATAGAAAAATATAATTTTGGGGAATATAGGAATGTGCACACCTCGACTTTGATTCAATGCCACTAATTTGTTTCCAAAGACTACCTATTACAAAGCATAAAAAATATTTTTAAAACTCATGACCTATCTTTAAGAAGAAAAAAAATGAAGTTCAAGGGCAAATAATAGACTTTTTTTGCAAATTCTTTGTTATATGTGCATAAGAAGGATGGACAATGTTTCAAACAAACTACTCATGCATTATAATGCAACTCTAAAGAATGAATTTAAATCTTTCCAAAATATGAATAGAAGTAAATTGTCTTAAACATTTTGGAATTTATTAACCGTGGTTGCATAAAATACCTAGCTTATTCATCTTCCTCTTGTTGTTTCTTCTTCATTATATAAGGTTTTAATTCTTGTGTCTTTCCAAAAGTGAAAATATAAGCATCCATTTTTCATCTACTTTTATATTAATTTGAAATTAGTAAATAAAATACATATCTCTTCATTTTTATTACAAATTTTAACACCTTACAGATAATCACATAAAATATTTAAATATCTCCTCCCTCTTCTTCCTTATTTACTTATAATAACCATGTCCTCTCTCTTCTTCCTTATTTACTCTTTTAATGAATCTCTCCTCCCTCTAGTGGCTATCTCTTCCCTCCCCTTCCTTATTTACTTTTAATTGCTCTCTCATCCCTCCCTTCCTTGTTTACTTCCAATGGCAAGAATGCAATATTGTATCATTTATATCTCCCTTATTTACTTTTAATTGCTCTCTCATCCCTCCCCTTCCTTGTTTACTTCTAGTGGCAAGAATGCAATATTGTATCGTTTGTATCTCAATTTATTTTTACGGAGTTTGCATTTGAAATCTCGATTCACATAAGCCATATTATAGTTATTAATTATCAAATACAAAGTTGTTAGTTGATAATGGCTCATTTGGGTCCATGATGCCATAATTTCAACTAATCCAATGGTTTTCAAACATCAACATAAGGTCGTCTAGCCCCAAATCATAATGAGAAGGATGCCTGGCAAATATTGAGGAAGGTTGAAGGAAGGGAAGAACGAGTTGCGTGCAAAAACAAATGCTTTATTTCTCAAATTATGCTATGTTGTATTCATGTCCATGTGCCTTTAACACTTATGTTATGGTGTACCCGCCCATGCCTTACGAGTTGTGTTATGTTGTACCTAAGTCCATGATTATGAACATATATTGTATGGCATATGCACAATCATTGGAACCACATCCACTCTTCACTAATAGAGCCTCACTCTTTAATAATAAAGCCTTTGTTGTTAACATTCACTTATACTTTGAAAAAATCAAAGTATTGATCATTACAAAATTTGATTTTGTTATAGTGATCTTGAAACATTAAGAAAAGGGAAGAATTTATTGGTTAAAATTCCAAGTAATTGGAACCACATCCACTCTTCAATAATAAAGCCTTTGTTGTTCTCATTCACTTATACGTAGAAAAAATCAAAGTACTCTTCAATAATAAAGTCTTTGTTGTTCTCATTCACTGATATGGAGAAAAAATCAAAGTATTGATCATTAAAAAAAATTGATTTTGTTATAGTGATGTTGAAACATTAAGAAAAAGGAAGAATTTTTCGATTAAAATTCCAAGTAATAGTTGATCAATACAATATCAAATGTTGTGATCTCATACTTACATTAGGGATAATAATAATGTATATATTATTTATAAAAAATGAAACCTTTGGTTAGGTTTAGGTTTTTGGTTGAGTTCCATACACTTTACATTGGTTTGGAATTCTTATTTTCTTGTGTGTTGTTAATGGAGAAATTAATTTGCTTCTCCTAACCAATGGTGTTTACTCTTTTGATCTCTAAACCGTCATGGATATTTCGCTGGAACAATTTGTTACAATAGATCTAATAAATAAAACTGAAATCTACACTATGAAGGTTAAATTCATTTAGATTCGAGAATATCCAGTTACTGGTTTTATGCGTATGCATGAAATAAATAAAATGTGGAAAATAGAGAACAGTAAAATACAATCACACGCCATCCACAAAATAACACAAAGATTTGCTTTGGGAAACCTTTACGAGAGAAAACCTAGCTAGAAGGTGAGGTTGCTTTGCTTTCTTTTCTCTAGTATGGAAATAATGCAAGTACAAAGGAGAAGGCACTCTCTCTGGAGTTACCTGGGACCTATGGCATGTTAGGCTACTACAGAACATTAACCCCCTCTATTATGCTCTCTAATTTCCCACTCCCAGTTGTTCTACACTGCTATGGAACAAAATACAATAACATAGAATGGAACCCCTTCTCCTCCTAGTGGCCTGGTATTTAACATAGCCCAATAGTCATCTAGGGGTAGGTTTTTTACTTCCTCAACCCTCAATTGTGATAGGGTTTTGGACCTTCTAGGGTATTCTTGAATTACATACATGGATATCCCCATATGCATGAGTAACGGGGGTTGACATGGCATCCTCTTGTACCATGGTGATCAACATGGTAGGTCAACTTGCAGAAGGCATAACTTTTGCATGCGAGCTCTTATTAACATAACTTTTGCACCATTGGTAAGGTATCGATGTGTAGAATAGTGTCATGAGGTCCAAGTTGTTTTGGTAAAGTTTTAACCCCCAAAAATTTCATTTAATACCTCAAAATGTCTCTGGAAGGTTCTGGACCCCAATTTTCCAAACTGGGACCTACCACTAAAATGGCCCTGCAAGTTGATTCCTCCAATTTTTCCACTCTAAAAGCATCGATATAGATGAAAAATAATATAATGATCCAATTTGGATCATACCTCCCCATTTAGGGAGGATTTTGGTCCCCAAAATCTTTACTGAATGAGGTGAGGAAATATTTCCTCTACCTTCTCCCTGGAGTACAACTTTGCTTTGCCTCGAAGTTGTCCTTTCAACCCAATCTACCAAAGGTCATGCTACCCGTGTCTTGTCGTTTTGGACCGCTTCTACAAAATTGTGTCCTATTCTAACTCTTCATGAGCATCTAGTGTTAAGTCCTCTATGGAAGGTAGGACCTTCTCCTCCTGCTGATCCAACATGAAAGGCTCATAGAGTTTGAGATTCTACACATGCACTACTAAGTATCTCCCACCTTTTCTAATAACTCAAAAGGATCCTTGATCTTCTTACCAGGACCCTATATTCTTTCCTTATTTAGTTGTAACCATACTCTATCTCCCACTCTGAATGTTCTATCTATTTTTTGTTATTCGTGTATGGCCTTGTACTTTTCCTGAGACTTCTTCAGTGTCTCTTGTACTTCCTAATGGATTTGTCTGATCTTATCAACATTTTTTTATGCTTTTAATGCATCTCTTGTGAGGTCCTCCCTCACTCCTCCTTGTTTTCCATATACAACATCTAAGGGTGAAGATGGAAAATATCTAAATCAAGTTTCAAAAGGTGACTTACCAGTAGAAGTGTGGACTGCTCTATTATAAGAGTGTTGTATATAGATCATATTTTCATCCCATGTCTTCATATGCTTATGATTGTAACCCCTCAAAAGTTGCACCAAAGTTTTGTTGATTACTTCTGTCTGCCCATCTATTTTTGGATGGAATGTTGTATACCTTTTCAACTTAGTGTCCATCTTCTCCCACAATGTAGTCCAAAATGCACTAAGAAATATGGTATCCCTATTTGAGATGAATCTCCTTGGTATCCCAAAGTGCACCCAAACTTGTTCAAAGAACATATTTATTTCTTATTTAGTGAAGTACTTTGCATGTTGCAATTGGTCTAATAGATCATCGATCCTTGGAAAAGGGTAACGATTCTTTAGTGTAATCTTGTTCAATGCCCTGTAATCGATACACATTCTCCAACTCCCAAACTTCTTGGGAAAAATTACAACGTGTGACCCACAAGGTGAGGTACTTGGTATAATTACACCCTTCTCCAACAATTGTTGCAACTGATTCTTTACTTCATTTGCTTCCAAAACGGACTACCTATACAGCCCAATATTCAGTAAGGGGGAGTCTGGAAATAATTGGATTTCATGCTCCACTCACCTCTTAGGTGGTATCCCTTTAGGCTCCTAGAACACTCTTATGTATGCATGTAGAAACTCCCCCAACTGATGCTTCTTCTCTTTAGTACACGCTTCCATGGATGTCTTTACTTTTAATGACTCTTCACCACACTGATTTTCTCTTAGAAAAAGTAAAACAAATTTCTTGCTAGAACTAATCAATTTCTTAGCTTAATTGGCACTTACCAATGAAAGTTTTGATTTGCCTTTGTGTGTGTTGATTATGAAAAATTTCTCGTCCTTTATGAGGAGATGTTGATTGGATCTTCGCATGAAGATAACATCCCTCATATACATGTAGGGGCTTCCAAACACTACTCGGCATATATCCAAAGGTACTACAGCCAATTCTACTTCATCTGTAAAATCAGCATTTACAACAAATTTAATCTTCCACTGCTATGTTACCTTGATATTCCCATCCTTGTTTACCCAACCTAATGTATAGGGGCTAGGATGATCGTGAACCTCCAATCCAAGTGTGTTAACCAGATCCACTACTATCGTATTATCATGTGAACATCTATCTATCTAAATAGAGCATCTATATTGGTCTTCTTGACCTGGATCTTGATGTGGAAGAGCTTGGTCATCTCCTTCTCTTCCTAGTGATGAAGGCTACTCAGATTCACCTCCTTTTGCACAGATGTGTAGAAAATATTTTCATCCACATCTAAGATAATTTCAACATGATTGCTCGAATATGTGGCTAGAAGGTTCTTTTTATTTATGTCCTTCTTGTGTTTCTTCTAGTTCAGCTCTAAATGTAGTTTCAAACACTTTTACTCAGTGTGGACATTAATGTTGCAATTATTGAAATGGTCGCTAGGATCTTTGCAGTGATGTGTAGTGGGTATTGTCTTCTTATATTTTCCCCCTTTCCACTTCTTCTTCCCCTCCTTGGAATCTTCYTGGTGCTCTTTCTGCTTCAAACCACTTGGTTGCCCCTTCTTTTGGCCTATGTTTTCCAAGTACTATGCTTGTACACACACCTCATCCATTTTCATTGGTTGAATAGAATCACCCGMTTTCRTAGAAGATTGTGTAAACCCCCCTGATACTTGAGGAGTACAAATGGGTTCTTGGGAGAGATACCTAACATGATGGCCATCTTTCTGAACTCAATGGTTTACTCATGTACACTCTACCCCTACCTCTACTTGAAGTAGTGCCACTAGATCCATTGGTCCTCTACGTACCCGACAGGGTAGAATTGAGACTTGATGAGGGTTTTGAAGTCCTCTCACCTAGTTAATGGTGGATCACCCTCCATCCTAAGTGTTTTTGTATGGGTTTCCCACAAGGTTAAATCATGGCCCTCTAGCTTCAATCTAGCAAATGAAATATTATGCTCTCCATTTATATGATGAACACTAAAATAAATGTCTAGTTGTTGCAACCAATGATTCGGTTTTAATGCATCACTCTCACCTTGGTATGGATTTATGTCCACTTTTTCTTCCATATTGAATAGGGACTATGAATGGTTAACGAAACTTGAACTCGACTTCTCTTTCTCAAATTATTTCCGCGACTCTTTTCCTGAGTCTTCCTGATCTCCCGATTTCCCCTATGATCTGATCTCTGAGTTAGAGCCTCCATCATCTATGAACGGTCTGAGCTTGCATGATAGAGCCTCCATGAGGAGGTTCATATTACAATTGATTTCAAAAACTTTCACTTCCAACCTCTCAAATCTCTCTTCCGCTAGATCTCAAGGATTGTTATGAATATACTCATCCACCATGGCTAGGGTTTTTGTGACTTATTTTTAATTCGATTCTTGGATCTTGCAACTTTCCACAAATACCCCAAGAAAACTTTCTCTAATACCAATATGATCTGTAATTGTTTGTTAATATTCCAATGGAACAATTTGTCACAACAGATCTGATAAATAAAACTGAAATCTACACTATGAAGGTTAAATTCTTTTAGATTCCAGAATATTCAATTACTGATTTTCTACTTATGCATGAAATAAATAAAATGAGGAAAATAGAGAACAGTAAAATCCAATCACACACCATCCACAAAATAACACAAATATTTTCTCTGGGAAACCCTTATGGGAGAAACCTAGCTAGAAGATGAGGTTTCTATGCTCTCTTTTCTCTGGTATGGAAATAATGCAAGTACAAAAGAGAAGACACTCTCTATGGAGTTACCTGAGACCTGTGGCATGTTAGCCTACTACAAAACATTAACCCCCTATGTTATGCTCTCTAATTTCCCACTCCCATTTGTTCTACTCTGCTATGGAACAAAATACAATAAGATAGAATGGAACCCCTTCTCCTCCTAGTGGTTCGGTATTTAACATAGCCCGATAGCCATCTAGGGGTAGGTTTTTTACTTCCTCAACCCTCAATTATGATAGGGTTTTGGACCTTCTATAATCTTCTTGAATTACATACATGGCTAGCCCCATATACATGAGTAACAAGAGTTGAAGTGGCATCCTCTCATACCATGGTGCTCAACACGGTAGGTCAACTTGTGGGAGGCATAAATTTTACATACAAGCTCCAATTGACATGATTTTTGCAATGTTGGAAAGGTAATAATCTATAGAACAATGTCACAGGGTCCCAACAATGCTAGGAAATTTTTAACCCCCAAAAATGTCATTTTATGTCTCAAAATGGATCCAAAAGGTTCGAGACCCCAATTTTCCAAACTGGGACCTACCACTAAAATGACACTGCAAGTTGATTCCTCCAATTTTTTCCACTCTAAAATCATCAATATAGATGACAAATAATATAATGATCCAATCTTGATCATCCTTAAACTAGGCATTCTTCCCATGTTGCATCTATGCCCTTCTACAAAAATGTTGTGGGGGATTCATCTCCCTTTGCTGACTCTTAGCCAATTATTCCACATTCCTCTCCCTTTTTTACCAATGGAAACCTCACAAGGAAACCCAAGGGTCGATGCTTACCCACATTTGTGGAGGGTATCCCTAGTAAACTCGTAATTGGATGGCAATGTGCCTAACCTAGGAGGATTCAAACCAAACTCCCACTGGGCCCACTAAACTAGCCAAATGCCCAGTAACATTGGTGACAACTAGTTGAGTTAAACCCTTGTACTAAAAAATGTTTTGAAACATTTCATTCCACGCTCAAGCACTTAAATGAGATTGAGATTTTCAGTACCTTTCCAGCCCCAATCATCCCACCATAGGCAACTATGTCACAATTAGGATTTGAACCTAGATGGGGAGGATAACAAATTTTCTACTTAACCACCCACCAAGCTAGACCCAATTAACAAAAAAATGTTTGGAATATTTCATCCCACCCTTGAGCACTTAAGAGAAAGTGAGGTTGATGGTACCTTGCAACCATAATCATCCCATGGGGAGAAAACATGTCGCAAGTGGGATTTGAACTTCGATGGGGAGGATAACAAATTCTCATCTCAACCACATAATAGAGACCCAATTGACATTCCACCTTCCTCTTCTATGACTACAACATGAATCAACACAATATTTCCCTCTCAACATGCACACTTCCTCTTTACTGCATAGCTCTTATAGGAAGTGGCTATACCCCATTAAGGATAAAAGATGACCTCTCTCTCTCTCTCTCTCTCTCTCTCTCTCTCTCTCTCTCTCTATATATATATATATATATATATATATATATATATATATATATATATAGAGAGAGAGAGAGAGAGTGTATATATATATATATATATATAGAGAGAGAGAGAGAGAGAGAGAGAGAGAGAGAGAGAGAGTATCTTTAAGGGATTATGGACAACTTCTATTCTTAGTTTTATGGTCTCAGACCTTTATTTCTATGTTGAAGGTTTGTCTTTATTTCAAGATCACTTGCAAAAGATTTCATGGTTAAGTAGGAGATATATGTAATATATGATTGATATGAAGATTCAGAACAAAAGTGTTCGCTCACTAACAAATTCTCAAACTAGATTAAAAATTCTTAAGTTAACACAATCATAAATAAGTAATTTGTAAGTTAATTTCTATATTAAAACTTCATATATAACATCTTTTCAAAATATGAATCCAAATTAATAATTCTCCTAGAAATGAAACCACAACATCCTAACTTCAACCATGCAAGTGAAAAAATTGAGGTGACCCTAGTGTTGGATTTATGAGAGGTGGGGTGAATCAGTAATAGAGCAATCTAATTCTTTTTAACCATATAATGCAAGTGTTATATCAATGTAGCAATATCATCCAATATTTGCAGAGTAAATAAATAATGAACAAATGAACAATCATACACATACACAGTACACCAATGTTTTTACGTGGAAACCCAAAGCGGGAGAATTACATTCATTGAAACTGCGGAATGCTTTTTCTTATATGTCTTGAAGAATTACATTCATTGGAAGCACCAACTTCCTTTGTTTTCCAGCTGCAATTGGAAGGAGGCTCCAACCCCCTAGTTTATAAGGCTACAATTGGAAGGAAGCTCCAACTCCCCAATTATCTGGCTACAACCCCCTATGTTCTTCACCTACAACCGGAAGGTGGCTGCAACCACCTGTCCTTGCCCAATCCAACCACCCTGGCGTATAAGTAGAATGATGGAACCACTGTCACACTATCACTATGAGATATATTGCTGTAAATCTGTACCAATCAACCTGCACAAAAAAACCTGTACCAAAAACCCGAACCATGCATCAACCTGTACCTCAACCTGTAATCAAAATGTACCATAAACAAGTGCATCATCCATGCATCAACATGTACCTCAACCTCAACCAAAATCCCTCATCAATTTCATCATCCAAATCTGATTTGTAACTCTGTAATAGACCTGGTGTATATGATCACATACCTCCAAACCTTCCTTAACTTTAACAACAAGANTGTCACTACTTGGAACCTCTGAGAAAAGGAGTTATAGCAAAAATGGCATACCTTGTTGAATTCTGGCTTATTCTAGAGAGTGAACTTGTAGAGCATGCCCCGCACGGAATATTTGTTGTATGGATATGAAAATTATACACAGAATACTACAGACTGTACTCTAACCAACACATTTGGTCTTATGGAATTTGGATCTGTTATGAATAAGTTATGATGTTTTTACCCGAAACACTTGTTTTAGACTAGTTTCAAGAATAGCCACAAACCTTATTTTCCACGGAGTGTAACTCCAAAAATACAACGACCCACAATCTGAAATTTGTACCACGGCTACTTGGATAAGTTTTCTCAATGGCCTTCTAATTTCACGGTCTGAATCATTCTAGAAAAACCGTTATTGCGAAAATGGTGAGATGACCTGTAAATAACATACCTTAGAAAGCATCATCAAAATAATTTATCCTCCTTTGAATTTCGGCCTTCTTTACTTCACCTTCCCTCTAAAATTCAGCTTAGATATCCTTTGGTTACCTCATTCACCTGTATATATTCAATATGCTCAAGTGTGATTCAAATGACAGAGCCTTGCTTCTTATTTATACTTTCATGTAGCTTTCTTAGAAGCATCTTCTAGACCACTTTGTCCACATAGTCACCTATGTCCAACTTTGCCCAATTTGCCACTTGTCCATATATCCAATAGTCACTTGACTACTTAACCCATTTTCCTCATTTTAGGGTTAACCTTTTTATAACCACTTTCCATAATTAGAAAGTTTTCCATTTACTTTATTATTTAAATAATCCTCCTTGACTTTGTCACTTCACTTTATTATTTAAATAATCCTCTTTGAGTTTGTCACTTCACTTTATTATTTAAATAATTTCTTCTTTGCAAGCACTTTGACATCTTTGACCTTTTGGGGATTCAAGCCAACATATGAGGGTCCTCCAACTTCTTAAGGCCATAAATATCAAACTGTGAGGAGTTATGTGGTGTTCCACATACCACCAGAAATGGCATGACATGTACTATCCATCTAGAATAGTCTTACCTACAAATATATCAAAACTCATACCATTATACATCAAACAAACTTGGGTCCATTACCYAAACCTTTGTGCTACCGTAATTCGCTACCGGACTTTCTTCAAGGGTTGAAATCAATGAAAACCAACCCAATTAATCAACAATATYCCCCTTTGGCATTGATGGCAACACTCTGGTGCAATATTGAAATCATATCACCCATGCTMCCCCCTGAACCATGCATGCATCTTTGTGACCAACRCTCCCCCTGGAACCATATCTGCATCTCTATGACCAATGTTCCCCCTGGAACCATGCCTTTGTCCTCTGCATCTGATAAATCTCTCCTCCTTTGTCATCAATGGAAAAGGTATATTTCCATTCGGGTCTTCTCCCCCTAACTGACTAGTATGATCTCCCAACCTGAACTGTCCTCTTTATTATGCTCTCCCACGTACATCTAAGACATATAAGATAAGCATTCAAAAGCATTCATTTTGGAGTAGAAATAACTACGAGTCTCTGGCGAAGATACTGAAAGGCTTCCCATGGAAGTAGTTTTGTAAAGATGTTTGCCACTTGTTCTTTTGTGCCCACATATTCAACTCTGATATTCTTTTCTGCAACCTATTCCTATAGAAAGTGATACTTGATTGGAATGTGCTTCGTCTTGGAGTGCATCATCGGGTTCTTTGAGATATTGATGGCACTTGTATTATCACAGTAGATTAGAATGGGCTCATCATACTCAACCTATATATTTGTCAGAGTTTGTTTCATCCATAAAACCTGTGTACAACATGGTGTTGCTGCAATATACTTTGTCTCGGTTGTAGATAAAGATATTGATGATTGTTTCTTTCTTAGCCATGATACTAAACACTCACCCAAGTAGAACACTGCTCTACTGGTGCTTCATCGATCATCAATGCAACCTNTGTCCATCTTCATTCAATTTATTCTTGTATACCCACTTTGTGTCGATCACATTCTTATCCTTTGGTCTTGGAACCAATTCCCAAGTGTCATTTTTCTCTATTTGATCCAATTCTTTATCCATGGCCTTATTCTAAAATTCATCATTGCTAGCCTCTTCAAAACAGGTTGGTTCAATCGTAGATGAAAGTTCTAGGTGTGTTTTTTCTGGTGAACGGATTCTTCTTCTAGTCTCAACTCCTGCATATTTGTTTCCGATAATCTGATCTGAAGGATGATTCTTCTGTACTCGTCTGCTAGGTGTCTTTGGAGGAACTTGTTGAACTTTCTCTTCTGCTTTTGTCGAATCCTATTCATATTCCCCTTCTACTTATTTTTCATCTTATGCTTCTTCTTAGTAAAGTTGTTCCATTGATTCATTTTATTATTCCTTTAATTCTTGTCTAATTGTTTCATCAATTGTTACATTCATGCTTTCCATAACTTTTTTCAATCTCAGGTTGTAACACTTGTATGTTTTCCTTGTACTTGAGTAACCAACAAGTACTCATTTGTCCACACGAGAGTCAAACTTTTCCATTCTGCCATCTTCTCTTTTGATGTAGCATTTGCTTCCAAAAACTCGGAAGTGCTTCACATTTGTTGGTCTTCTTTTCCATAGCTCATAGGGAGTTTTGTCAATGTTGTTTCTGAGCATTACTCTCTTTTGAATGTGAATTTTTGTATGCATTGCATGTGTCCAAAAGATATCTATCAATTTGGAATCGATTAGCATTGTTCGAGCCATTTCCTGTATTGTCCTGTTATTTCTTTAAACAACTTCATTATGTTGAGGTGTCCTAGCAACAGAGAATTTCTTTTTCATTCCATGTTTGTTGCAATAGTCCATAAATTCTTTTGAAGTGAACTCTCCTCCATTATCATATCTCAAGCTTTTGACTTTTGAATCCATTTCATTTTCAACCATTTCCTTGTAGACCTTGAAGTTTTTAAAAGCTTCTGACTTATTCCTGAGAAAGCAAACTGCATTCATTCTTGTATAATCATCAACTAATAACATAAAGTATTTCTCANTGAACCTTCTTTTCTTATCTCGCACTTTTGTGAATCAAAAGTAACTTTATGACCTTGTTCACACATTTGACTCACACTTAGAAGATTATGTTTCATATCTTCTACTAGTAGAACATTTTATGCCTTGATATTCTTGTTCCCAATTATGACTATGCATTTTCCAATGATTTTAGCTGAATCATCATTTTCGAAGGAGACTAGTCCATCGCATTCCTTTCTTAATGTAAGAAACATGTCTCTATCACATGTCATGTGTTTTGAACAGCCACTGTCAACATACCAACCATGTTTCTTCTGCTTATCTTGTAGAGCGAGTGTGCATTCTTCATTGCTATCCTGATTCTGTTTTCTTATCCATGTCACTTTCTGAGGTTCATGTCTGTGACTGTTGTTGTTTTGTTGTGGTTCTCTAGGAGGGACTGTCATTCTGCAATCTTTGGCCATGTGTCCAAAGTTGTTACATTTGTAGCATTCTAATTCAGTGCTCAAAGATTCAAACATGTTGTAATTTCTTCTATGTGTTTCACTAGCCCTTCTTGGATAACCCTTTTGTGTATGACTTTCAAAGTTGTTTATGTTCATGTTGTTAGCTCTGTAATTCATAGCTTTATGTCCAAAATTATTACATGCATAACATAAACCAAAAAATACAGTTTGATACCTGGGAGTTGAAGATCTTCTAAAAGGAGGTACTCTTATGAATCCTTCTTCTTCCTAAGGCCTATATGTTTCCGTCGGTCGTTGATTCTGAAATATGAATCTTCTCGGTGGAGGAGTGTCCTTGTAATTTTATTTGTATACCTTCATATCCCCTTTGATTGTTTTTGCATAGATTTTTGGATATGTTTATTGTTCTGTTGTTTTTTAGTTTGATCCCTTTTCTGTCTGATTGTATCCAAGTCCAGACTTGTCATGATGAGGTTTTTGACTGCTGATAATGTCATTCAAAACTTTTGAGTTGTTCTGCATATTTTTCTTTTGAAGATCCTTTCTTAATGTGACAATTTATGCTTCCAAATTTCCAATGATCATGTCTCTTCCTTCTAGTTGTTCTTTGAGTGCTTCTTCATTTATTTGATCTTCTTCAATTTGAACCTTCAAATTTGTGATCATTTGTTCTAGTTCCTGAGTGTCTTCTTTCTTGTCTAGTTCCTCTTGTAGTTTCTTGTTTTTCTTATTTTCTCTTATGATAACTTCTATGGCACACAACAATTATTCTCGGTAGTCAACTTTTGCCTATTCATATTCTTCTTCAGCCTCTTCATATTCTTCTTCAGAGTCTTCTTTATCAAAGTCTTCTACTGCCATGAATAAAACTCTTTCTGTCTCACTGTCATTGACTTCATCTTCATATGATGATGAGATGTATTCTTTGGTGCATAAGATTTTCTTGAAAACTTTCTTTGTGGTTCTTTGCCTTTATATGTTTGTTTGTTATTTGAGTAACCTTCATCATTTATTTTTTTCTTATGGGGACATTTGTTAGCAAAATGACCAATACCATCACAATTAAAACAAATCAAAGGAAGCTTACCTCTATACATGTCGTTGGTTCCCTTGTTCAATCTTCTGACAAAGTTGGTTGCTTCTTCNCTGTCATTGACTTCATCTTCATCTGATGATGAGATGTATTCTTTGGTGCATAAGCTTTTCTTGAAAACTTTCTTTGTGGTTCTTTGCCTTTATATGTTTGTTTGTTATTTGAGTAACCTTCATCATTTATTTTTTTCTTATGGGGACATTTGTTAGAAAAATGACCAATACCATCACAATTAAAACAAATCAAAGGAAGCTTACCTCTATACATGTCGTTCGTTCCCTTGTTCAATCTTCTGACAAAGTTGGTTGCTTCTTCATCATCTTCTGAGACGTCATTGTTGCTGCTATGTTCTTTTTCTTTTTGCTTTCCCTTTTGCTTTGACATTTTGGATGCTTTGAACGTTGCTTCTTTTATGTCTGGATTTTCCTGTTCAGTTATCATTTCATATGTTGTGAAGATTCCATTTAGTTCATCCATGCTTATCGAGTTTAGATCTGCTCTTTCTTCTAGTGTTGATATCTTAGAGTCAAATCTCATAGGAAGAGATCTTAGTACCTTTTGAACAATTACATATTCTTTGATTTCTTCTCCCAATCCCAAGATTGCATTTACTATTTCATTGACTCGTAAAAAGTAGGTTGCAATATTCTCATCTTCCTTCATCATTAGTTGTTTGAACTGACCTCTGTAAGTTTGAAATTTTGTTGCTTTGACTTTTGAATCTCCTTCATAAATATTTCGAAGTTTGTCCCAAATCTCTTTAGCGAATTTACAATGTGCAACTTTGGTGAATATCAATTCTCCAAAACCATTCAAAAGTGCATTTGTGGCATTGGAATTATTCTGACCGAGTTTCATTACTTTGTCATTTGTCGACAGAACTACTGGTGTTGTGTATCCATCTACAATTGATTGCCAAATTTCAAATCCATGTGCCTGTATATATGTCTTCATCCTTATGCTCCAAAATGCATACTTATGTCCATAAAATGGTGGTATTCCATTTTTATACATGTTGTTGCTCTCCATGATCTACCTTTCAGTGGTTAAACTGATTTCTGAAGGAACCTGCTCTGAAACCAATTGTTGGATTACTGAGAGGGGGGGTGAATCAGTAATAGATCAATCTAATAATTTTTAACCATATATAAAAAAAATTAACCATATAATGCAAGTGTTATATTAATGTAGCATTATCATCCAATATTTGCAGAGTAAATAAACAATGAACAATCATACACATACACAGTACACCAATTTTTTTACGTGGAAACCCAAAGCGGGAGAAAACCACAGAATGCTTTTACTTATATGTCTTGAAGAATTATATTCATTGGAAGCACCAACTTCCTTTGTTTTCCAGTTGCAACTGGAAGGAGGCTCCAACCCCCTAGTTTCTAAGGATACAACCTGAGGGAATATCCAACTCCCCAATTCTCTAGTTACAACCAAAAGAAGGCTACAACCCCCTATGTTCTCCGGCTACAACCAGAAGGTGGATACAACCAATTGTCCNATTCCATTTTTATACATGTTGTTGCTCTCCATGATCTACCTTTCAGTGGTTAAACTGATTTCTGAAGGAACCTGCTCTGAAACCAATTGTTGGATTACTGAGAGGGGGGGTGAATCAGTAATAGATCAATCTAATAATTTTTAACCATATATAAAAAAAATTAACCATATAATGCAAGTGTTATATTAATGTAGCATTATCATCCAATATTTGCAGAGTAAATAAACAATGAACAATCATACACATACACAGTACACCAATTTTTTTACGTGGAAACCCAAAGCGGGAGAAAACCACAGAATGCTTTTACTTATATGTCTTGAAGAATTATATTCATTGGAAGCACCAACTTCCTTTGTTTTCCAGCTGCAACTGGAAGGAGGCTCCAACCCCCTAGTTTCTAAGGCTACAACCTGAGGGAATATCCAACTCCCCAATTCTCTAGTTACAACCAAAAGAAGGCTACAACCCCCTATGTTCTCTGGCTACAACCAGAAGGTGGATACAACCAATTGTCCTTGCCTCGTCCAACCGCCCTGACATATAAGTAGAATGATGGAACCATTGTCACACTGTCACTATGAGATATATTGTTGTAAACCTGTACCAATCAACCTGCACCAAACAATCTGTACCAATAACCTGAACCATGCATCGACCTGTACCTCAACCTGTAATCAACCTGTACCATAAACAAGTGTATCAACCATGCACCAACCTGTACCTCAACCTCAACCAAAATTCCTCATCAATTTCATCATCCAAATCTGATTTGTATCTCTATAATAGGCATGGTGTATATGATCACATACCTGCAAACCTTCCTTAACTTTAAAAACAAGAGACTAGCATTTTCATCAAACTTTACTTTAGTCTCACATGACTAGTTTTGGATTAGTCAACAACCCTTACTTTAAATAATCATAACTATGTACATGTAATGAATAAAGATCTGGAAATAGTACACAATGTTTTTCAGTGTGTTTTGTGCAATTCCTCCAGGTGTCACTACTTGGAACCTCTCAGAAAAGGAGTTATAGCGAAAATGGCATACCTTGTTGAATTATGGATTATTCTAGACAGCAAACTTATAGAGCGTGCCCTGCACGGAATATGTGTTGTATGGATCTGAAAATTGTACACATAATACTACATACTATACTCTAACCAACACATTTGGTCTTACTGAATTTGAATCTATTATGAAGAATTTATGACGTTTTTACCCGAAACACTTGTTTTAGACTAGTTTCAGGACTAGCCACAAACCCTATTTTCCACGGAGTGTAACTCCAAAAATACGACCCACAAGCTTAAATTTGTNTTTTGGGGCTTCAAGCCAACATATGAGGGTCCTCCAACTTTGTAAGGCCATAACTATCAGACTGTGAGGAGTTATGTGATGTTCCACATACCACCAGAAATGGCATGACATGTATTATCCATCTAGAATAGTCTTACCTGCAAATATATCAAAACTCATACCATTATACATCAAACAAACTTGGGTCCATTACCCAAACCTTTGTGCTACCGGAATTCGCTATAGGACTTTCTTCAAGGGTTGACATCAATGAAAACCAACCCAATTAATCAACACCTAGTTTGGGAAAGGATTTTTTTATCATTCGATTTTCCTCTAGGATAAAGAATCCCTCTAAATTATTGGTAACCAACTCATAAAATTCTTGTCTCACTACCCCCATTATAAAAGATATTGTAGTTACTTGCACTAAAATTTATGGAGAAATGAACACCTTTAATGGATTTCTAAAATAGCTAACCATAAAACTAAATGATATTAATTGTTTAGTATTCAAGTGAAAAAGAGCACATTTAGCCGAAAATATGGACCAAATTGTAAAGAGAAAGATGGTATATGAGGCTTTGGACAATGAATTGTGAATTTAAACTAAATGATATTAATTGTTTAGGATTCAAGTGAAAAAGAGCACATTTAGCCAAAAATATGGACCAAACGTAAAGGGAAAGATGGTATATGAGACTTTGGACAATGAATTGTAAATTAAAAGAGAGTGAAGAAGAATATGACATTATAATATTTAAATTTCTTATAAGTGTTTAAGGAAAAAGAAAAAATCAAAATCTATTGAATAAGACTCTACTAGATCTAGCGTCAAAAAATAAGACTATCAAAACACCAAATATTTGGTGCATGTTTGTCTAGAATTTTAAAGATTAGCATGTCCTTCATTTTTTTTTTTTGTTAATTTGTGCGGGACCTATTGGCTACGCGATTAACCTGTGGCTTGAGAAACCGCGACTCAGGGGCATCTAAGCCGTCAAAATCACCCGGGGATCGCACCCGGCCTGAGCCACACCAACCCTTAACATGGTTGGATTTTTTGTCCCCGCAGGTTTCGAACCGGTGACTTTAACAACACGGAGTGGCTTAACAACACACTCCGTCACCGACTGTCCTACACCTCAGGGACTATTAGCATGTCCTTCATTATTCATGTATTGGAGGATAAATATTTGCATGCAAATAATTTTGGGCTTAATAATAGACAAGGATTCCCTCAAGGAGCAAGTGAAATCAGTCATTTAGAAGGCAAAAGGAAAAAAATGTAAGGAAATAGTAAAGTATTAGAGTGTGAGATGACGCACCTTAGACTATTTGGAGGATAGTATCTTCCAAGGTCATGGATTTGATTTTAAATCCCATGACAACTCCCTATTGATTGTTGAGAAGGAAGACTACACCCATTAGGAGGAAAACTAAGATGAAATAAATAATAGTCAAAATTTAGCCACCCTTTTTGGTTGTTAGCCATGCATTTTTGTATCTTGTTGGCAGTTAATATTTGGTCATTTTCCCATGTTGGGGCCAACAAGTCATAAGTATGCATTCACTCATCTTCACTACTCACACCAATAGGGTTGAATATGATGAATCCTCTAACATGATCTCATACCATGGACATTAACAAGAAATCTCATGTTATAGGAAAATATTCTAATGGAAAGAAAATTAGAAAAAGTGGTGTTGGGGAAGATTATAGCAACTTGTATTCCACCACCATTTTTTGTATTATAGTGCAAACCTAACCTATAGTTAGAATTTGAAAGTATGTATAAGGTCGAATATCATCAATTCATGGGTATGGACATTGTTCCTAACTGTGATTTTATTTAGGGCTCTATGATCAATTACAAAGTTGCCATGTCTCATCCTTCTTCTCAACTAGCACAATCGATCTCTCGCAAGGTGAGAGGCTTGGTCAAATGTGGCCCTTTTGTATTAGCTCTTGATTCTAGTGTTCAATCTCCTCATTCTCCAAAAGTGAGCATACGTATATTGAATCATTAGGTATAGGGGTACCTGATGTCAAATATTGCATGCTTGACCTGACAGTACAACAGGGATGATTTTAAGGATGAAAATTTATATTAAAATGTAGAAACATGGTATAATCTTACTAGTCCTTAATATGGAAAATGTAAAATGTTTGGCAATAGATTTGTAAAAATATTCAAATTTATAAGGATTTTATATAGTTTCTATTAAATTCTGGCGATTTTAAAGGTAAAATAATTTTAGTCTATGGAATTTGGGCGAATCGTTTATAGAAAAAATGGAAATTGGCGAATCATTTTTTGGGGAAAAACATGAAAAAATAGTCCATTTGTGAAATTTAGCCCCTAAAACCATATATGCAGTACAAAGGTACACCTACAAGTGAGGCGAATATATATTTATATTATTTTTCCATCTTGTCCACATGCTCATGTTGTGTAAAGAGACCCCTTGCAGAGGCCTTGGCTATTGTGGTGATATTCCATTCCCCATCCGACCAAACCATGAGGATGGCAAATCTCCTAGTTTGAGAAATTACCTTTATGCACTACTTAGCTATGATCAAAGAGAATGTAGTAGTCGATGATACCTTTGGTATCATATAGAGATTGCCTCCCAAAGTAACACTAACTCTATAGTACATAGACTCATAAATATCATGATGTTCCCACATATATGGTTGTCCTAAAACAACATCACAAACTTCAAGCTAGGAAACATTACATAGTACCTCATCTTTGAAGGGCTTGATGTCATAGTACAAACAACATTGATCACTAACATAGATGAATCATCCTTGGCTCAATCAACCAATGGTGTATGGCTAGGGGTGTAGCTTCATCAACAAATTTGACTTCTTGATTATCTATGTTGAGATCGGGTTCTTATGGTTACCATTATCAACAACGAAATGTAGTGGAGTCCCCTTCACCCACATATGTGAGTGGAAGAGGTGCTCACCTTCCTCAATCCCCTCTAGCTCATCTTGTTGGTAGTGATGGTAACATTGGGTTACACATAAATGATTTATTTTCCCTTATTCGACTCAAAATCAAAGTTTGAGCTAGAATCTGATTATGAGGCTTTTAGCATTTCCAACAACGTTTGTTTGGAATAACATTTGTCGGTGTTGTACAATGATCGTTTGTAGATGTCACACCACTTTCCAGTGTCCTTATTTGACTTCTCATTACTCTTATTTACGTGAGGTCTAGACCATTTGTCCTAAGGTTGGTTATCCTTGTTATGTCTTTTGTTGTACCAATTAGGGCCACCTTTACCAACATTTTTTTGTGACTTATTTGTAGACCCAAACTCTCTCTTACAATTCTATCGAAACTTTTGCTTGATATTCATAGAATATTGATAAGAGGCTCCCAATGAAGAGATGTCCAAAACTAATTTTTTGTTTAAATGTACCCATGTAGTCCAATGCAGTATTTTAGAACCAAGTATCATTTGAAGTCCTCGATACCTAGCTTTGAATGCAAGGAATGGAAGTTATTTTTGTACTCTGACACCACACAAAGTTGTCCATCTCATGTACTAGTCATCATATTTTCCAACAGGGTATAATTCCTCCTTCAAGGCATCAACAAAACCCACCCAAGTGAGTTATGTCCAAAATGCTCCAAATGCCTCTTTGGCATGTTACACACGGTAAGTGTCCCACCAATATTTGACATGGGGAAGCGACAGCACAAAAGTGATATTCTTACAATTGGAAAAAAATGAAGTAATAACCTTCTAGCAAACTTAACCATTTCTCAAAAACCTCTATGTCTATCTTTCCTTCAAACAAAGGAATGTCAAGTTAACTTGCACCTTGAAAGGTGTTGCACCTCCAAAGTAACTACTTACTAAAGGTGTTTCTATCATTGTTGTGAGTCGTTGAAGGGTCTACGTGAAACTATCCATCATCATGTTCCTATGTTACCAAAGGGCTTTCTTAAGCAACATCTTGATAAGATATCCCACTATGTCGTATTTATTTTCATCCACCATCGGAGGTTGCTTGGGATAGTGAGGGAAGTCTCCACCTAGTTCAGTTGGTTTGAGGTCGAACTCCCTATACCATGACCTCATTGAGGACTTGCACAAAAAAACAAAAAAGAATATATTTCTTTGATACCATTGATCCATATTATGTTGAGAATGAAATTAATATAACAATAACAATGGAAATAACATGGATATATTACAAAGAGCATAGTAATGCATTGAAACACAAACTCTATCAATGAATGAAATAGTGAAAACATTGCAATATGCAAAGCAAAAAACTAGCTAGAATGGTGGTAGCTTATCTCTAAGAAGATATCTGTCAGCTATGCCCATTCACAAAAAGACCATAACAAGAGGTTGAAACTATTTTTTAACATAAATTATAAAACCCTAACAGGGGAAAACCCTAAGATCCAAAACCTAACCTTAGGAGATGAGGTGGAAAAATAAATGCAAGCTCCAAGGATTCTAGTTCATATGTCAACTTCCCAAGGTCACAAATTGCACCTACGAATTTCATTTGGCACATTTCTTAGACGTTACAAAGCTTATTCCAAGCTCTACATGTTTGGTAATCCTTGCAACCAAATATTCTCAGGAAGTGTCAATCATCAAAAACACATGGAAAGTGCCTAAAAATGCATCATAACTTTAGGACCTACAAAATTGTTGTTAAACTAGTGAGGTATAGGACCATTTCTAAGACAATGGTAGATTTGGGTGGCCACCTGTATCCACATGGATCAATGGAAAATAGTTTTTAACATGGATTTGTCTTTGGGCCACCTTTAAAAGAAATTAATGACATTTTAAATTTGTCCTTAAATGGTTAAAATGTAGTAGCAGACAAGGCCTCGAGATTGGATAGGTTACAATGCAAGTTATACAAATCATATTGGGCCTTTTTCAGGCTATAACTCCTCCGATTTCATAAAGAAGCATTGAAAAAACAATCATTGGTAGACAACATCAATCTGGGCCTTATATGATACATATCCAAACCTATAAATCTTGATTTTTTACCACAAGTTGGAGGCCTATCATGTTGTTAAATGTCTCTTACAAGATATTGGTTAAGGAATGAACACTCTATAGCAAGCATATGTTACCTAAAATTATGCATTGTTGGTAAATAGGCTTCATTCAAGAGTGCTTTATTCTAGATAATGTTAGTGTCATTTGGGAGAATGGAATGGACCAATTTCCAAGGCCTAGACATTCTCTTCATCAAAATAAATTTTAAAAAATCATATGATTGAGTGGAATGGCCTTTTATCTTTGACATGGTAAAGACCTTAGAATTTGGCTCCTTTTACATTAATGTTGTTGAAACCTTTTTTTAATCCTATGCATGTATTTCCATTAACATATGTAAATCTAAAGGAATTGGCTTATTTAGGTCCATCTACTAAGGTTATCCTCTACCCCTTTCCTTATGTTGTGGTAATTGAAGCCTTGGGATACCTTCTATATAAAATGATCTAGGGCCTTACAAAAGTCATTCAACTACCCAAACTTGTTGCAAAACAACTAATCAATGGACATTATGTTAATGATTTATTCCTCACCATTCAAGAAGAGTAAATCTCTTTTGATAACACCATGGAGTGCAAGTAGATCCGTTTTCATGCTTCTAGCTCCAACATACACTAGGAGAAAACTCTGTGCTATAGATAAATTCAAATTCCAATACCTAGGTGGCTTAAAGGCTTGGGTGTTCCTAGATCTAGTTGGTCCAAGTTTTTAAATTGTGTATCGTTCCCTTTTCCCTTCAAGCTTCACCTACAGAGCTCTAGTAGGTAGTTGTGTTGAGGATTGAGAAAAAGTAGCAAAAGGAATCACCAACCCACCAACCTTAGAAGCCAAATTCCAAATTTGTAATAAAATTGTGGTCGAAACCCATGTATATTATTCTTCATGTGAGGCATCATACATGAATGCATATCAAAGTCTAGAGAATGCTCAATGGATTTTTTTGTGTGGCAATAGTTCTAGTGAAAAAGGATTTCATAGGTTGAATTGGGAGCTATGGTGTACTCCCAAAAAATGGGAAGGTATGGGCATATTGAAATCTCACACACATGCTCAATCCATTTGTTATAAATAGATTGTTTAGTATTTGGAAATAATGGAGGTATGGAAAGTTATATTGATATATTATGTATCTCACAAATCCCTGCTAAGAAAAAGGTCATAATAAGGGCATAATTTTTAATCTTTAGTCACTACCCCTACAATTTGTGAAAATCAAAGGTTCATTTGAGGCTTAAATCATATGTAAATCTTGGAAAGATATAAACCTTTCTTGGTTTGGAGGGAGCACTATTTGAAAACTAGTGTTTCCTTTAATGACCTTGCAGCTAGTGGATACCTTTATTGGCACAAGAAAGAAAAACCTTGGCCAATATTCCATGGTTCTCAACCCTTATTTTCTACATAAAATGTATTGTTATAAGAGTTTGTTAAACATGCACATGAGGGAGTGGATTACATGGCCATAACTAAAGGCCGACTTTAGTCTGAGCAACACAAATAAGATGATTTTAGACAAAGTCTAAAATATGATCCCAAAATCACTTTTAATCAAGCAAGATTTATAGGTGCCTCAAGTGCAGTGGAGGGATTAGAAATGGACTCAAACTACAAGCTTTGCCATGCAGAAGCCTACATATATGTACACGTGGCTTTGTACAAGTCCAACACTAGATGGTTATTTGTATAAATTTTGGAAGCTTGCATATAAACTAAAAACATGGCTTTTTAAGATTGTGTAGAATTTATAAACATTTGTTAGAACTTAAAAATGATTTATTTACATGGTATCTAGTTATGGGGGGAGGGGGGAGGGTTCTTCCAATTGATAAGAGAGTTACTCACTTATGATTTCAAAAACCTTCTTATTCGTAATGTGGTCATCCTAAAAAACTAAAGAACCTTGTTGTTTATCTCACCTTGCCAACTATGCCTAAGGATGGGTTGAGTGCTTCTATACTCAACTTTTATCCACTTCCCTTTTCAAGATAAAAACTCTCCTCTGAAACAAAATAACTTAAGGTTGTATATTTTTTGACCTCGTGGAAATTCATTGATGTTGAATTCTTGTTTTCACATGGAAAAAGCACAATGAAGTGTTATTTAATAAGAAGAAACAAGTAAGAATATTTTCATGGTTTGACAAGATACTGTTATAGGTGAGTTTGTCCATGTATATCATTGTACATATGAGAATAGATTGATATGGAGATGAGTCATTTAAACTAGTTGTTAGGGTTTTGGGGAGGTGTACCCAACAATATGGATAGGGAGCCACTTGGAACTTCCCAAACTATATCTACTCACTTAGATCAATGATAGACATCTAAGTTCCAACCATGTCATGAAGTTAGTAGCGTTGTTAGGGAGAGAAGGAAAAGGAGGTGTTATCCCCATTTCCTAGGGATAACTAAGGAGATGATGTCTTGAGGCCCTCATGTTGCAGACATGGAGTACCGAGAGATGTTTGGATGNACCCGGGGATCGCACCCGGCCTGATCCACACCAACCCTTAACATGGTTGGATTTTTTGTCCCCGCAGGTTTCGAACCGGTGACTTTAACAACACGGAGTGGCTTAACAACACACTTCGTCACCGACTATCCTACACCTCGGAGACTCATAGCAACAATCATTTTATAAATATAGTTAATAATGAATTAATATTAATAATTAATAATTATATTAATAATAAAACATTATTATTAATAAAAAGAATATTTTATTAATAAAAATAAAATATTGCATTACTTATAATTTATAAATAAAGTATTGTATCATTTCTAAAAATAAAAATACAATAAGTATAATAATATATTTATAAATAATAATAATAATATTAATAATAAAATAAATTAATTAAAATAATTATTAATAAATACAAAATGTAATTATTAATTAATAATAACTCATTATTAATAGCAACAACCACTTTAAAAATATTAATAATAATGAGTTTTTATTAATAAATATAATAATAACATTAATATTAAT
>JZKD02S0136866.1:0-20669 GCA_000966675.3 Picea glauca
TAGTAAGATTACAGTCTACTTTCTAAGGCTCCTTGAATTTAAAAAAGAATTCCCAAAATTAATAATACAATCAAACTTATTTGAGTCTATTAGCTCGTGATTTGTATGTCTAAAATCATATTGTTGGAATGACATTATGTGCGGTACTCATAATTCTCTTCCTAAATTGTTGTTTCCTTCCATAGGGTAAAACCTGCAAAACAATAAGAGTTATTAGTAGTTATATCGTTGGAAAGAATCCTAATTTAATGCTTTCTTTCATAAGGTAAAACTTGCAAAACAATAAGAGTTATTAGTATTTATATTGCTGGAAAGAAATTAAAGATGAGCCATCTTACAAATAAAAGACAATTTTTATTTTTAAAATTATTTTCTTATTATACTTGAAATTTGATATAAAGAAGTGCAAGTGTATCAATGTGAATATCTTATACCCTATTTTATATCCTTCACATTAACATGAATATTTACACATAAATAGTTGATATGAATTTTAGGGGGTTTTATAGTTTTATAATTCATAAAATCATATTTTTGTGTAAAAATGAACTTGATAGATATGTAATTTATAAAGATAAGCCTAATCAAATTTGATTTCGTGAAAAGAACACATTAGAAGTGTTGTTCCAGAGTCTGTACTTAAGGCTTAGAAAGTATAGTGTGTAGGCATCCGAAAGTGAGTAAAGGATAAAAAAAGGGGGAGGAGTCAACCTTCGGGAAAGGAAGCTAAGGCTGATTTCCAGGTTGTCGTTGTCTCGCTTCCAACTGTTCCTGGATGTTTATATCATGTTCAATCGTGGCCCATGAACGTTCAAGTTCTACCTAGGTGGTGGATGTTTTAAATATGGTATCAAAAAGGTTTAAAGCGATATGGATTTGGTATGATAAGCCAGGTTCAATATTAGGCTATCTTACAATAGGGACAATCATGGAGGAATATGAAAAATAAAGGAGAGTTCGAGGTTTTTGATGCTGTATCAATTTGTTCTTATAAAAGAGAACTTTTGAATCCAATATTAAAGATAAAGTGCAAGCCAAAGGTCTTTTCCCGTAACTGAGTTATATTTTAAATAAATAGTGTGCGAAATGTGAGAAAAACATTAAGATGTCTATAATGCGAGGCTCCTATCAAGGGAGAATCTCACCCTGTAAACAGAAGAAGAAAATGAGATAGGAAGAAATCTAACGAAGCATAAAATATGAAAATCTAAAGGGTTCACAGGTCTTGTACATGCTAATAGCAGATACAGAGGAAAAACTATAAACGATATAGATGACTAAAAATTGATCACCACAGTAGAGGTTTTACTAAATTGAAATGAACATTCATCAGACATATATAAGAGAAATGAAATTGAATATCAAATCACAGAGGAAACAAACTCATAACACAGTCTTGACGGAATCAGGAGCCTTCAGATTTCTTTGTATTAAATTTCAAAAGGAGATAGTCTCTAATAAAATCGACCAAAAAGGTCCAGCCCCATTTCTTTCTTCTAATGTCATATTTATACAAATTTCTACATGCTAGAATCTCAATCGTTCCAGGAATTTTTTTGATTACAAAAAGGAGACTTCTACGTTTTAATCCTTTGTCTTTGTCCTCTTTTGGGTGGATGGAATAACTTCCTTCCTTTGAACTTCCAATTCTAAAAATTGAACAAGAAGACACATGTCATTATTTGGTACCAAAAACCTTCCCCTTCGCATGCTCGGTGCAAGTAATGCACCTCTCCACCAATTGGGCTATCAACCTGGAAGGTTTTGCTTGATTATTTGCTTCACAAGTGTAACAATCCTTCATTAATTGTGGCAACTTTCCTTCTACCTGTCGGTCTTCGACGCCGATAGAACATAAATGTACACTTGGTTTTATTAGCTATTTATTTACTTGGACTATATCCGACTGAGTTATTTGTGATATTTGAACTAAATATCTTTCCTCATTCTCCTTGATATTGAGTAGGTGCTTGGCTATATTAATCTGGCCCAGTGTCTCAGTGTTATTTTCACTATCGAGATCCAACAAACTCCCATCTATGAAGCCAAAAGTTTCTTCACAAGAGTTTCTTACCTCTTTAGCTCATTGTCTGCCTTCTGATATGTTACGCTCCCATGCCTTCAACAAGATGTTACCTTGGGTCTGCTCTGGGATGGAAAACCTGGAGTTACTGCCCATTTCTTTTTTTGTCGTGGCTATAACAACCTCTTGGAAAGTGACCCGAGCTACCCTACCTTCTTTCTCTCTGAAGGAGATGTTTTCCAGTACTTGATCAATGAGTTGGGAGTGGTTTTGAATAGATTTCACTTTAGCAAGTAAATCTTGTTGAGCTGTCGACACTCTTTTTCGGATTTCTATGGCTTGGGATTGGAATATCCCAATATTTATCGTCTGGATTTCATTGAAATTTAATTTGGCCTGTAACTGTCCTATTAACTCCTTTTGTTGGCTTATCTTTGATTGGCAGGTCTGGGCCACCTGCTATGTTTGTTCGAGATCGGACTTGAGTCGTTCGATTTCTTTTTTATCAGCTGCTCTAGCTTTCTCTATACCTGTGTTCGCCTGATCTCTGGCAGTTGCCTCTATTGTAGCCAACTTATTCTCCAATGTTTTGATCAAATGGTTTTTTCTCTTCAACTGTTCTTTTAGGGACTTGACAGAATATTGGTTGGCTGTAGCAAAATCCCCCAACATCCCTGCTATCTGAGTTGAAAATTCCTCTTTTTTCATGGCCCTGCCATCAGTAAGGATTTTAAATTTCTTGGCTACCTTGCTTGCTTCTTGATAAAGTTCTTGTCTCACAACGGTCTTTCTCTTCTTATCGAAGAAAATTCCATTCAGAGACAACTCTTCCACAGTTATAGGGGTTAGTTCCTCGCCGAAAATACAACCTGCGTCTGGGATCCCCTTTGTGGACTGTAGGGGAGTAGCATAAATGATGGGGTTGCCGATCTGCTTGGATGATTTCCCTAGGGTAATAGTCGAGGCTGGCTTGCTTGGAGGGTTAGGGGTTTCATCTTCTTGTTTTGGGCCTCCAGTTTGTTTCTTCTTTTCCTGGTGTTCCTCTTGGTTAGGTCCTGAATCTTTGGAGCCCTTGGCCTCTGTTTTCTGTACATCTATAGTCACCGGGATCTTACCCTATAAGACTGGGGGAAGGAAGCTTTACCGATGTTCCTGAAATTTGAATAAATCAATCCTCTCCTCAGGCGACAGAGTTTGAATCTGACTGAGAACCTCAACATAGGATCTCGCTCCTCGAAAGACATCATCATGATGCGAATACTCATGTTCATACCTTTTAAGGCCACAAATCGCCATGTGATTTTCCATGATCGTGTATGAGTCGTGCTTCTTGAACCAATTTAATATCCTCCAAAGTCGCTACCTCGGCTTTTGCATGTCCGAAATCTAATAAAGAATAAGTATTCAAATGAATGGGGAAAGGTGGCCATACCTTTTTCGAAAATCCTTTAAGCTCCTTGCTTATGCCACCAATTACAGTTTGCCTAGCGATTTCGCAACAAACTAGCCTATCCGGTATGAATAATGGAAGAGCATAGGGGGGAACAGAAGTGTCGAAAACCTTGATGTATGAAAATTCAGCCTCTGCATACCAGTCGACCAAGTTGCTCAAGTTGGTGGCGATGATATCTGAGATCCTGAGTGGTGGGTTGCCGAAGATGGTGACATGCATTGGTACCATTACCCAATTAAAAATTTCATATATAAATTATGAAGCCTTATCTTCCCAAAGCTTTGAGTGGTAGACTTGGATAGGCCCAGCCTCAGATGGATTCCAACTCCAGCTCATAAAAGGGAAAGGCGTCATGAAACAAACAACATCCATGATGTAGGTAGACATAAAAAATGAAGTGGCCTTCCCACTCGCCTTTTGCATCTGGTATTCAGTAATCCGGTTGGTTAAACTATCAGATAACAATTTGGCCCAGTCGAAGGGATAGCCTTCAATGACTGTATGAATCAAAGGCACCCACGGGAGGAAAAAATGTGTGGTGTCCTCCTTCCCGTACAACCTACATGTCATCATTGCTATATATTTGAATTGCGGTTCCAGGGAAGAGATTGAATAAACTTCGTTACCATATTCCCTGAACTTTACAAGGTGCGAGACCCAATCTTTGATCAGATCAGACAGGCTTTTGTCGTATTTCTCGCATTCTTTCTGCTTAAAACCTTCCAAAAACTCAACGTTGTGTGAGAAGTTTGGTGTGGGTAATTGCAGTGGAAATTGTGCATTATATACTTCGATAAAGACATCTAGTTTTCACTATCAACCGTTGTCCATTCCCCATTGAAATTCTCCAATAAAGAAACAATAAACATGAATGAAGGAGTGTATTCATATAGAATAGAGAATAAAGATATATTATTGTAATGTTTATTTATTGTAAATAGTAAATGTAAGAATAAGAGTATATTATTGTTATGCGTATTTATTATAAACAATAAATGTAATAAAGAATAAGGGTATATTATTGTAATGTTTATTTAGTGTAAACAATAAATGTAAGAATAAGGGTATATTATTGTTATTTGTATTTATTATAAACAATAAATGTAACAAGGGTATATTATTGTTATTTGTATTTATTATAAACAATAAATGTAACAATAAGAGTATATTATTGTCMTGTRTATTTATTATAAACCATAAATGCAASTTAAAAAGACTTATAGAACTTGATATCGGAATTGTCCATTCGTATTTATTTTAAAAGCAAATCAACTTAATATATAAAGTTATTTTAAATYACGTATTTATAATGTSTAGAAATATTCTCTTCTTCTCCTCTATAACACTTTACAGTCAATAGCTCTCCTCTTTCCAATTTCCATCTGCCTTTTGTGTGAGGGAAGAATGAATCCACTTAGCCTGAAAATCCAATCCATACACTTTAGATGTAACATTGAATTTTTTTTGTTATGTCTTAGTCATATACACAAAATATAAAACAGATTCACATAAAGCTTTTATGGATTACCGAAAGCTTTTCAGTGGATTCAAAGAGTTTTAGATGACAAAGTTCTCTTTTTATATAAATATATTTTTAAAATAAAAAGTTTAAATAATGGAGAAAAATATATTTTAATTTTTTTGGAAAGTTATTTTTAATATAAAATGTTTCTTCTTATTGTACTCAAATTAAATATTATATATATTTTTTCATAAAAACATAATAAATATTCATAATCAAATCATATATTAATTTTCAAATTTTACAAAATAAATTTATTTAATATATATATTTTTTAAAATCTTATGTATGTTTTATGTATTGGAGGATTCATATTTCATATAAAATTTATGACTTACAAAGAATAGTTTCATTATAAGTAGTCTAGTCTACGTTGTAAGGCTCCTTGAATTTAAAAAAGAATTCCCAAAATTAATAATACAATCAAACTTATTTGAGTCTATTAGCTCGTGATTTGTATGTCTAAAATCATATTGTTGGAATAACATTATGTGCTAAATATGTACTCATAATTCTCTTCCTAAATTGTTGCTTCCTTCCATAGGGTAAAACCTGCAAAACAATAAGAGTTATTAGTAGTTATATTGTTGGAAATAATCCTAATTTGATGCTTCCTATGCTTCCTTCCACAGGGTAAAACTTGCAAAACAATAATAGTTATTAATATTTATATTGCGGGAAAGATGAGCCATCTTACAAATAAAATACAATTTTTATTTCTAAAATTATTTTCCTATTATACTTAGAATTCAATATCAAAGAAGTGCAAGTTTATCAATGTGAATATCTTATACCCTATTCTATATCCTTCACATTAACATGAATATTTACACATAAATAGTTGATATGAATTTTAGGGGGTTTTATACTTTTATAATTCATAAAGTCATATTTTTGTGTAAAAATGAACTTGATTGATATGTAATTTATAAAGATAAGCCTAATCAAATTTGATTTCGTGAAAAAAACACATTAGAAGTGTTGTTCCAGAGTCTATACTTAAGGCTTAGAAAGTACAGTGCCTAGGAATCCGAAAGTGAGTAAAGGATAGAAAAAAGGGGGAGGAGTCAACCTTCGGGAAAGGAAGCTAAGGTTGATTTCCAAGTTGTCATTGTCTAGCTTCCAACTGTTCCTGGATGTTTATATCACGTTCAATCGTGGCCCTATTGACGGGCGAAATTGACCGTCCGTCAACTGGGAGAGTGGAACCGGTCCGGGGTTGTCTAAATAACCCAAGCCATTTGGAATGGACCACCCTGACGAGTTTAACGGCTCCGTTGGCCGCTCTAAGGTCTTTTAAGAAAACCAAAGAGAGAATTGATCTGAGCTAAGTAATCTAACTAAAATAAACAAACAAACTAAAACTAAATAAAACTAAATAAAAGAAACTAAACTAACTAAAACTAACTAATACACTAATCTAATTAAAACAAACTACTAAATTAAACTAAAACTAAATATAACTATTCTAACTATTATATACAATCTACCAATTACTATTATAATAACTCAAATCAACTATCTAATTACTAGCTGAAATATTACTTATTCACAAATGTACACTATAAACAGCCTACAGATTTAATTAAAACCTACAAAACTCGTGTGTTTTCTGCCCTAGGACAGTCAGGAATCTTTTTTATTTTTATATTTTATGAAAAAGAGATTAACATTACGGAAATTAAACAATCTAATATATTTACTAAAATTAAACAATCTAATATAAATCTAATTAAACTTATATCTGAATTAAACTACTTAATGAAAACAGTAAACAACGTACTAATTGACTTGGAAACGCTCCAAGTCTGCCCTGTGTATGATAACTTCTAAGCTCGTCGGAGGAGGGAAACTCGCACCGGTTAGTCCGTAAGCTTCTCGTAAACGATTGACTGTGTTGCTCCTTGAAGTGTTTTACAGGAAAAACAAGACATAAAATAAAATCATAACAATCTTATGATTATAAAGCTCTGCAATAAGGAAAACTTGTTATGTAAAGAATTATATTTAACAATTCAATCTATGAAGAAGATAAACCTGTCATTCACAAACTGAATTAACAATTGTTATGTCTTTTATCTATTTGGAAGAAACAAGATATGGATAACAGTGATTACAATTATATCAATTGCACATGATTTAGATAGCTAAAGTAGTCATAAACCATAAACAAATTGATATACACAACATAAAACAAAATATTGATCTATTGAGAAGCTAAAGCTATGACAAAACATCAAATTCTGCTTCAGTCTGTATTACAACTCCATATCCTTGTTCTTCCACGAATGAGGATGATGATTATTACAAAAATCATAAGTATATATAGGTTTCTTCACAAGGTAAAACTTCCTTGTGGATAATATCAAAGTGTTTTACATAATCTGGGAAATATCCCAAAATCTCCTAAACTAAGAAAATAAAATGCAATTAAAATCTTTGAAACATCCCCTAACTGCTCAACAACTCAATTGCAAATTCAAATTTACCTGCAATAGAACACAAATATCCAATTAGAAAGATATTTCAGTAACAAAACACTAAAAAAATTGATCCTACAGACTTAGCTACAGAATCATCTGATTCTATAGCTAGTTTAAAATAGCAAACAGGACTAGATAGCAATCAAATAAAATATTTTAAAACAATCCAATTTAATTTTTCTTTTAATAAAGATTAAAATCGAATTACTAATGGTTCAAGCACAATTTATCATTCAAATTGAAAAAGAATGCAATCGGTACAGGGTAAGAATGCTCTGTTTTTCAGTTGCCATAAAATCAGGTCAAATCATAATAGGACTGTTTCATAACAAATGAAATCAATGGTGAACCAAATTGTATAAGATACGATGCAATCATAATTGATTTGTTACAGCTGCAACAATGTGCATAGGATTCATATTGTTTTAATCAAATGCCAATATAGAAAGGCTGTTACGATTATTATCAAAATGAAACATGCATAACAATATCCACAAAACGTTGCCATAGAATTTGTTCACTGAGTGTCAAACAGTTAACAGATAGGATCAAATAACAATCACAACCATCATTGACTCGTTATAGACATAGCATTGATATCATTCAAGCAAGTGTAAAGATAGGTAAACTGTTTCGATTGTATTCAAACGAAATCATACTCAATGAGTATCGACCCAACGAATTTCGTTATTGATCACCACACAGTCAACAGACAGGAGCGTAACAAAATTCATAATATAAACTGGGTAAATAATCGAAACGAATATGGCTGAGTTTAATTATAGAAACAAATCGCCATGCTGGGCATAATCATTTACGTTCAACAAATCAAATTAAAAAAATACATTTATTGCAATATGAAACAAGTTGATAACGCGGTCAAACGATGTGAATCGAACAGTTTTCACTTTGGTTATGTATTAACAGAATGATATTCAAATTGGTCGAATCAGACACGGATTATAACATTATAACAGTTATGCCAACCATATCGTATAGAATATAACCAATTCAAATCGAACCATTGACTGCGTTCAAAATTGGAATACCAGAAATAGACTATGTTTAGAAAATATTGATAACTTCAATGATCAAAAGAGTATTCGATTAAAACAAATCAAATCTATCTTGCGATCACTCGAATCAAAGCCAAATCCAAACAAAACTTAAACTATAATGAAAATTGATTTATCGAAACAAAATTATATACAAAAGTGCATGCTTATGCGACAGAGCAGATCCACGATATAAACAGAGTTCATGAGTATGTCATGTAAATAGGTGAAAGTCATACCAGTGAGGTTGGTCGAGCTACGCCAATTTTGAATTGACGACTGTTGTAGCTGACTCCACGTTCTTAAACAAAATCGAACCTGTTGTTTGTTGTTTCTTATCAGTGGATGGCATCTTCTCCTTTTGACTAGTGAGCCTTGCAACTTGATCCTCCAGAGTATGAATTCTGGACTACAGCATTGGCACATCAAGGTAATACCTTTCCAACCATGAGCCACACTGATCACATGGTGGAGCAGCTGGTTCAGCTAGAATAGGAGGGGGTTTTGAAGAGTCACTAGGGTTTCACAGGGCATTTTGATGCCTGGATAATTAGGATCCCTTTGCAAGCAAGGTGGTAGGTTCTTCACAAAATCATATGCATGTTTATCACACAGACCTTCTGAGTAGGGATACTCACTTGCCAGGTAACGTTCAACCTCTGAGTCAGAATCTTCACTCACCATTATAGGGTCAGGATTGACAGGTGCTTTGGGTTTGTTTCTTGCCATGCGAGAGATTAACTGGGCATTCTTCTTGCCTTTAAAATTGGCAGTGGGTTTGGCTTTAGGCCTTTTAGCCATGGGTTTAGTAGCTTCGGTATCCTGGGTAACAGAATTGGGTAGGGGTTTAGGCAACAGAGCACAGTAAGGCACAGGGGGTATTGATTTGCACTCGCTCACCACAGGTTTGTCAACCTATGGTTGGCTTGAGTCACCAAAATTATTGCGTTTAAGAAAATCCTCCCAACAGTCTCGGTGTAACCCCAACTTACAAACTATAAGCATTTTAATTAACCCAAAATGAAAAAGACTGTTATTGGACTAGTTCCGTTTGTACCTTTTAGACATTTTAAACAAACTCCTATGAAAGTAGTAAGGCATATTAAGCTCATAGCCCATGAAAACCATCAGTAGCTGAAGGTGATACAAGAACACGAAACCATACCAGCCCTCGCGGGTAACGAACTGCTTGGTTACCATCAGCAAGTCATGCCAGTGTTGCTTGAGCATATTTGCGAGCAAACCCTTATCAAAAGAACTCACCCTTCATGACTGGAAGAGTAATGTCGACGTGACATCTTCCACTTTGCAATTTTTTGACCATTTATGTCCGACAGTAGGCAGACCGGTAGCCAAACTGAGAAATTGCTCATTAATTTCTAACTGCACATCCCCAACCTTGGCTTGGCAACCATCGAAGGTTAATGCGAATTACCGAGCCACGCTAGGGTTATAGCCATCAAACTTTCATATGAACGGGAGCCATCCAAACTCCTCCAGTTCACTGTAAGCACCATCGAACATCAACAATGCCTAGCTACCATTGGGTTCAGCCCTTACGACTGGAGCCATGGTGCGGGTGCATGGTAGGGTTTGGATTGAACACAACAATACACAGGGGAAAAAATCGTTATGGCTAACAGCTGCAAACACTCAAAGGGGAATGAATTAATGTATGCGTGCGAAGGTGGTGGGATTATCACTGCCATGGAGCATATTAATGGCACAGTACAATGTTGTTCAATCACTCATCATATCATTTAAACCATACTAATCAGCTAACCCGAAATTTCGAGCGAAGGATAATCATATCAACGTGCCATTAATCAATGTAAAACCAAGACCATATATCATTGCGCCATGTGTATAATCATTGCCATTCAATATGAAATTAAACTCATATGTGACCCATGCGCTTTTGTATAATCAAAGTTTTTAAACATTGCAACAAGAGATTTCATAAAATTGATAAGTCAAGAGCTTATAGTAATAAGGATCATACCATATAAAAACCTTTAATTCACCATGACCCCAATATAATCAAGTATAATTCATCAATCAACATGCTCAATGCCTTATCAATAAAATAAAAATCAAGTTGCGCAATCAGAGTGATAATAGGCAAATGGACATAATTCGAAAAATAAACCAAAGGTAAGTACCAATCAGAATATCAATGACAGTCCAAATAATGATGGGGGAGTTTTCACGCTTTCAGTCGTAAAAAAAAAAAAACCGAAACCAATTGCAAATGTCGCATGGAATAAAAATGTCTTCTGTTTGCAAAATGCGACAGAAATTTGAAGTTCAAGAGACATAGGTGTAGAAACTTTGAGGGCAATAAAAAAAAATTGAATTGGCTGCCAACAGGCCCATGAACATTCAAGTTCTACCCGGGTGGTGGATGTTTTAAGTATGGTATCGAAAAGGCTTAAAGCAATATGGGTTTGGTCCGATAAGCCAGGTTCAATATTAGGTTGTCTTACAATAGGGACAGTCATGGAGGAATAGGAAAAATAAAGGAGAGTTCAAGGTTTTTGATGCTATATCAATTTGATCTTATAAAATAGAACTTTTGAATCCAATATTAAAGATAAAGTGCAAGCCAAAGGCCTTTTCCCGTAACTGAGTTATATTTTAAATAAATAGTGTGTGAAATGTGAGAAAAACATTAAGCTGTCTATAACGCGAGGCTCCTATCAAGGGAGAATCTCACCCTGTAAATAGAAGAAGAAAATGAGATAAGAATAAATCTGACGAAGCATAAAATATGACAATCTAAAAGGTTCACAGGTCTTGTACCTGCTAATAGTAGATAGAAAGGAAAAACTGTAAATGATATAGACGACTAAAAATTGATCACCACAGTAGAGGTTTTACTAAATTGCAATGAAACATTCATCAGACATATATAGGAGAAATGAAATTGAATATCAAATCACACAGGAAACAAACTCATAACACAGTCTTGACGGAATCAGAAGCCTTCAGATTGCTTTGTATTAAATTTGAAAAGGAGATAGTGTCTATTACAATCGACCAAAAAGGTCCAACCCCATTTCTTTCTTCAAATGTCATATTTATACAAATTTCTACATGCCAGAATCTCAATCGTTCCAGTAATTTTTTCGATTACAAAAAGGAGACTTCTACGTTTTAATCTTTTGTCTTTGTCCTCTTTTGGGTGGATGGAATAACTTCCTTCCTTTGAACTTCGGATTCTAAAAATTGAACAGGAAAACACATGTCATTATTTGGTACCAGAAACCTTCCCCTTTGCATGCTCGGTGCAAGTGATGCACCTCTCCACCAACTGGGCTATCAACCTGGAAGGTTCTGCTTGATTATTTGCTTCACAAGTGTAACAATCCTTCATTAATTGTGGCAACTTTCCTTCTACATGTCGGTCTTCGGTGCCAATAGAACATAAATGTACACTTGGTTTTATTAGCCATTTATTTACTTAGACTATATCCGACTGTGTTATTTGTGATATTTCAACTAAATCTTTTTCCTCATTCTCCTTGATATTGAGTAGGTTCTTGGCTATATTAATCTGGCCCAGTGTCTCAGTGTTGTTTTCACTATCGAGATCCAACAAACTCCCATCTATGAAGCCAAAAGTTTCTTCACGAGAGTTTCTTACCTCTTTAGCTCATTGTCTGCCTTCTTATATGTTACGCTCCCATGCCTTCAATAAGATGTTACCTCGAGTCTGCTCTGGGATGGAAAACCTGGAATTATTGCCTGTTTCCTTTTTTGTCGTGGCTATAACAGCCTCTTGGAAAGTGACCCGAGCCGCCCCAGCTTCTTTTTCTCTAAAGGAGATGTTTTCTAGTACTTGATCAATGAGTTGGGAGTGGTTTTGAATAGTTTCCACTTTAGCAAGTAAATCTTGCTGAGCAGTCGAAACTCTTTTTCGGATTTCTATGGCTTGGGATTGGAATATCTGGATATCTAGCATCTCACTTTCGGTGAAATTTAATTTGTCCTGTAACTGTCATATTAACTCCTTTTGTTGGCTTATCTATGATTGGCTAGTCTAGGCCACCTGCTGTGTTTGTTCGAGATCGGACTTGAGCCATTCTATTTTTTTTTTATCAGTTGCTCTATCTTGCTCTATACCTGTGTTCGCTTGATCTCTGGCAGCTGCCTTTGTTATGGCCAACTTATCCTCCAATGTTTTGATCAAATATTTTTTTCTCTTCAACTGTTCTTTTAGGGACTCGACAGAATATTGGTTGGCTGTAGCAAAAGCCCTCAATGTTGCTACTATTTGAGTTGCAAATTCCTCTTTTTTCATGGCTCTGCCATCAGTAAAGATTTTAAATTTCTTGCTACCTTGCATGATTCTTGATAAATTTATTCTCTCACAACGGCCTTTCTCTTCTTATCGAAGAAAATTTCAGTCAGAGGTAACTCTTACACAGTTATAGGGGTTAGTTCCTCGCCAAAAATCCAACCTACATCTGGGATCCCCTTTGTGGACTGTAGGGGAGTAACATAAATGATGGGGTTGTCGATCTGCTTGGATGATTTCCCCGGGTAACAGTCGAGGCTGGCTTGCTTGGAGGCTTGGGGGTTTCAGCTTCTTGTTTCGGGCCTCCGGTTTGTTTCTTCTTTTCCTGGTGTTCCTCTTGGTCAAGTCCTAAATCTTTGGATCCCTTGGCCTCCATTTTCTGTACATCTACAGTCAGCGGGTTCTTACCCTATAAGACTAGGGGAAGGCAGCTCTGCCGATGTTCCTGAAATTTGAAGAAATCAATCCTCTCCTCAGGTGACAGAGTTTGAATCTAATTGAGAACCTCAACATAGGATCTCGCTCCTCGAAAGACGTCATCATGAGGCGAATACTCATGTTCATACCTTTTAAGGCCACAACTCGCCATGTGATTTCCCATGATCATGTGTGAGTCATGCTTCTTAAACTCAATGTGGACCAATTTAATATCCTCCAAAGCCGCTACCTCAGCTTTTGCATGTCCAAAATCTAATAAATAATAAGTATTCAAATGAATGGGGAAAGGCGGTCATACCTTCTTCGAAAATCCTTTAAGCTCCTTGCTTATACCACCAATCACAGTTTTCCTAGCGATTTCGTGACAAACGAGCCTATCCGGTATGAATAATGGAAGAGAATAGGGGGGAACAGAAGTGTCAAAAATCCTGATGTATGAAAATTCAGCCTCTGCGTACCAGTCGACCAATTTGCTCAAGTTGGTGGTGATGATATCTGAGATCCTGAGTGGTGGGTTGATGAAGATGGCGACATGCATTGGTACCATTACCCAATTAAAAATTTCATATATGAATTATGAAGCCTTATCTTCCCAAAGCTTTGAGTGGTAGACTTGGATAGGCTCAGCCTCAGATGGATTCCAACTCCAGCTCAGTAAAGGGAAAGGCGTCATGAAACAAACAACATCCATGATGTAGGTAGACATAAAAAATGAAGCAGCCTTCCCACTCGCCTTATGCATTTGGTATTCAATAATCCAGTTGGTTAAACTATCGGAAAACAATTTGGCCCAGTCGAAGGGATAGCCTTTAGCGAGTGTATGAATCAAAGGCACCCACAGGAGGAAACAATGTGTGGTGTCCTCCTTCCTGTACAACCTACATGTCATCATTGCTATATATTTGAATTGTGGTTCCAGGGAAGAGATTGAATAAACTCTGTTACCGTCCACCATGAACTTTGCAAGGTACGAGACCCAATATTTGATCAGATCATACAAGATTTTGTCGTATTTCTCGCATTTTTTCTGCTTAAAACCTTCCAGAAACTCGACGTTGTGTGAGAAGTTTGGTGTGGGTGACAATTGGTACATCACCTGCAAATTTTCTGGTCTGAAAGTCCCAATGGTCACCTTATATTCACTAATAATGGTTATGGTCGGGATATCCACATGATCTAATGCCCATCGGATCATATCATAATCTGACTTAGCTTCTTTATTTAGGTTTTCTTTAATCTTTAATCACCTTTTTCGACGTTCGCCGTATCAGGAAATTTCACTTCTATCTTTCGAGCCCTTAAAACCTGAGATCACAATGACGCGATCTAGTTAAGCAAAAATGTGATATGGATTAAGTGTTTAATTAATCATGATTTTGCGACTCATGGATACGAAGGCATAGTGTCTTGGAAGAGTGAATGTCGAGTCACGAAACACCGACATTGTTTTACTACAGTTTAAAATGGCGTACCCCTGACACTAACCCGGGTGACTTTGAAACTATCTCGCAACTTTGCCTATCGGGGTTATGAAAAAAATACTTTTGGGGAGAGTGATTGCCGAGACATGAAATCTCGACTGCACTTAACTAAGGTTTAAGGGACTTTACTCTTGGTGCCAACCTGGGAAAGCTTTCAAGGTTGTTTCACGACTTCGCGCATCGGGGCTTGGAAACAATGTGACTTGTAACTCTCGAAACGCGATATCCCGAGGTATAGAAAAGTAAACATGCTCTCTCAACGGTTAAACAACAATGTCTTAGGAGTACAATGGCCATCGCTACTTCGCATATCGGGACTACTGAGATTTTCAGTGAGTAAATGTCATGAAGTAAAAGACAACTTAAAGGCCAACCTTTGATTTTAAGAATTACATTTAAACTAGTTGAAAACGGCGGCTCCAAAAAGAAGAAAGAAATAGGAAGAGAGTGAAGGTAGGGAAGGAGAGGTCCTAAAATTGGCCTTATTGCATGTAATGGTTCTTCTTAATAGAATCATTCCACGGAAAATTTTAGGGGCTAAATTTTGCCCATGGGCTAGTTTTCCATGTTTTTTATTCCAAAAAAAGATTTTATAATTTCCATTTTTATCTAAAATGATTCGCTGATTTTTTTTAGGATAAAAATATTTTACTCTAAAAATCGTCCAAAATTTCTTGAAATTATATAAAATCCTTAAAGATTTCAATATTTTTACAAAAATATCGTCAAAATTTTTATGGTTGGAATTTTACGAATTAGTAAGATTCACCAAGGTTTCTACACTTTAAGAAAAAATGGATTCCTAAATTTTTCCCTGAATCCTTCTTCTCCAACCCTTTCTCTTTCTCATGTCTTTCTAGTGTATTCAGTTCATGTATTTTTAGAAACGTTCTTGTGATTAAATTCATAGTATATTTCTATGCTTTCTCTCATCTTCTCTTGGCATTCAAGACTTCTAGATCTTATCCCTCAAGATATGGATCATTGGTATTAGAGTGGGTAACCACTCCAAGGAAACAAGGTAACAACCTCATTTAATCCCTTTCACATGTTACCCATAGTTGTATGTCTGCCATTTAAGAAAAATAATGTTCGACAACACAGGTATTCCAACAGAGGACGAACACCTTTAATAACCACTCACATAACCAGATCAAAGATCAACACACTGATGTTTTCACATGGTAAAACCCCTATGGGGAAACATCCACAGCCCCAGCCAACGCGACCACTTGGAGCAGTTTATTAATGCAAAGAAAAAGATTACAGAGAGATTCTCACAATCAATCATCGACAAATGACCCTCCATGCTCTTTAAATAGAGATCATGGAACAATCGGGTGTTAAGCCACAGATCAATGGCCATTAAGATCGAGGAGAGTATGAACCGTCAAATCACACTATGTCAGGAACATATCGTGATCGTCGGATTTCCTAACTACAAATGCATACTAATGCATACTAAGGAAACACACTAGAAAACACACTTTTACCTAACGACACAATAGACCAAGTAGATCTTACTAACTCCTAAGTGTTTAAATATCCTAGAATCTCCCCTTAAGATCAACTTGGGATAGGATTGAAGGATTTACAATAGTGACACAATAGGAGAAGGAAGGAGGCATTAGAGCCTATACACCCTTAATGACAACTTCCTGAACTCCTAACATAGATCAAAATTTGGAAAACTTCGCTTCTGTAAGAGACTTTGTGAAAATGTCTTCAACTTGATCTTCTATAGGGAAAAAGAGCACTTCAATAACTTGATCATGAATGAGCTTTCTGATGAATTGCATGTGTACCTCGATGTGTTTTCGACGCTGATTTTGAATTGGGTCTTTGGTGAGGTTGATGGCACTCTGATTGTCACACCAAAGGCTGGTCGGATGCTGGTGCTAAAATCCAAATTCTAAAAGGATTTGTTGAAGCCACAGGACTTCTTGACTTGCATTTACCATTGTTCGGTACTCTGCTTCTGCTGAAGTAAGTGAAATAGCCTGTTGTTTCTTACAGGCCCAAGTGAAAGGTCCTAAACCAAGGCTGAAAACATAACCTGTAGTAGACTTCTGATCATCGGGGTCGTTGGCCCAATCTGAATCAGTGAAACCAAACAAAAAAGGATTCCCCCCTGAAATATAATGTATCTTGAACTGAACTGTACCACAAACATAGAAAAGTATCCGTTTAGCTTGTTTCCAATGGCTTTCATGGGGTGTTTACATATATCGGGCAACGAGACCAACATCAAAGGAAATATTAGGATGGGTATGAATCGAGTATAAGAGGCTACCAACTAACTGACAGTATAGGGTGGCATCAACTTTAGGAGAAGTACAGGTGTTACACCTCAAAATTACTCACTCTGATAGTGTCACAAGTGTCATCATTACAAGTGTTGTAAGTGTCGCATATTGTTTGCAAGTGTCACATCTTGACCATAAGTGTTGCAAGTGTCAAAAACATCATACTTCCATCTTGCATATGTCATGCCTCTAACGACATCATGAATACACTTAAGACACCTCAAAAGGTGGTTTGGAAGAAGAGAAATCACTTGACAAGAAGTACAAGCCTTTTAACATTGAGAAAACCACAAAAAAATGGATTTTGGAGAGGAGTGCTCCCCTACCCACTATTAGGGAGTGCTGGCACTCCCTGAGCCTCTTTGGGGGAGTGCTTGAGCACACTGTGCACCCTTATGGGGGAGCGCTACCCTCTTTTTAGCAAATTTTGGGTTTGTTGAGGCAAATAAGGGAAGAATCCCTCAATTCATGAAGGTAGTTGGATTTGAATATATGGTCAAGGCATGATCTTAGGGGAGATCCTCAACTGAAGGAGAGGAATCCTCAACTTATCCCAAAGATCTCTCAAGTGGTTGGACCTCTCCAAGGTTATATAAGGAGGTCTTCTCATGGTGAAAAGCACAATGGAGATTGAGAATTACATCAAACTTATGATCTCATGAGTGAGATGCCATCAAAGAAATTAGTGGAGATTACTTGAGCAAAGGCGTTGGAAAAGGAGAACTGGAAGAGGCTGTTGCACCTTAATTCAAAGGATTGTAAGTGCTTTTACTTGTTCTCTTAATATAATCAATGCTTGGCCTATTTATTTCAAACTTGTGCTTGTTCCATATGAGTTTGTCTGCAGTAGATGGATCTATGATTGAGATAATCTTAGTAGAGTAGGAATTCCATTGTATCTTTGTTTGTCTTATAGGATCTATCAAGGAGCTCAAGATCGAAGCTCAACCAAGACTTTGCAAGGACAAACGTCGCTAATAACGTACATATATTTCTCCTTCTCTTTCAATAATTATCTTGATAGGATCTAAAAGGAATTTAGTGTCCATTTTAAGCACTTTCTGTCTTGGCCTTAGAAGTCTAGACACCAAGAGGGAATCCACTTGTTCGTAGGGGGATTCACCTTCAACAGAAATTGGTGACTCCACTGCGAAGGAGCTCTGATTTTTGTTTCCATTCCTAGATCTTATTTTTCCCCTTTGACCACTGATTTGATCTTCTCCATATTTTCATGTTGATTCTTATATTTGTTTGATCGCCTCATTATGTCATCAGGATCACCCTGATTGACTGAATTTCCTTCATTTTTTGAGTTTTTGGGCTTTTTTCTGAGTTTTTGGAGCAGAGCACTCCCCTCCTTTTGTTTTCAGAGTGCTAACACTCCCCTGTAACCTTAGACAATGTGTTGGAATGCTCTAGTTCCCCTAACACCAGAGTGCCACCTCATTTTTGTGAGAAATTCTCCATAATTTTCATCTTTTGCAGCTATTTCTGGGTTTTGGCATTTGCTCAGGGTCCCATACTCTCAGTCCATCTTGATATTGTCTTTCAAACACCCTTATTTCTGAGAATTCATCTTATTTTGTTTGGGATTTTGACATCTTCTTTCATTGCCTTGAAGCCATTCTTTGTCTTTGTTGACCTAGAGTTAACTTGTTTTTTTCTTCTCCTTTATCTGATTGAGTGAAAATATTTGTGAGGAAATCCAAAGGTCTGTGAACTTTTCATTTGATCTTTGAGGTTGAATTTCCATCATTTCTATTTTGTTTGAGGTTTTTGGTTCTTGTTTGCAATTTGGTTATCTTTGTCCTTCTTGTCTATTTCCCGATGAGAGTGTATTTTTTGTTTTGTGTGGAGTTTGCTTCTGATCGTTTAATCTTGAAGTCTGATTGACATTTAGAAGTCTTGCATCTGATTAGCATTCACAAATAAGCAAAATGACATATTTTAGTGATTGGTTTGGATATTAGAAGGCATTTCTAAAATTCTTAGCATTGCATCAGATTTGAGTGAGAAACAAATTTATTGAGGACATTGAATATTAGTGTTTGATAGTGAAAACAACTTTCTCTCTTTCCGTTAAATAACCATTCATCGAAATAAATGATTTCTTATCATATTATTGTGAATTTTTGATAATTGATCCATCATACCACCAATTTCATTATCATACACCCTTTGAGTAAAGAACAACCATAAAATCAACACTGATTAAAAAATTATCTAGAACATTTTTGTTTTTAGGATCTTCCACCAACATTAGACTAGGATTAACACTTTGGATTAGGCTGTGAGTACAACTCTCCAAAGTTTTCAAAATGAACATTAGCATCCAGATATAGGGAGAGTCAAATCCAATTATCATATCGGCTTTCTGGGATCCCCCTCTCACACAAGGGTTACACACGAGGTCGCATTCGGGTGAGTTACAAATATTATCCCTCCATGTTTCAACTGTTTGTAATGGTCAGATCGTATATTGGGGGTCACTTGAAGGTATACACATGATTATGTGTGGGAGCCTCTCGAGTTGATTTCAGAATTGTTCTCCTACCCATACGTTCAGATCGTACTGTCAATTGTACCCACCCAGGGGCTGACTGTGAGTTGGTGTCCATAGTTTCCATAATCCTTAGGTACTTACATGAGGTGATGGTGAAGGGAAGTCTCACTGTACCTGGGACAGACATTGCTCAAACTCACTCGGGCTCCTTGGAGGGTAAATCCATAATTACTGCGTGGAAGCTTGCACCAAGGTGAAAGTTTGTTAAGTAGGTCATCATTGTAACTGTTCCACAATATCCTATCCCCTTCTTGACTTGATCATGCGATGTTTGATTTCATCACCAACTAGTATGATCAGCGAGAGAAGTTTTATTTTCTTGGTTTTGATTCCTAGATTTTATTAGCGTATGTTGTTTCTTTTTGTTAGTTGGACCTAGATTTTCAGTGTGTACTGTTATTCTCCAAAATTGAGCCTGTAGATGATAAAGGTATTTTTTTGTAACATCCCGCTCTGACACACACTTACAAAACTTATTCTTTGAGGACACTTGCTTGCAAGTGATCTGGATTTTTATGATGATAAAAATTGTTTCCATTCATTATGATGCGTTAAATTATATGACATGATGTGTTACTACCTTGATGTAGACAGGTGTTGCTGAATTAGTTTCATTGAGTGTGCAGGGTTTCAGACCTTGAGGATGCAGTGGCATCGGTGGAACTCCCTTGGACTTCGGATTGAGTCAGGGAGTGGGTTATATGAGTTGTTTCGTTTATGATGATATTGTTTCATTTTGATGATATGCTATTTGATAATATGATATGTTGTTGACATAATCTGACATAACGGTTGATGATGCAGGCTGACGATAGCTTGCCGACCAGACTCACATAAAGAGTAAAGGGGCCACACACGAGTTCCAGAGAGAGTGAGGGAGAGGTGTGGCAGCAGCCCTGCCATAGCCTATTATCACTCCCGCCGTGGCTCGAACTGTAGGTTAACGATTACCTAGTTCGAGAGGACCCACGATACGTGAGGGCCGACTGCGACAGTCGCTCACGACTCGAACTGTAGGATAACGATTACCTAGTTCGAGGGGATC
>JZKD02S0136899.1:0-23906 GCA_000966675.3 Picea glauca
CGGAAACCCTCAACCGAGAAAACCTTTCTTTTTCATTATATCGAATTTCACCATTCTCCATACAATATATACAATGTTTTTAGGTATTCCGTAGATACCAAAACCCTAATCCCTTCATCCAGGATTAATTTACAAATCAGCTAAAAATAGCAAAACCCGCTAAAAATAGCAAAAACCGCCCCCAAAAAAAAAAATTGGGGCGTTTCCCTGAACGCTGCGCGTAACCAGGGGGGGGCATACCTGCCCCCCCCAGGGACCCCCCTAGGAAGCAGACCATCAGATGCAGTTGTCTGACGCACCCACACACACACATGCAAAGAATATAACACATACCCAACAAGCGAAGCAGTGATACAGAAGCATGGACAGACCATGCAAGAGCTCATGGACAGGAGCCCATGAAATTTTTCAAGCGAGGGAGTATGATGCAGGAGCATCGCCCATGTCGAGTGAGCCAGTGCGAAAGTGGAAGAAAACTGGACAAGCCAACACAAATCTCTTTTTGAAAGCACCTTGATATTGTTGCACAAACATTAATGCGTGGATTTAATGGAGCACACTTTGTATATTGTAATGGACCTTGAGCGGATAGTTCTTGTCCTTAGGTAGATGAGGGATTTAATATATTTAATGCAAGTAGATAGGGATTTAATTCTAGATTTGATAGCTTTAGAGTGCAAGAGGGAAACGGGATATAGACACCATCCTTTGTACATTGAAAAATAATTCTGGATCATTGAGAGCATTCAAAAGAGAAGAGCATGCAGAGAAGTGTATGAAGAACACTCATGTACAGATATTGAATTAATAGAAGAAAGCTTTGATTCAATTCCATGGTTGTGTTATTCTCGGTGTATTAATGATATTATGCTCATGAATGTTTGCTTCTTGTCATACATTTTCTTTTATATGCCGTGTATGTGATTTCATGGTTGAATTGAAGTCTGTGAGAACAAGGAGTTAGTTTCAATTGTTTCTCTATCTTGAACTAGAGAATTCCTGCCAGGAGTGCGGTTGAATCGTCCGCAAGGAGTGCATTGACAGAAGGGTTCAGATAGAGGTAAATTTTTTTCTAAGTTCTCAGAAGTGTAGATTGGGTACCGGAGCCATGCAAGGTGTGCGCAGGTTAGACGAAGTCTTAGAGTTGTGATTCTAAGCAAAGGGATTGAAAGATTTCTGCTGCAGGAGTGCGTAGGATCGAAGACTTCAACACTTAGTCATGTTTGAAGGTTTTCCACAAGGAGTGCATGCAAGGATTTTCCGGAAGAGACTCGAAAGATGTGGGAAAAGCTCAGAAGGAATAGGCCTTCAAAGTGGTTGAAGGGCAGTGGAGAGAAGTTACGCGAGCAGGTTGAGAAGAAGTGTCACAAGTTGGCGAACAAGTCTCGTGGAGAGACACTTCTTGTCCGTGGGTGGTGTAAGGAGAAGAGTGGACAGTCAGTATTCTCCGTGGAAAATCTACGAGTTTTGGTGAATCATTGGATCTCTCAGAGTTACAGGGAGGTTACAGCGTAGGAGAGGAGAAGTTCAAAGTTCAGGAGGGCAAGAGCGTCGATCAAGATCATGAGGAGTGTGGATCTACTCATAGATCGGTTATTGGTTCATCACGAGAAAAGAGCGGAATATTTGACAGTAGAATTCGCGAGAGTGCGAGGAGCGATATTCTGACGACCACGTAAGTAGTGTGGGCCACTGAGGATATTGGAGGACAGGTGGCAGAAACTATCGAAAGTTCGCAATCTCGCGCATCGGGAGTTGACGAAGAGACTATTTGGCCGCGGAAGTAGAGAATATGCGAAGTAGCAATATCTCGGGTATCGAAACCTCGGGCATCGGGAGTTGAGGTAGGAGTCGGTTGAGCTTGCGAGTGGCGAAGTCGCGAGGGAGCGAGGTCCCGAGTTTCGGCTTTTCGGCGTCTCGTGTATCAGAGTTGGGAAAGTCGAGCGCTTGGCGTCGCTAGTGACGAGATAACGAAGTTCTGTTAAGGGAAGAACGAAGTCAGCATTGACTGGCACATCGGGTCTCGGGGATTCGAGCACCCAGAGATAGACCGTGAGCTCGTAAAGTTGCGAGTTCCGATTTTCCCGACAAGTGAACAAAGGGGAAGTCGCGTGAAGGAACTGTGGGGTTAGATCTTCTGATTGGTAGATAGAAGAGAATTGACGCTCTTCGGGCCGAGAAGAAACAAGGTCCTGGAGGAGGCAAACGTGCTCCGAGGAGTACGGGTGCGTCAGAATGCTCTAGTTGTGAATTTATGGAAATTTACTTTATTTTATGTAGTATATATGGAAATTTTTATTCAATGATAAAATAATGGAATTTTATCTATAACATTCGATTTCTAGTATGTTAATGCTTAAATATTAACACTATAACCACACAGATTGTAGAAAATTTACCCCTACTCCTATTCAAAACGAAAGGGAAGTTATGTGAAAAGGTAATCGGACTTGAATGCAGTAATTCAAGTTTATGATCCTTCTTTGAAGATGTTTCGTTGAATGCATCCTTTATTTGCTCACACTGGACCACTAGAGACTCAACACCAAACTCTTCACTTAGTTCACTCAATGCACATAGGCTTTCATTTTGATATCGAATAAAAAAGGATTTTCAATCCTTCAAACGAGGAACTATGTGCCTTCCCTAATGGCAGTGTTGAGGAGCATTTGAATGTTGCATCATGTCGACTGTTAAGCATCAGGTTACAACAAAAATGATCAGGTGTAACATGATTTCACCATCCTACCTCATATTTTATATCCAGTTGGGCCATGAACCCAAGAAATTGCTATTATCATCACATCTCTAAAATTGGATACCACTTGTTGAAGTCGAACATTTTGCAACTTCCATGTGAATGTTTATGAGAATGAAAATGAAGACTATTCGCGTCATCGCTTTCAAAAGGATTTAGTTTAATGTCTTAAAATATGACTAGCTGCAATAAATTATGATAAGGCATAAACAGAACACCTTTTGAAACTAAATCTTTGGGTTCTCTACCCATTCACTAAATTCTTATCATTTCTCTTAAAACAGTGTTATTGTAATCGATGGGTTCTCTACCCATTCACTAAATTCTTAGCATTGCATTTAAAATAATGTTATTGTAATCGGTCCACCGTAAGATTTTGGAGCAACATTCATTTATGGCATACTTACTAAAGGTTAACGTTGAAGCTTAGGGATTTGAGGTACCCAAACTTATTATGATTGTGCTCTATATTGTAATGTCACCTGAATCGATACAAAAAAATCACAAATGTTGAATCTAACTATATAGAGGAGAAGTATTGATGACACTCTAAAGTTGCATTAGACAATAGGAACTTTTAGAAGCAACTCAATTCAAACTTATTAGTGCATTTACCAAATGATCTCATGGTCAATTAGAAGTAGTTTTAGATTTTACTCCAAGACTAAAAGGAAGTCTTAACTTAAAGCTTATCCACAAGAAAGCTAGTATCCCTTGTAGCCATTGAAATCATGTGTTTTCCAATAACACCTTATCCATTGGAATCATGTGTTTTCCAATAACACCTTACCTTAATTCAACATATAAAATCAAATACTATCCTCCATTACATTTTCACCTTTCATCAAAAATAATTATTCATAAATCACCCATTAATAATATGCTATAAAAATTTAATGGTAATAAAATTTTAGAATTTGATTTTTATTATAGAGTTGCTAATTATAATTGAAATATATAGTTTATATTATAGAACATCATTGATGTTCTTATCAAATTAAGATTATCACATTTTTTCATTAAAAACAAATCATAACAAAAAATAAAAATAATACATAAATAGCTCACCTACATGCATGTAGGAGTATTGACAAACACTATTGACCTTTCATGTATACTTTCCAATTCCCAACCCCATAAAACCAAATACCTCCCTAAGTTCATAAACTATCAATATTTTTACCTCCTTCAAGCTCATAAACTATCAATATTTTTCACAATTAGGAAACAAATTCCTTCACTTGATTCTTCACACAAACACCCCATGCATCAATCTTTGCATAATTTCCTTGTAAAATGGAATTTTTATGTGCTACTTAATCAAGTTTAATAGAATACATAAATAACTCACCTAGATATAGGATTATTGACAAATATTAATGACCTTTCATGCATACTTTCCAAATCCCCCCAATAAAACCAAATACCTCCAAGCTCATAAACTATCAATATTTTTTACAATTAGGAAAAGAAAATTCCAGACTCCTTTATTGTAGACAACCTTGAGAACCACTATGCTATCTCTAAACTCAAAACCCATGTTTTCACTCACTACGAGGAAAATACATTTTAGCGAAGGTTATAGAGGAGGTTTCTAGTGCTACAAAATTGGAAACAATTGTCAAAATAACCTTCGTTGAAACATCTTTTATTGATAGTGAATGTTTTCGTAGAAACTATAAAGAAATTTTATTATAACTAAAAGAATATGGGCAGCCAAAGGTGTTAGCAAATGTTTACAAACCGATGTGTTTGTATAAGTCACAAGCTCTAGTGCATACATACACCTACAACACTGGTGTTGTACATGTAACGTCAAGCACCGGGGGAAATGCACTGGGAGAGTTAAAAATAATTAAGCACTTGGACTTTTGGCATAGAATGCATGAGTGCATTATTAATAAGAAGGCATTGATTCTATATAAAATAATATGCATCGATGCACGCTATAGGGAAAAACACCCCTATGCATTAAAAATCAAAAGCAGGAGTGTTTTGCAGTAACAAACAAGAACTGATTCTTATCAATAACACAATAGAAATTGTGTGTCTCAACAACACATACGTATCAATGTTTCATATAATATTAACGCACCGATGGCCAAATTTTTAATATAATTTTGTGGTATTCAATTAATATTTAAATCAGTGTTAATTCATTACATAAAAACACTGATGCAAATCTCATATGACACGCTCGAGTGAGTTTTAATATTGAACGTGTCGATGAGATTAATAATTAAATTACACCGAGAAACATCGACCTTTGTTAGTGCAATTATTGTTATTTTTTAATTCCATTATTTATCCAAAAATTTACATATATCTTATATTTTGATAAGTGAATTTGGATATGAAGTTTGGATTAATTTTTTGTATCATCATATTTTGCATCTCTTCATTATAACATTTAGTCATCCATATATTTAATCAACGATGTAACATTTCACAACAACATTGGACAACACAATAAAATAAATTAAAACATATTTTATTATACGAATAAGAAGGTCTTTGTCATACAAAATGGGACACTTATCGGTAATCTCTTGTCTTTCAACTGGGACACTATGTCCATTACATTAAACAAAAATTTATGATTTTCATTGACAATTATTTCAAAAAAATACAATTGCAGCTTGCATTGATATCCAAATATATTTTTCATCATCCTTCCCTATAAGTGTTGTTAGTGCTTGAGCTACTTCCATTCCTTGGGTTATTTTGTCCAATGTTTGATTCATTGTCTCTATTGTTTTGTTCTTCTTGAAGTTCCATCTACAAACATAAAAATAAATTGTGCATTGGCGAGAATAATGAAAAATGAAATAAATAATATACATGAATATAAATATACCAATAATATGAAATAATATAATATATCAATGGTATGCATACCATTGCAATCCCATGGTATGCATACCATTGCGATACCATGGTATGCAATGGTATGCATACCATTGCAATAGCATAGTATGTATATTATTGGTATGCATGTCATTGCAATATCATGGTATGCATACCATTGCAATAGCATGGTATGGATACCATTATGATACCATGGTATGAAATCGTATGCAAGCCATTGCAATACCATGGTATGCATACCATTGCAATACCAATGGTATGAATACTTGAGAATCCCTAAGAAAACTACCACTAAAACCTTACGACAACTAAAACCCTAAAAATAAACTATAAATGGTATGCATATGAATGGTATGAAATGGTATCATACCATGATATGCATACCATTGCAATACCATGGTGTTCAATGGAAATACCATGATATTACATGGTGTGCATATGAATGGTATGCATACCATTGCAATAGCACAGTATGCATACCATTGTGATAACACAATATGCAATGGTATTCATACAATCGGTATGCATACCATTGCAATACCATGGTATGCATACCATTGAAATACCATCATATGCATACCATTGCAATACCATGGTATGAATACCATTGCAATACCATGGTATGAATACCATTGCAATACCAATGGTATGCATATTTGAGAATCCCTAAGAAAAATACCAATCAAAACTTAAGACAATTAATAGCCTAAAAATAACCTATAAATGGTATGCATACCAATGGTTTGCAATGGTATGCATACCATTGTGATACCATGGCATGCATATCATTGCAATACCATCGTATGCAATGGTATGTGATGGCTTGCATACCAATAGTATGCATACATGAGAATCCATAAAACAAATACCATTAAAATCCTAAGACAACTAAAACCCTAAAAATAACCTATAAGTGGTATGCATACCAATGTTATGCATTGGTATGCATACCAATGGTATTCAATGGTATGCATACCAATGATATGATATACATGACAATCCATAAGACAACTACCACTAAAACCCTAAGACAACTAAAACCCTAAAAATAACCTATAAATGGTATGCATACCATTGCAATACCATGGGATGCATACCACTAAAATACCCTAGTATGCATACTTGATAATCCAAAATACAACTATGACTAAAACCCTAAGCCAACTAGAAACTTTAAAATCACCTATAAATGGTATGCCATACTTGAGAATCCATATGACAACTACCAGTAAAACCCTAAGACAACTGAAGCCCTAAAAATAAGCTATAAATGGTATGCATACCATTGATATACCATCGTATGCATACCATTGAAATACCATGGTATGGAATGGTATGTCATTCTTTAGAATCCCTAAGACAACTACCACTAAAACCCTAAAAATAACCTATAAATGGTATGCATTGCAATGTTATTCATTTCAATGGTATGCATTGAAATGTTATTCATTTCAATGGTATGCATACCATTGCGATACCATGGTATTCTGAGATGTATTTAGGACCGGAACAAACTTATTAACAGGCCGAATACAATAAACACGGAGATATGAAGAATAACACAGATATCCAATGAACAATATCTTCTATTGAATAATGAAATAGACTGAAACTGTAAAACTACATAATTGAAACACTTGCTTGAATGGTGGTAGCTATCTCTGAGAAGAGATGTTGCTGCTACATGCACCCATCTGAGCAAAATGGATTACAATGAGTCTTCAGAGGCCTTTTTGATATTACTCATGAATGCAAAAACCATGGACATCCAAAAACCTAACCCTTGGAGGTGAAAGGCCAAACGTCATGTGGGCCCCTATGGTTAAGTTTGTAACTCAACTTCCTGCAATCGTAAATTTTTCATACGACCTTCGTTTTAGGCACGTGATAGCCCGTTGGAAAGGTATTTCAGGGAACTACATTGTATAATCAAGCTCTGACTTTGTCTACAATTTAACTATGGAAAGACAAAAAAACAATGTTTAGGGCCCCAAAATAGCCCTGGAAGTACAACAAGATGTGCTGAGATGAAAAAATACAAAATAAGCCTATTGGATTAGGCAAGAGGCCATGAGTACCCACCTGGAGGATGTGTGGGGATTAAGACAACCCCAAAAGTGTATAACCCACAATTACAAAGACGTACAAAATAACGTACTGAACAAAAATGGACAAGAGGAGCCAGTTGGAATAGGTGGGTGGATACCAATATCCACTTGGATCAATCCTCCCCCCTTAGGAAGAAATGGTCTCCATTGGATTGAGTTCCCCCATTAGGTGAGAAAAATTCTCTTGGATTTAGCCCCGGGTGAGCCACTTTCCTTGGTGTAGGAGTTGCCCTACCTTGACAACCTGATAAAGTTGGATCCTCTACTAGTGAGTGGCCTTGACTTATGTGTCCACTATATGATCAATGGATGATTGCTCCATGTAGTCGGGGTTGAGATTTGTTGGTGTCAGTTGTTTAATGATCTCTAAGGTGTCCAATAATGGTGGAAAATATAGCCAAAGGAGGTCCACATTGAACATTGGATGTAGGCCAATGAAGGGTGGAATGTTGAGCTCAAAATCACTTCTACCCATAGATTTGGTGATAGTCTAAAGCCCATAACGAAGCGGATGAGGCTTCTGATGGGGCCCTGTGAGATGCTCCTTCTACAAATGTAACCAGAATTTGTTGTCAACCTAAAACTGGTGTGGTACCCTATGTTGATCATGGCACTGCTTGTACTTAGCATTCAATTTCTACAAAATCTCCTGGACATGTTGGTGGATGTGTTGAATCTTCTCAATGAATCTAGTTGATTCGTCGATCGTAGATTGATCATGGGAAAGAGTCTATTTGTGTAGTGGCATAGAAAGTGCAACATCAATGGGTCCCAAGGGGTGGAATCCCATATCCACCTGAAATGGGCTATGGTCGGTGGAGCTATGGAAAGCCCTATTATAACTGTGTTGAACATAGAGTAGAATCTCGCCCCATGTACGTGGATGCTTAGAATTTTACATGCACACGATGTGCAAAATCATCTGATTGAAGACCTTTTCTTGGTTATCTGTTTGGGAGTGGAAAGAAATGGATTTTGTGAGCTTGGTGTCCAACAGTGACCAGAGGCTTGACCAAAATGTGTTGAGTAACCTTTTGTCTTTGTCAGAGATTATGGTCTATGGTATCCCAAAGTGGAGCCACACTCATTCAAAGAAGAGATTAGAAGTATATGTCACTACAATATTCTTCTTATAGGCTGTGAGGATGGCCATCTTCGAAAACCGATCAATGACCACAAATACATAGTCATTTCCTTGCTTGGTGGACGACAGGATAGACATGTAATCCATTGAGATGGATTCCCAAGGCTTCATGGGAATAGGAAGAGGGGTGTATAAGCCTTGCTTCTTGATGGTTGGCTTGGAAATGGTATAGGCAGTGCAAGATATTATATACTTGCTGACGTCCTATCGAAGTTTTGGCCAGTGAAATTTTTTCTAAAGAATGACCAGAGTTTTCTTGATGCCAAAATGTCCTGCCACCTGACTGTAGTGTGATTCCAAAATCATCTTTGCATGCTCTCTTGTAGGAACAAAAATATCGCCTAGGTGGCATAAGAGTCTATCCTGGATGTGAAATCGGTGATAGTTGTGCCTATACCTGAGAGCTGATAGGTGGTGGTGAAGTACGGATCTTTCTGTTAAAGTTAGGGCCACTCAGGTGCTTCATGTCCATAGGAATGGAGCACAGTCCCGAGTGTAGCCACAAGAGGCCGACGAATGAAGTCAACGACACGATTCGAGATACCTTTCTTACACTTGATGATGATATGGAACTGTTGCAGGTAGGTGGACCACTTTTGATGGCAATCATTATGCAATTTCCCCTATGTCTGTATGAAATGCAGAGGCTTGTGATCAATGTGTATGATCATCTCTTTTCCTAGAATGTAATGTTTCCATTAACGATAGGCTTGTAAAATGGAATACATTTCCTTATCATAGGTGGGGTATTTCCATACAATATCGGAGAGTGTATCACTATGGTATGCCATCGGACGACCGTGTTGAGTGAGACCAGCACCCACAACATAGTCAGATGCATCAATCTCAATCTTGAACGGTTGTTAGACATGAGCACAAGCGATGATTTCAATCATCGAATGCTCATTTTTTTCCCTTTCCCCACATGAACTTGGCCCTACCACCACCCTTGGTCACCTGGCTGAGGGCCCATGCAATATGGGAGAATCCCAACATGAACCGTCAGTAGAAGTTGGCTAGACCCAAGAAGCTTTGAGGCTTGGTTAGTGTTGTCGTGGTTGGCCAATCACGGATGACTTGGATCTTAGATGGATCAACATTTACCCCATGCTCATCAAAAATGTAGACCAAGTATTGGACCATGTTCATTCCAAAAGATAATTTTTGCAAGTTGGAATATAGATTATGTTGCCGGAGAGTGCTCAAAACCCGTTGAATATGTCGCATGTGTTGCTCCCACATTCTGTTGAAGATAAGGATGTCATCCAAATATACCAACACAAAGTATTTGGTGAAGGATCTAAATACGTCATCCATCAACCTCATGAAAGCGGTTGGTTTATTTTTTAAGCCAAAGGGCATGACTAGCCATTCAAGGAGACCTTCTTTAGATTTCAAGGTTGTATTTCATACATCAGTTGGTTTGATGGGAACCTGGTGGTAGCCATACTTTACGTCAATATTCTTGAATAACTTTCCCACCTTGAGTTGGTCAAGAAGGTCATCAATCGTGGGAATGGGGTATTGGTTCCTAATTGTAATTTTATTTAAGGTTATGTAATCAATGCAGAGTGTCCATGTCCCATCCTTTTTCTCCACTAGTATAATTGGGATTTTGCAAGGGAAGGAGTTGGGTCTGATGTGCCCCTTTTGGAGAATCTCTTGGATCTGTCACCTAATTTTGTCGTTTTCCATCAACAAGGGACGATAGACTAGTCGATTAGGTAGAGGTGTATTGGGGGTCAGATCAATTTGATTCTTGACTTGGCGGTGTTTTGGTACCCCTGTAGCTAAGGATAATATGTCTTTGTATTCTTCCACGATCCTGTCCACTTTCTTCTGTTGTAAAGAGAGGCTCTATGTAGACGCCATGCATGTGGTATCAACCTTGTGCTTACAGTGAGAACAGATCACAAAGAAGACAAACTTCTCGGTATGTGAGATGACCTTACTGCATTGCTTAGCAAAGATTAAAGAAATAGAAGTAAGAGGCGCTACCTCTGGTATCCTGTACATTTGTCTACCCAAACTAATAATAACATTGTGGGGTCTAGACTCATACACAACATGACGCTTCCAAAAATATGGTTGTCCTAAAAGAACATCACAAACGTCAAGGGGAGCAATATCATACAGTACCTCATCTTTTAAATGCTTGATGTTGTAGGGTAGATGAGACTGTTGGCTAGCACAAAGATCTCTTCCTTAGCGAAGTGAGTCGATGGCATAGAGTTGTGGTTGAAGTTTCATTGGTAGGTCCAATCGCTTGACAAACTCTGTTGAAATCAGGTTCCTCTGAATCCCACTATCGACAATGAAATGAGGAAAAGCCCCCTTTACCCACATCTACAAGTGAAAGAGGCATTCTCCTTCCTCTGGTTCTTTTGTTTCACTTGGTCAAAATTTGGTGGTAGCAACAGTGGCACTAGGTTCAACATCGATAATCCTCTTTCCTCCTTCAGTATTTGATTCAGAATTAGAATCAGCCTCTGACTCAGACGCCTTCAGTTCGACCATGACTGACTTCTTGGAGTGACATTCTTCGGTGTTGTTCCAAGGGATTTTATGGTAGTCACACCATTTTCCTGTGTCCTTGTTCATCTTTTCATTTCCCTTCTTCTGTTGTGTCTTGGACTGGTTTTCCTAAGGGAGGCCATCTTGAATTGGTCCCTTGCTATGTGGGTTGGGGCTGCCTTTTCCATGCTTCAATTTTTAGGGGTTTGCAGATCCAAACTCTCACCTTTTCTGCTTAAATTTATTCTCGATATTGACCTTGTATCTATAATCCATGCCCAATGAGGCATTGCCCATAAAATCCATTTCTGTTTGAATGTACCTATGCAAATAGTCGCGATATTTTAGCACTAGATCACACTCAAACTATTTGATACTCAATTTGGTGCACATGGTATGGAAAATATTGGTGAAATATGGTATTGTTTGGTCCCTTTCTTGACGTAGGTTGGTCCATCTGGTGTAATGATTCTCGTAGCTTCCAAAATGGTAGTATTGTTCTTTAATGAAATCCTAAAAGGAATCCCATGTAGAGGCCACCACAAACATTGCAGATTCCTCTACGACCCCTTTCACAGAGCAAGTATCCCACTAGTGTTTAACATGGGGAATGACCTTGATGAGTGAAAAAGTGATCTTTTCCCTATCAAAAAAATTGTGGATCGAAAAATACCCTTTGAGCGTATTAACCCATTTATCTACAACATTTCCATCTATCAGTCCTTCAAATAATGAAATATCAAAATTTACATGTGCCTTAAAGGGGGTTGCATGGCCGCTTGATGAAGATGCTTCTCCTATGGGAAGTTGTCGAAGGATTTGCACGAAGTTGTCCATCATTTTATTCCTTTGTCGTACAAGGTCTTCCTCGAAAAACATTTTAATAGGATCTCATGCTCCATCATCTTTCTTTTTGTCCCCCATGGGTTGTTTTCGGGCTCGACACGACCGATATTGTAATGGCTTGATTGGTTCGAGTCCCAACTTCTTATACCTAGATCTTGTCGGGGACATGCACGAAGAAAAATAAATGAAGAGCAGAATGCTTTGATACCACTGATCTGGATTTAGGAGCAGAAAAAACTTATTAATAGACATAATATAATAAACAAAGATATATGAAGATTAACATAGATATCCAGTGAACAATATCTTTTATTGAATAATGAAATAAGATGAAACTGTAAAAATGCATAACTAAAACACTTGTTTGAATGGTGGTAGCTATATCTGAGAAGAGATGTAGCTGCTACATGCATCCGTTTGAGAATAATGGACTACAATGAGACTCCATATCCCTTTTTTATATTACTCATGAATTCCAAAACCCTAGACATCAAAAAACCTAACCCTAGGAGGTGAAACGCCAAAAGTCATGTGGGCCCTATGGGTAAGTTGGTACCTCAACTTCTCAGGGTCATAACTTTTGCATACGACCTCCATTTTAGGTGCATGATATCTCATTGGAAAGATATTTCAGAGAACTACACATTCCTCCATCAAACATTGACTGTGTTTACAGTTTGAGTGTGGTGAGCCAAAAAAACAATTTTTAGGTCCCCAAAATGACCCTTGAAGTACAACAAGATGTGCTGACATGAAAACATACAAAATAATCCAGTTGGATTAGGCGAGCGGCCATCAGTATCCACCTAGAGGATTTTTGGGTTCAGACATCCCCAGAAGTGTAGAACCCACAATTACAAAGAAGTACAAAAGAATGTGCTAAACAAAAATAGACAAGAGGAGCTAGTTGGAATAGGTGGGTGGCCACCAATATCCACCTGGATCACATGCATGCCATTGAAATAACATGGTATGCATATCAAAGGTATGAAATGGTATGCATACTTGAGAATCCCTAAGACAACTACCACTAAAACCCTAGATGACAACTAAAACCCTACAAATAACCTATAAATGGTATGCCTACCATTGGTATGTATACAACGGTATGCATATTGATGGTATTCCATACTTGAGAATCGCTAAAACAACTACCACTAAAACCCTAAGACAACTAAAACCCTAAAATTAACCTATAAATGGTATGCATACGATGCAATGGTATGCATATCATTGCAATACCATTTCAATACCAATGTATGCATACTTGATAATCCCTATGACAACTATCTCTAAAACCATAAGAAAACTAAAACGGTAAAAATAACCTATAAATTGTATGTATACCAATGATATGCATCGGTATGCATACCAATGGTATGCCATACTTGAGAATCCCTAAGAGAAGTACCACTAAAATCCTAAGACAACTAAAACCCTAAAAATAAGCTATAAATGTTATGCATACCAATGGTATGCAATGGTATGCATACCATTGCAATACCATGGTATGCATACCATTCCAATACCATGGTATGCAATGGTATGCATACCAATGGTATGCCATACTTGAGAATACCATTGTGATACCATGGTATGCATACCATTGCAATACCATGGTATGCATACCATTGCAATACCATGGTATGCATACCATTGCAATACCATGTTATGCAATGGTATGCATACTTGAGAATCCCTAAGAGAAATACCATTAAAACCCTAAGACAACTAAAACCCTATAAATAACCTATAAATAGAGCCCCTCTTGTGGATGATACACATTTCATTTCATGTAAAAGTGATGGTTTAATTGAGAATCAATATAGTGTGAGAGAGACAACTTCAAATAGTTGCAATCGTCAACATGTCAATATACACATTGTGCTTGTAATGAAATTGTATCATAGATATCAAATTTGGAAATTCATTAGTATTTTTTTCAAGGTTTACGTTTTGAATATTGCATCATTGAATATCTATAAGATGTACTTTACTAGCATGTAACCATACAAAAGTAGTTTATCTATGTAAATCTATTTATCGGAGACACATAATTTACCCATTCACATGTGCTAATTTTCTATTAGGTTGGAGGAAGGAAAACTTGTAAGGAATTACTTTTTAGATAGATTTTTGGTAGCATTGCTTTCTAGATAGATTTTTGGTAGCATAGCGTTACTGAATAAACGTTATTAATAATTGATGGGTTGAACAAAATTTACAAATACCACTACACAATCTCAACAAACATTTGTATTAATGGATCTTTGAGTAGTCCTTTTATCATTTATGAAGGGTTACACACAAATCAAATGATTTTATATATATTATGCATAGATAGATGTGAATATTGTGTCTGGCCTAGAAAATAACATTGAGCTCAAATGTGTGTTCCCATAACTTAATCCATAATGTGTAATGCAAGTATTTATAATTGCTAAATAGAAACAAATCAAGGGATTAATACACAGTAAATTCATACACTTTGGAATTCAAACACTTTGAAATTCATATGTTCATAAACATCAAATGTAAAAACAAAAGAGATACATAAAAAGTGTGCCATGATATGTGTGTGTGTGTGTGTGTGTGTGTGTGTGTGTGTACTCAACATCGTCTAACTTTTACACTTTTTACAAAATAGAAACTCGTGCCCACTATACAAGTGCCCTAACATAAAAAAAATCTATATCGTAGTCTAGATATGATATGTCACTAGTTGGTCAATCATTGAACATTTCCAGCCTTGCCACCCTCAGGAGCATCCTGGAAACCTATATTTCTTCTCTTGCTCGAGGATGCTCCTTGAGAGGTTCTAGGCCTAGGTGTGCTTCACTGCTATGGAGATTGCACAAACAATAAACAATGTTTTAAGTTTTTCTCATCAATTAATTAATAGACATACAAATTGATACTTTGTAATTTAAGGTCTAAGACAACTCACAAAATATGAAATTGTCAATCATGAAGGTGTTACCCTCCTCCGTGACCCCAATCTCTTTGCAATTCCACCCTCCATCAGTTACAAGGATCAAGTCAAGAAAATTAAACAAATATCCATAAAAACAAATTCATGAAACATGAAAAATGATCATCAATGCATTATCTCATTGTGCATATCTCAGGCATCGATGGAGATTCACTAGTAGTTGGAGCACTCGATTGTAAAACCTGATCTGTGACAACCTCTATTGTGGAAGTCTATGTTGATGGGGCTAAAAGTTGTTGTGGGGGTGGTTGGTAGAAAAGTGGGTTGTGATGGATCCTCGTGGGATATAGAAGTGATTCTAACACCCTAGGCCTAGAGAAAGGAAACCTAGAAGCAACACCCAGGTACCCAAGGGTTGCAATAGTACTATACAATATATGATCGACCTGCATACATATGAAAAAAAATGAACTATTAGTAACAAATACTAAAGTTCTAAAACATAAACAAAAACATTTTGAGAATTATATGATATTTAACTTTACACGGGATACATGTGATGTTGGTGACTTGTCCATCCCAGATGGACAATCCCTGTCATCGCTTGGTGCCAAATCTTGTAGAAATAAGAGAACATATAAAAAATTTGAGGATGTCATAAAATAAAGTATTGAGTATGTTGAATCTATCAAATGTGATACACACCTATGTGTATGGTGCACCAAATAAACATGATTCCTCTACTGTGACATTAGTGGTGGGGCTAGGCACTGATGCATCCATAGGCGAAGAGGGTCTACTGCTAGGATGCAATAACTACAGAACAATATACAATTAAATATCTATATAAATACACAAAACACAAAATAAATATATAACAATGAAGAACAAAAAAAGGGTTAAGATACTTACCTCCTCCATGAATCTATGTTGTCTAGTGAGCTCCATAGGCCCATAACATGTCTTCCTGCATCCAGAGCATCTGTGAGGTTCAAATGAACGAATTCTATGTCCATGTGCCCTCCCATCACTATACTTTGGTGTGCATGTTGATGCTCCAAACCCCCTATCAATGTCACTAGAATGCACCTCCATTCGAGATAGTCCAACAAAGCTATTGTGTTGCACTATCCTATGAGTCAATGAGGAGATGGCTATTTGTATCTGTTGTAAGTTCTGTACAATATGACGGTGCAATAGTCAATAGATATGTGTTTACTAGTCAATGGTAGTTCTTGTCCATTTCTAGGATCCCTAAAAATAGACAATATTTTTTGTTTTGAAATGCTCAATTCTTTGATTTGGTTTCTTTCCAAAACGGTGCTATAATACTCGTGCATTCTTTCCCTATAGTCAGAAATAGATGTCAATTTTGCTTGAGCACTTGCAATGGATTGGACAATGATATCCAAAGAAGTGTCCAAGGAGACTCTGCTAGGTTCTCTAGTTTCCCTTAATTGTTCTTCAAGGTTTCTTAATATCATCAACCCCTCATCAATTTCATTATTTACATTACATGGTGGTGGTGGTGGGTTGGGGTTTTGATATTCGTGGTTTTCTTGTGAGGGGTTTAAATATTCTTGGGGTTCCATTGTATTGTATATGCTACGATTTAACATCCATGGCATGTAAATTAGTTTCCTTTTTTATTTAAAATACTAAAGTACACATTTTTTTCAATTTAGATGATTGGGAGAAATATAATAAACTAGATTGACTAAATTGGATTAAATATAAGTTAAATTTAACATACCTTGACACACGATGGAGGTGGTGGTGGAAATATCCTCTCTTTCTTCCTCCTCTCTTCACATTAGTTTCCCAATGAGAATCACGAACACGATTTTGTGCACAATATGCATAAAATCACTCTCTCGCAGTTTTAAAAAAAACATAAGTAAGAGCGTGCACATGTTTTTAAGAGCATGGACACATTGCTAAGAGTGTTTGCATGTTGTTAAGAGAACACATACACTACTACTACTTAACCTACATAGAAATCCACGTGGAGGTTCGGCCACAACCGAATCTATAGCCATGTTCTTTCAAGTGTATATTCTTAATCATGTCATTGCCAATTTTTTGACCACCAAATTCTTACACTCACCCTAAAATGGATGGGACTAGATGTGACCCTACCCACCTTCCATGTTGAAGCAACTAATGTCATATGGAGTCATTTTATACTTAGTGGAGATCTCGTACAACATACACGAGGCTCTCTCTATAAATCACACACATCTCCTCAGTTCATCATGTTGGCATTAAGATAATCCTCATGTAAGACTGAATCCATGTGGGAAACCTCAGGTTCAATTGCAAAATATCATCCCCTCTGCCCTTTCATTTGTTAAGGATTATACGAGATTTGCAACTCTCACATCAACCATTACATTAAAATTTCCCATTTTTTTTCATGGAGGCACCCTTCATCAATTGGGAATCGATGCCAACATCACTCATGGAGATTACAAAAGGTGTTGAAGCTGAGACAAAATGTGTATGGATTTCCTTCGAAAATTGGATTAGCATTACAGATCAACATTGGAAATTGGTGCAATGGAAGTGACCAGGCTCTGAAGAAATCCTCACATTAAGGATGTGGAGACAAAGCCATGAACATTGTGAATGAAATGAATGTAAGATAGACAAAATGCAGGAGAAAATGCAGACCTAACGAAGTGAAATTGAGGAGCTATCGAATTTGTATACACAGTTAGATTTTCAACTACAAGAACAAGAAGACAAAAGGCACCATGAACTTACTGTGGTGCTTCAGGTAGTCAACCATAATAAAATTCAAATTCGGTTCCTTCGCCGTAATGGAAAACAACAACCCTCAGAAACTCAACTCATGCAACGCCCAACAACATCTAAGAATTGAAAGAATCATGTGAGGTTCACCACCCATGTTTTCATCAACAAGACTCTGACCCGGTCAAAGAAGGCCCGGAAGAGGTGGATACAACCTTAAATCTCCTTTTTGATGTTTTTATCTGTAGCAATTTATCCATGGAAGAATTGTAATAGTTTATATGCTTATCTGGGACAATCCAAGAGATATATAGAGAAACTAATCACTGTAACTCTAATATATGACTCTTCCCATTTTGAAATTTTGTACTCCCTAGCTTTTTTTTTCCGTGGCACAACCCCTTTTTTAAATAAAAAAGTTATAATGGTTTTTCTAAGAAAATAAAATAAAATCAACACAAACTAAATTAAAACTAAACTTAAAATATTTAATTATATATTGTTTCAAAAATGGTTTTGAAATAATAATAAGGAAAACTATATAAAACCTTTATTTGAATTATTATAAATAAACCTAAGTTTTATTTTTAGATTTTTTTTGGAAAATTTAAACAATGTTACAAAAACATCTAGAATAGTTCATTGTTCAAATATCATCCCCTTTCTCATTAATTTTTTTTCTCTACAGGAAATGTGGTTATTTCCTCCACATTATTCATCAAGGTGGATTTGGGTTCTTTTACACATGAACCCCCATTCTTCGTCACTTACTAATCTCTCTGTTGGTATCACCACCAATCATTTCAAGGCATCACCCACTAGTTAGTTGGTTAGCATTTTCCAATTAAACATTAATACAATTAAAATGTTTATATGCCATGGCATGGAAATCATTAAACATGATTGATTACATACTCGGAAGGAAATAGTATTACAATGACAAAACTTTCTTAGCTTATTTTCTTGAAAACGATAACCTTACAATAACTTTTGGATAGGAAGCAACTATGTCTTCGTAGGAAGCATGTATGTGGCCAACAACAAAACAAAAGTTGTAGTAGAAAACAAAGTGTTTATAGTTTGATTTCTAGGTCCAACGGAAACAACCTTAACCAAAGCACTATGAAAGGTTTCGATGGTTTTAGACATTATGATATTCAAGAGGTAAGTTGCACATTCCCAACCAAGCATTGAAGACAATGAATTGATATTCAAGAGGTAGGTTGCACATTCCCAACCAAGGACCGAAGACAATGAATTGATATTCAAGTGGAAGATTTCACATTCCCAACCAACTACTAAAGACAATGAATTAATAAATAGATTAAATATGTTTTCCACAAAGACAAGCTAATAACCCCATGATACCTCCATTAATTAGCAACATGGTGATTAAGAAATAAATAAACCCTTAAATTTAGAAGATATCTTTTTAAAATATCAATTATAAAAAATAAAATGTCACAGTATCAAACCATTCAATACAATGTCTCTATCTTAACAAAAAAAAAAAAGTTTTTATTAGCTCTTTTCATTCAATACAATGTCTCTATCTTAACAAAAAATAATAATTTTTTATTAGCTCTTTTCATTCAATACAATGTCTCTATCTTAACAAAAAAATAATAAGTTTTTATTAGCTCTTTTCGTTAATCTTGATTTATTTAAGAGTTTATTTATTTATATTTACATTTATTCATTTATTCTCTTTTGGCATAGAAAAGCTACCAAGTAATGGTAGCGCTTGTTTTTAAATTGACTAATAAAACACAAGGGAGAAATACCTTATTTGTTACAAAGAGATGATGAGATGTGATGTCCACTAGCAGGCAGTTTTCTGCTAATCGTTCCATTATCTCTATTTAAATGAAAACAAGACTAGCTGCAAGGCAGCATGTCCCTCGCTTTTTTGTAGGGGGTCGATAAAATTGAGTAGGAGAAAAGAGCATGATAATGTGTAGCAGGCATCGGTAGCACATCGATAGCAAGCACTAGGATATATCATGTAATTCATACTACATTTAATATCAAGACTTACAATAAGACAGTTTAATTTTTATTAAAATTATTAATATGAAAACTTCCATGAATTATTTCAAACACTTTCATTCGTCATTTAAAAAGATACTTCTTAGTAGGATAACTACGGTCAATCCTATCTTTATTACATGCCTATTACAAATCCTTTCATTCCTCTGTTTACCAGATACTTTTGATGAAAGAGAAAGACTGGCCACTTTGTTGTTTTCATCAATCCTATCCTTACTATATACCTTTGATGAAAGAGAACGACTATCTGCTTTGTGGTTTTCATAATGTTTTATAAGTGTCGGCGGATCTTTTTAAAATCCCCATCAAAGCACTTAGTGCTATATACAGACGGACATAATATGCACTTATTGCCGTTCAAAGCATAAATCGCCACACTTTTTCTCCACTTTCTCCTCCCTAAAATCAAATTTGCAGCACATAGTGAATGATTAAGTTGGGAATAAGAACTTCAACTTTTATCCTTGGTGTTTGACCGTATGATCCTCAGTGGAGATTCCATTTATTAATTTCCACACCATATTTCGTGCCAAAGTAGGCTAACGAATCAAATCACATCAAAGGCTACTTTTGATTTCAATGGGCAGGCTTAGATTGTCAGCTTATTGCGCCGCGACAACAGGCCATTTCAATTCTTTCTTGCTTGCATCATGGCCATCACAAAACCAGCTTTCTTGTTGTTTTGCAGGTTCGGTGCGCGAATATGGTGGTCATCATATTCCCCAGTCCTGCTTTATGTTGCATCAGCTGCATCCATCAATCTAAACTCGCCATTGACGGTATTGCATAATTTTTCACACCATATTAGAATATTATTTTTACGCTGAAAGACGTATACCTATTGGAGATGGGCACAATTAATGATCTTTTAATCTTAAATTCTAATCTGATAGTTATGCATTAAAGATGCTAGCATAATCTTAGTCACCCTCCAAAATTAATGAGTCAGATTTATTGTTGATAGCTTCTTTGCATTTATAAATGCATCCTTTAACCTGATTACTTTTTAACATTTACCTAATCATATTAAGAAATTACTATAACATCATATGATTGTCATGTTTAAATGATTAACTTTTGAAATTCTTCAACTGTCCAGTTTCTTCATGCATAAACTTAACGTTTTTACTAAATAAAATTTAACGCGAATGTTTTTTTTATCTACCATCTTTCAACGTTCACCAACCGCAAGTTAGCGGTTGTGCTAGTATAGTGGCAATGAATTCATCGTATCCGTCACATAATTACTTCGATATTATTAATGCCGTTGGGGCGCGTCAATACGGGTCATTTGCCGATAGGCTTTATGGCGGGAATGTGGGAGCGGCCAATTCGGATCTCTGCATTAATGAGATTGGGTGGAACCCAATCTATTTAAGTTGATATTTTTAGGTTACTTTTTGTCGAAATCTGTCAGAAATTGGAGTAGAACAGTTAAACAATGGCACTATAAATGTGACATAGTTTTCATGTGGAAATTCTAGATTTTACGATTAAGACCATGTTTCATATTGCAATAATTCCAAAAAAAGCAATGAAATTATATGTTTATGACGATCCATAGAAATTGCAGATCAGATATAGAGACCCCAAATTATGCAACAAGTTGGAGGCAACGATAGTGGTTACGGAACTCACACAGAACAACCAAACAGATTTTGTTGTAACCAGCAGCACATTCTCAAGCCTGGCACTAGAAGATAATGGCCCTCAGCTTTTTTTAACACCGATTAGATATCAAATACAAACGGTAAACCGAGCATTACCCTAGTCAGCTTCTTACACATCCAGCCTGGGTAGGGGGTTAACATATAATTAATAACTCTGAACATACGTATCTGAACCTCATCGGGGACTGTGGACACGGTCCCTTGCGAGTACAATAGCACGAATACGACGGTGAAGGTGGACGAAAGTAACCACTATCCTTACTATTTTGCTGTGCAGTTCTTATACGAAAGAAGTGGATCTTGAGCATGTAATTAGTCCATGTTCTTAATTTATGAAACTGCATCTATAAAATTCGTAAGCGAACATTAAATACATGTGTTAATAAACCGATGGTGATAGGATAATTAATTGGTAATTAGTGATATTTTTGTAGGTGGCTCTGAGTGGCATTACATAACGCGCAACCATGTCGCAGTTTGGTATATAGAAAAGCCACCAAGGGTGCTCTGCAGTTTGGATTTCTTCTATTCAGCTATACACAATTAATACATTAAAGAATTTTTTTAATTTTTTTGTGCTACTCACAACTCATACAATAAAGTATTTCTAAAAAGTAAGGAATGCGCAACTATGTTGCTAGTTTTATTTGTTGGTTTCTATGGTGGAGGTGATCAGTAGTTTTATTTGTTGGTTTGTAGTGTTGAGGTGATCATTATTCATTTTTATAAATAACTATATTTACGGGCATCATGTATTTAAAAATAGAAGAAAGTGGATCCCTTTCATATTTTTAGATGTCTTCATGATCATAAAGTAATAGGATAGTTGTGTGCATCATGTATTTAAAAATAGAAGAAAGTAGATCCCTTTCATATTTTTAGATGTCTTAATGATCATAAAGTAATAGGATAGTTGTGTGGTACAAGGTTTCTATATAGACCAGATGTTTTCATGATCATAAAGTAATAGGATAGTTGTGTGGTACAAGGTTTCTATACAGACAAAGTGCCACAAAATTCTCACCACCACCTAAGTCAAAAGATGTGTTTCTTAAATATTTTAATTAGCAAAGCTATAAGGGAAAATTTGAGCAACACATGACACAAGAAAAAGAATGTGTAAACAAATTTTTCTTAAGCAAGGGATAAACCACCTCTCAAATTGATTAAAACCTTTGCAAAAGTAAAGAGACAAGAAAGGAGAACTCAAGGATCTATCTCATCATGTAATTCTAGAGATCTAGCATACAATGTTCCTACCATACATACAAGGAGAAATTGGTAAAATAACCAAACATCTCATAAAGAAATTTAGTATTGATGTCTTTTTAAGGTCAAACAACATCATGAAGCTTTTAATGTTTGCCAAATCTTTCATTCACAAGGAAAATTTTTAAGGATGAAAGTGTATAAACTTTGGTGAATCTTACTAATTATTAAAATGCCAAACATAAAAAGTTTGGTGATATTTTTGTAAAAATATTCAAATTTCTAAATATTTTAAATATATAATTTTTAGTGGTTTTTAACGTAAAATATATTTATCTTATATAATTTGAGCTAATCATCATATAAAAAATGAAAACTCATAAAAAAAAATTGAGAAAAAATATTAAAAATTAACCCATGAACCAAATTTAACCCTTAAAATTTACCACAATTGCAATTTCTTTTTATCAAATTCCTCATGGGAATGAGAAACATACATTCAATGAAAGAGTACACTACCAATGTACATAATAATAGAACTCATAAATTAGCTATGACAAAGCATTCTTACAATACCAAACATACCCCCAAAATAGAGGAAATAGAAATACTAGACACAAAAGAAGAAGAATAGACTCAATTAAAATAAAATAGTTAAGAATTCCAATTGTTTGAATTGAGATGATGGTGTAGTCATTACTGGAACCCAATTTCCAAATCTCATCAAATCATAATTCTTAATATTTAATTTGTATTCGGGTGAGTGCAAGCTAATGGTGGTCTCTCATGATGCTTTAGTGGCAATGCAAACCTAAAAAAAAAACAATAACTTGGATGAATTATTCAAGGTAATTTTACAATGAATTTTAATATCGTGTAAGAAGATGAAAAGTAGGAAATTGAATTAGCTTTCCGAATATACAACTTTTATTCATATAAATTGTGAACAATTATGTCAAATTTGATTTTTTCTAACGGTGCTTTAACTATGAAATTTCTTTCCAAAAACGAAAAAACTTGTATACTTGTAGAGAACCCCTTTTTCATGTGCCTT
>JZKD02S0136932.1:13519-23906 GCA_000966675.3 Picea glauca
GAAAGCTGCAATGGCACTTAGTCCTATGGTAAGACGCTAGCATGGGGAGATTTATCTGGGTTATCCCCATTAATAATTTTGGCAAAAAGGCTGAGAATGATTTGGGAGTCACCCTCGATAATTAGATTATGGTGACCTTGTTCATGAGAAATCTGCAGTCCCTTTCTGATTCCCCGGTGCTCCGTTGCATTTCTTGTGTTGTGTCCTATGTTTCCCGCAACAATACTCATGATGTTTCCTTGGAAGTTGTGGAGTACCACTACGAACCCAGTAGGGCCTGGATTACCTTTGGAGACCCCATAAAAATTTAAATTGAAAAAACCTGGAGAAGGAGGGGACCAATACGTGGGGTTGCTTACAGTCTGGAAGCTTTGAAATTTTCTATAAGTATGAAGTTTGAGCTTGATGCTCTAGTTGTCTAGGATGTTCTTTTCTTGGGGAGGGCATGACATGTCCTCCTCTTTCCAGGGTTCCAGGTGGATGGTTTCTCTGATGTTGTTGTAAATGTGATTCCAAACTGTCTATCAAGCAAGATGAGATGAGTGGAAGATCCTCCTATTACGTTCTTTCCAGATCTTCCAGAGGATGAAACCCGAAATCAGCTGCCAAATATGGTTGAGAATGGGAGAGTGAAAAACTAAGTCTCGCCAACCTTCTAAGGTTTCCCTGAGCCCTTCACAATTGTGATTTGTTTTGCACATGATAAAGGCATATTAGTCCCAAATTTGTGAACTATAGGAACAAGGATTAAGCAGGTGATTTTGGGATTCTAAGTCTTCCAGGCATAGAGGGTAGAAAGAAGGCCTGGCAAAGCCTCTTTTAGTTAGATTGTCCCAAGTGAGGATGCCTTTATGAGCAACAATCCAAAGGAATGTCCTAATTTTTGGCCATTTTTTGTTCCTCCATATTTTCTCCCAGACGTGCTCTTGGGGCAAGAGGTGGAAGGTTGTCTTGATGTCATAAGCTTCTTTAATGGTGAAGGTGCCCCTTGATGAGTGCCCCCATTTAAGGATGTCATATCCTTGAAGAATTTTCATTTTCCTGGAGATGATTATCTCATGCCAAGGCTGAATATCCACATGCACTAGTATGTGGAGTTTTGTATGAGTGGACTTCCAATGGTGCCATGTTGCCCTAGGGGGGTTCTCTTGCCAATAGTCTGGGACTGTGATTAGACTTGCCTATGTGGTAGGGATCAGAAAGTGTTCTGCCAAAGGATATTTCTCTATAGAAGGCCATTGGTGCTAGGAGTCATACCAAAAGGAAGTATTTCTGCCATTTCGCACTTCCCAGAAGGCCTGACCTGTAATTAGGGAGTGGTTTTTCTTGGTACAATTCCAGATCAAAGAGCCCAAGGAGTTTTCATTCCAGCAGATTAAGTTCTTCTTTGAAATGTTTAGTGCATATTTCTTTCTCCAAAGTCAGGCCCAGATGTCTTTGGGTTTCTTTACCCACCTCCACCAGATCTTGGCACCGAGAACTTTATTGAGAGTGGCTAGGTCCCATAGTCCAATCCTGCTAGTTAGCTTGGGTTTTAAAATCTTGTCCCAACTAATCAATGCTATTTTCCTATCATTCTTGGCCCCTTTCCATAGAAAATTTGTTTGTAAGGTTTTGATGGTGGTTAAAATGCAACTGATTTCTGCCAACGTAGAGAAGGAATAGATGGGGAAGCTTTGAAGGAAATACTTAAGAAGGATGAGACGACTAGGAAGATTGAGCATGTGAAAAGTCCAGGAAGATAGTCTTTTTCCTAGGGAGGAAAGGAGCTCCTCGAATGAGCTGTTTTGGAGAGCTTTGTTTATAAGGGGAATGCCAAGGTATTTGGATGGAAGGGAGCTACACGTGAAGCCAAGGAGGTTAGTAATATGAATTTGGATAGGGATCGGGGTGTTAAAGAAGAGGATCTGGGATTTTTCTCGATTGATGTCCATTCCCAAGGCTTCACAGAAAGTTTGAAGAATAAAGAGGATTTTCAGTGTTTCTTGTACAGTTGGGGAGCCCAACATTAAGGTGTCATCGACAAGCTAGTTGTGGGAGACAGGGGGATCTAAGCCATGTAGGGGGATTCCTATTAGGGATCTGTCAACTATAGACATCGTAATGTAATGAATTAACCCTTCTTCCATGATGATGAAAAGGAAAGGGGACAGGGGGTCCCCTTGTCATATTTCATGAGAAGGTGAGAAGGGGCGGGAAGGAACACCATTTATTAGAATGGATAAAAACGTCGAGGAAGTGAGATTTAGAATCCAATCAATCTAGTCAGGGGAAAGCCAAAATCTAGTAGACAGGAATTCATATAATCCCATCTTAATTTTTCAAAGGCTTTAAAAAGGTCTAGCTTTAGTAACATACCTAGAGTTCCTGTACTTTCAAGGGAGTGGATAACTTCATGCGCAAGGATGACGTTGTCCAAAATTTTCCTTCCTTCAACATAACTGGACTGTTCGGGAGAAATGATGAAAGAAAGGAGGGGCTTGAGATGCCAAGCAATCACTTTTGTTAACAACTTATAAATAACATTGCAGAGAGCAATTGGTATAAACTACTCGGGGTGAGTGAATCTTTCTTATTTAGGATTGAGGGTGAGTAAAGTGCCATTGAGGGTGGGGAGAACCTTTCCAGAGATGTGAGAGTCCTCAATAATTTCCCAAACCTCCTCCTGTATCATGGGCCAACATAAGTGGAAACAATTGTCGCGAAGTCGTCCAGACCAGGAGCTTTACCTTCAGGAGTGTCTTGCAAATCTTGGTCTACTTATTCGATTGTGATTGGTCTTAACAAATCTTCATTATGCTCATGAGTGATGATGTCTAGAATGTGCTATGTGATCTTTTCTATTGCAAGAGATCTGTTTTGGGGGGGGCTCAGACAACAAGTCTTGGTAGTATGAGACCAATTCTTGCTCAATATATTCATGTTGTTGTAGCGTTTGACCTTGATCCCTGACCAAGTGAGTGATTCTATTGATGTGCCTACAGTGGATGGTTTCTTGGTGAAATAACTTGGTATTTCGTTCCCCCTCTTGAAGCCACTGTACTCAAGACTTTTGCCTCCACAAAATTTCCTCTTGAGTTCTCCTTTCCTCCAACTGATGCCTGACTAAAGATTCCCACTCTTTGAGTTCGGTCGTGAGACCCTAATTTCTGATTTGGATTTGGAAGATCTTCATTTGATCATTAATATTACTTTGGGCCTCAAAGATTTTACCGAAGTTTTGTTTATTCCAGAGCTTGAGTTGTTGCTTAAAAAATTTTAATCTTTGTTGAAATCAGAACATCTTGGAACCCTGTGGGATGGTTGCTTCCTTCCACCAAGTCAGGGTTAAGGCTTGGAAATCTAGATGAGTGAACCAAAATCACTTGAATCTAAAAGGATTACACTCAGGGGTGCCTGAAATGTCTAGTGAGAGATGGATTTGCTAGTGATTAGAGCCGGAGGTGTCCAGGATATTGGCCTCCAAAGATAGGCCATCCATCAAGAGGGATTCTGATACGAGGAATCGATTAAGGTGGCACACCACCTGTTGGGACCTTGAGCGTCGGTTCGTCCAGGTAAAGTGACATTTTTGAGTTTCCATATCTATGAGACAAAGCTTGTCAATTAATGCTTGAAAGTGCACGCATTCCGCCTCAATTCTACGAATTCCCCCTCTTTTCTCGTCTAGATTGCAGATCATATTGAAATCATCGCCCACTATCCATTTATGGTCTGTGGTGAGGGTAGTCAGTCATTCCAAATTATGAATGAAGTTTAGCATATCCCCTTGATTGGTTGGTCCATAAACATTGGTGAGATAGCCTGGCTTATTAGATCCAATAAGCATGTATTTCACTGAAATTGTCCATTTATTGGTGAAGAAATTCTCCAAAACCACAAAGCTAGGGTTCCATAGAATGGCCAAACCTCCAACCACGTCTGTGGAGTCGATGGTCATTATTTTTCTTTTTTTCCAGCATTTGGAGAGGATTTGAGTCATTTATGCTCCTACACATTTTCTTTATTGAAGTAAAAGAATGTTTGGTTGTTCTGCTATGGTACGATCACGTAGAATTCTTTGCTTGCTACGACCGTTGAGACCCTATACATTTCAAGAGATAAGCTTCATGATGAGTATGGGGAGGGGAGAGGGGGAAATCTATTAGATATGAGATGTATCTAACCTGATTTTACCATGAAGTGGTCGATTTCTTGTATGATATTTTGAGTTGATTTTCTCCCTCTTCTCTTGTCCTCCTTCTGAGGCTTGTGTGATTCTTTCTGTGGGATGCCCTGGATGCCCAAGCCCAAACTAGATATAGTTGTAGAACCCACTGAGGATTTAAGGAATATATTATGAACTTTGCGCAGTTGGTCCGGAGGGATAGCATACAACTCCTTATTGTGATAGGCCTATTCTAAATGCTCCAAGTCTATTCCCATGAGATCATATTCATCCAGGTCCATTTCAGTATCTTCGTCTTCAGGGTCGAATGCATCTCCAACCTTGCCTTGGGGGGGGATTATGGACGGATTTGTTCCAAAATTGGGGTGCTTTTTGTTGTTCCTTTTGTGTTTCCTTGAGTTGTAGTTTCTTGAGGAGGTATCTATGGATCGTCCATATCTTCGGGAATTTGCTGAAGGACATCAAAGGAATTGTTGGAGGATGGCTCCTTGTTAGCAGTTGGTGCCATTTTTCTGGTAGTTTTGTATCACCTTCCAGCAACATGGGTGAATTCATCTCTTGTTTTGTTTTCTTATGGGTTATCGACTTTTCCCATAGCATTCAGAGGATAGTCCTTGAAGAGATGCCCATGTTCATGGAATTTTCTACACCAAAAGGGCATGTGCTCATAATCAATAGTTTAAGACCATTCTTCATCATGTTATTCAAGGTCTATGGAGCCAGGGAGGGGCTTTGAGATATTGAGATAGACACAAATACGAGCATAAGATGTATACCTTCTCTACTTGGTTGCTTCAGAGGACTTGACATAAGCCCCAATGGTGTTTCCTATGCCCACCAGGATCTCTTCTAACCATAACTCTTATGGAAAAGAATACAGATGGATCCATACCAGCGCATGTGCAAAGTATTATTTTTCAAGGATAAATTTCTCCGTCCATAATCGCAGAAAGAGGCCAGCTGAGTTGAAAAAATAAGGTCCTCCATCAAATATGCAATTTTTGTCTTGTAGGTTCTAGAATATAATGGTGAAGAATCCCTTTAAGCCTAGATGTAGGTCATAATTTCCTTTGGGTTTCCACCAGTGGTGTATCCATTTAACGAGCTCACGTTTGGAGGGCGAGAGGCCTAGGAGTTTTCCCACCAATGCATAGTCCCTCATGTATTGCTTTTGTTCCTCGATTCTGGGTGTGTTGATCACATATTTTAGTTTTGATGGTTCCTAAGGGATGCATTTAGCAATTTCCCATGGATGAGTTGTTTTCGTTTGAACTGGTCCATTGTCAATCTCCATTTCTTTTCCTTTCCCCGCTCCTTCAAAGAATATCTGTGAACGTCGTTCGGTGGTGGTTTAAAAGAGGCTTGGCGGAAGCCCCCGCCTATATGCTCCTGTGCAACTACTTGACTGTAGGAGGCACCTCGTGACCCTCCCTCATTTGGAATAATGGCTTGCCCCACTAGGGGTGGTAGAAGAGAGCAGAGGGCCGAGCACAAAACCCTAAACCCTAGCAGAGCCCGAGCTCGACATATATAAGTTAATAACATGGTATTTTTTAAATATTTCATATTAGATATTTTGTCATTTTATTTTTATTTTTATAAAATAAAGTTACAATGTTAGGATTTATTTTTCTTTTTTAATGTCTTTGATTAATAAAAAATGAAATAAATCAAATTTAAAAATTCTCAAATTAATTTTTAATTTTCAAAAAATTCAATTTAACAAATCATTTCAAAAAATTCAATTTAATAAATCATTTTTTTAAATAATGAAAAACTTCATAAAATTTTAACAAAAAATGAAATAAATGAAATTGAAAAATTCTCAAATTTATTTGTAATTTTCTAAAAAAATCAATTTAATAAACTATTTTTTTAAAGAATGAAAAACTTGATAAAAAAATTTAACATATAAGTGTCATTTTCATCTTGTAGATATGTTTCAATGATCAAAATATAAAATAGATTCATATTTTTCAAGAAAACCAAGTTCAAATGGCACACCTCTGGAATCAAGTTCCTACTTTATAAAACAAAATCTCCCTAAACTCTTGTTTCAAGAACTACTTACAACTCTACTTGTAAAATTCACTAAGAGACACTATTTCCAAAACAACCATTGGAAAAACAATGGTCACTTCAAATAACATTTTCTTGACCGTACTTTTCTTGCTACTCAAGACCAATTATGTGGGAAAGTCTCTTGAGAAAATTTTACAATTAATGTAATGTCCATAACTTTGAATATGAGAGCCACTATTGGGATCAGTAGAGACAAGTGATTGATGCATGTCTATAGAAACCTAAAAAAAAGATACAAAGGGAATTAAATATACTACTTAATAGCATCTACTAAGTTCGTGTATCAATGATATATTATACAGCCTTGAAATTCATAAAGACATTTCATTTGAAATACAAGTATTTATTTTTAAGAATTTAAAATTGACAAATAATAAGAATGATTTCCTTTTGTTTATAATGATATGAAATGTTGACAAGCAAATTTTTATATTAAATTTATTTTGCAAGGTAAATAATTCAATATCCTTTTATGAAGGGTTAAAGGGATCTCGAAAGGCAATGAAAACTTCAAATTTGATTCATGTTTGTGCAATGGTTGCATGGGGTCTTCACTCAAAGAACCTGTGGCATAGCACCTTCATTCATGGGACATTAAAGAATACCCCTAATTTCATTAGATATTGATAAATACCTCCCAAAATGTTTTTTTTGAATGTGTTCCCAATACATCTTTCCAATAAAAGAAACCCCTATTTTTACTAGATACCCATTTTTATACCCCCTAATACCTATAAACCCCTTGAGACCGCACATACCCCCTAATACCTACAATATATTGACTTTATTTTTAACAATTAAAAAAACCCCTTTATGAATAAACATGATAGATATTTTGGTCAAAAAGGTGAAGCCCCCGTGAATGGTTTCACCCAAGCCTGTTGCAAAGCCTTCATCATTATGGGAGAGTGGGCTAAGAACACTCTTTTTGAATGCATGTGTGCATCCTAACTATAAATTTGTCGTCCTGGAGTAACAATTATTACAAATCGTCAATGTTTTTTCAATATATATTTGTCTTATTTACTTGCAAAGAGTCAATATTTTTGTGATATATATTTAAAGTAATGTTGAATCGTAGTGAGCCTCATAATTCCTTGTCCATTCGGATGAGATCCAATTCTGGAATAGTATTGGCATACTTAGTATTCCATAGATTACTCTAGATCTCTCATTTTCTTTCTATCCAACACCACTAGATCTTTTCTCTTAGTAGTCCATTTAGAATTACAAGATATCCCAGTCCTAGACCCCCCTTAGATTTGGGAAAGCATAAGGTGTCCCAGGAAACTAAGGCCTATTTTTTGTTTGTTTTTGTGCCTTTCCAGAGAAAATTCTTTTTAAGAACTTTGATGGCCTTTAGGATGCGTTTGGAAGCTGGAAGGGAAGAAAAGGTGTAGAGAGTAATGGCCTAAAGAATATATTTAAGGAGAATGAGACGTTCGATGAGTTTCAAAGTGTAGAAGGTGCCGCTAGAAAACTTCTTTTGAGGTTTTGAAAGGAGTCCCTCCCATGCGGCATTTCCCATGCTAGAGTCAATGGGAGGGGCACCTAAATATTTGGAAAGAAGGGAGCTCCTAGGAAGTCCTTGAATATGGGAAATATGGAATTGGATAGTTAGATGAGTATTAAAAAGGAAGATATGCAACTCGATTTGGTTAATAGACATGTCTGAGGCTTCCATGAAGTTTTCTAGGATTCTATTAATGGCATGGGATTCTCGAGCAAATGGGATTCCCATTAAAATGGTGCCATACACAAATTGGTTGTGTGAAACACGGGTATCTGAATCATGCAAACATATCCCTTGCATTCGACTCATAGAGACAGTTTCTTTAATACTTCCACTGATATCCTCATCCCTTAGAATACAAATAAAGGGGGAGAGAGGGTCTCCTTGTCAAATACCACGTGAAGGCTTAAATGGAATGGAGGGGGAACCATTTATTAAAATGGAAAATAAGGTAGAGGAGATAAGTGAAAGGGTCCAGCTAAACTAGGTCAAATGAAATCCAAAGGCTAAGAGGATTAAACGAATGTACTGCTAGTTGAGATTTTCAAAGGATTTGGAGAGATCTAGGTAGATTAACATCCCTGGAGATTTGGTAATTTTAAAGGAATGGATCACTTCGTGGGAAAGGGCACCACTGTCAAGAATTTTACATCCCTCCACATATCCATATTCATTGGGGATGATAAGGATGGGCATGAGAGTATTTAGGCGGGTGGAGATGACCTTAGTGATAATTTTGTAGATAACATTACAAAGGGAGATGGGTCAGAATTTATTAGGCTCTAGGGCTTTGTTCTCTTTGGGAATGAAAGTGATAAAGGTGGCATTCAAGATGGGAAGAACACCAAAGATTTGTTGGGATTCTACCACCATTGCCCAAACATCATATTTAACAATGCTCCAACAATGATGAAATAAATCTGAGGTAAAACCATCAGGTCCAAGGTCTTTTCTCGGGGGAAGATCCATGACAACCAATTCCACTTCCCCTAAATAGATAGGCCAGAGGAGACTCACATTGCGAAGTTAAAATACTAGAAGAGGAATATGCCAAGTAATGGAATGTATAGCTTCTGAGCGGTTGGGTAGGGGCTCGGTCATCAAAGAATTAAAATAAGAGACTAATTCTTGTGCAATGTCCTAATGCAAAGAAAGAGTAATAACTTGTGCATTTTTCAGTTCGTTGATGTGATTAGAGTGGTGCCTTTGGATCATGGATCTATGAAAGAGTTGGGTGTTGCACTCTTCTTCTTTGAGCCATTGGATGCGTGATTTCTACCGCCAAAGGATTTCTTCTTGTTGTAGCACTCTTCTATTTGAGAAGGGAATTTTCATTCCTGATGAGCCAACATGTCTGAATAGCTTAAGGATATGATTTTTTGTTGAATGTCTTCCATCTGTGCCTAGAAATCCCTCTTGACTTGAAAAATATCTCCAAAAATTGTTTCATTTCAAGAGTGAAGATGTCGCTTTAAATTTTTAAGATGCTATTGGAAATGGTACATAAGTGCACCATCATATACTTCAATGCCTTGACGCCATTATTGAATGTTTGCTTGAAAACATAGATGATTTTAGGGGCTAAATTTCACAAATGGGATCATTTTCCATGGTTTTTCCCAAAAGATGATTTCCCAATTTCCATTTTTTTTTTAAACGATTCACCCAAATTCCATAGAATAAAATTATTTTACCTTTAAAATCACCAAAATTTTATAGAAACTATATAAAATCATTAGAAATTTGAATATTTTTACAAAAGTATCGCCAAACATTTTAAATTTTGAATATTAAGGACTAGTAAGTTTAGCCCATGTTTCTACATTTTAATATAAATTTACATCCTTAAAATTATCAAAATGTAAAATAGATTCATTTTTTTCAAGAAAACCAAGTTCAAATGGCACACAAGTTCATACTTTATCAAACAAAATCTCCCTAAAATATTATTTCAAGAAGTACTTACAACTCTACTTGTAATTGCACCAAGACACATTATTGTCAAAACAACCATTGGAAAAAAAATGTTCACTTCAAATAACATTTTCTTGACCATACTTTTGTCGCTACTCAAGACCAATTATGTGGGAAAGTCTCTTGAGAAAATTTTACAATTAATGTAATGTCCATAAATTTGAATATGAGAGCCACTATTGGGATCAATAGAGACAAGTGACTGATGCATATCTATAGAAACCTAAAAAATAAAGCCACAAAGGGAATTACATATAATACTTAATAGCACCTACTAAGTCCGTGTATCAATGATATATTATACAACTTTGAAATTCATAAAGACATTTCATTTGAAATACAAGTATTTATTTTTAAGAATTTAAAATTGACAAATAATAAGAATGATTGACTTTCGTTTATAATGATATGAAATGTTGACAAGCAAATTTTTATATTAAATTTATTTTTCAAGGTAAATAATTTAATATCCTTTTATGAAGGGTTAAATGGATCTCGAAAGGTAATGAAAACTTCAAATTTGATCCTTGCTTGTGCAATGCCTACATGGGGTCTTCACTCAAAGAACCTGTGACATAGCACCTTCATTCATGGGATATTAAAGAATACCCCTAAATTCACTAGATATTGATAAATACCTCCCAAAAAAA
>JZKD02S0136965.1:8888-23905 GCA_000966675.3 Picea glauca
CCAAAATTTCCATCTTAGAGAATCGATCGATGACCACAAAGACATAGTCATTCCCATGCTTGGTTGAAGGAATACCAAAAATCTATTCTATGGAGATGGACTCCTAAGGCTTATCGAAAGTAGGAAGAAGGGTTTATAACCCCTGCTTCTTGATGGCGGGCTTGGCAATGGTGTAGGCAGTGTAAGATATAATGTACTTTCAAACATCTTTTCAAAGATTTGACCAATAAAAATACTTTTGCAGTACTACCACTGTCTTTTCTACACTAAAATGTCTTGCTTCCCAATTGTAATGAGATTCCTAGATCATCTTTGCATTCTCACTTGAAGGAACACAAAGGTGGCACAAATGACGTAATAACCCATCCTGGGGATGAAAATTGGGAATTTTGTTTCCTATGCCCAATGTTTGATAGGAATTAGCAAAGTTAGAGTCATTATTGTATAATTGTGGCCATCCAAAAGTCTCATTTCCATAGAAGTTGAGAACTATGGTTAGCGTTTCCACTGGGGTTCGACTGAGGCAATCTGTGACATGGTTGGTTATATCCTTCTTATACTTGATATTCAAGTGGAATTTTTTCAAGTACATGGACCACTTTTGATGGCAGTCATTTTTTTTATATTTTCCTTATGTTTGCATAAATTGCAGGGGCCTGTGATCAGTGTGGATGATCGTTTTCTTTCCCATAATGTAATTCTTCCACTGTCAACATGCCTACACAATGGATTAAATATATTTTTCATAGGTAGTGTATCTTCAAATACCACTACATAGAGTTTCACTATGATAGGATCTCAGAGTCCCATGATGAGTGAGGACTACACCGATAGAATAATCTAAAGAATATGTATCAATCTAAAATGGTCATTGCATCTCTAGAAGAAAGAGCACTGGTGTTGAGTGGAGGTGATATTTCATATCCTCGAATGGTTTTTGTTGGGGCATGTACCACAAAAAATTTTTCTTCATGCCACCCTTGGTAGCTTGGCTTAGGTCCCAAGCAATATGAGAGAACCCCAACACAAACAACCAATAAAATTTAGCAAGGCCCAAGAAGCTGTGGAACTCAATAATTGTTTTTGGGGCCAACCAATCGTGGATGAATTGGATCTTGGTTGGATCCACATGTACACCCTACACATCCACGATGTATCCAAAATATTGTATTCTCTACATTCCTAAGGAAAACTTATCTGATTTGGAATACAACTTGTGTTGGCGCAGGGTGCCTAATACCTGTTGAATATGCTCCAAATGTTACTCCCAATTTTTTTTGAAGATGAGGATGTCATCCAAATATAAACCCACGAAGGAATTTTTGAATGGTCATAATATAGCATCCATCATCCGCATGAGTGTGGTCTTGGCATTAATCAAGTTCAAAGGCATGACCAACCACTCAAAGAGGCCTTCTTTGGACTTGAGGGTTGTCTTCCACACATCCGTTTTCTCAATCAACGCCTGGTGGTAACTTGACTTTAGATTAATTTTACTTAAAAACTTGGCTCCCTTGAGTTGATCAAGAATAGCATCAATCCGGGGAATTGGGTATCGATTTTTTATTGTGATATTGTTCAAGTATTTGTAATCAATACAAAGGCACCATGTCCTATCCTTCTTATGTACTATAACAATTGGGCTTCTACAAGGTGAGGATTTGGGTATGATTTGCCCCTTCATAATTATCTCTTAGATATGGAATTTGATTTATTCATTCTCCATAACATAACACCTATATACAGGTTTGTTAGGCAGAGGAGCACTAGGTGTCATATCAATTGGGTGCTTTACTTGATAGTGCACATGCACCCCATTAGGTGAGAATAATATGTCCTTGTACTCCTTGACTATTATGTCCACTTGTTGTTGTTGGGAAGAGAGACCATGTGCAGAGGTTTTGGAAGTCGCAATGACCTTCCATTCACCTTATGATTGAACCATACATAGAAAAAAGGTCCTAGTCTGAGAAACCAACTTTATGCATTGCTTCATAGAGATAAAAGAGATCGAAGTATTTGGGATTTCCTCTGGTACCCTATAAAGTTGATATCCGAAGGTAATAATGACACTACAAGGCCGAGATTCATAAACAACACGACATTTTCACATATATGGTTGTCTTCGAAAAACATCACAAACTTCAAGTGGGTCAACACCACACAATACCTCGTATTTGGAGGGTTTGATGACGTAGTGCAGGAGACATTGTTGGTTAACATGGATGTCTCATCCCTGGATGAGCCAACTGATGGTGTATGGATGGGGATGTGATTTCATATTCAAGTTAAACGTCTTGACAACCTCTGCTAAGATTAGGTTCTTCTGGATATCGTTGTCAATAATGAAATGGAGTGGGGTTCCCTTTACCCACATATGTGAGAAGAAAATATTCTCCCCTTCTTCATCCTCCTCCGGTTCCTTTGGCTTCTCTGGCTGGAATTTTATGGTAGAGATGGTAACACTAGGTTCTGCATCAATGATTTTTCCTCCTTTTTCTGTCTCAAAATCATAATATGAGTTAGTGTTTGACCTTGAGGATTTTGTCTCAACTAACAATAACTCTTTGGAGCGACATTCATTAGGATTGTGCCAAGGGATTTTCTGGAACTCGCACCATTTTCCAGTGTCCTTCTTCAACCTCCTTTTACCCTTCTTTTCTAGGGTCTTGGACTAGTTATCCCAGGGTTGGCCATCCTTTCTCTATCATTTGTACTTGGAATTACGACCCCCCCTTAACATAATTTAGTTGTTGTGTATTTGAAGATACGAACTCATGCTTGTTATGTTGCTTGAATTTCTACTCGATTTTGACATCATATCGATAAGAGGCTCCCAATGATGAGATGTCCAAAAACAACATTTTGTTTTGGATGTATCGGTGCAGAGCCCCATGATATTTTAGGACCATATGGGTCTCAACCTATTTGATACCCAGCTTGATTCATAAGGTATGGAAATTATTTTTAAAATCCAAAACTGTTTGGCCCCTCTCTTGGCACAAGTGTGATCCATCTCGTGTATTGGTCATCATAACTTACAACGGGGTAATATTTTTCCTTGAGTGAATCAAAAAAATCCTCCCAAGTTGGTCCTGGCCCCAAAATTCCATACTCATCCTTGACATGTTTCTCACAATAATTCTCACATCAATGTATGACATGGGGAAGGGCCTTAAGGATTGCATAGGTGATCTTTTCACTATTGGAAAAATTGTGGACAAAGAAATAACCCTCTAGAATATTTAACCATTTTTCCAAAGCGTCAACATCTGTATGGCCTTCAAATAAGGGAATTTCAATGTTAACTTGTACCTTGAAAGGTGTACAACCTCTGAATTGATTTTTGGTTGAAGTTTTCTCCATCGTTGTTGTCAATCGTCAAAGGATATGGGAGAAACTATCCATCATCTCATTCCTCTATCGCACGAGGGATTCCTCGAGCAACAATATGAAAGAAATTGCTATCTCATCATCCCTCTTTTATTCCTCCATGGAATGTTTCTTGGGAATCCAAGAGCATTTTTCCTCAATAGATACAAGCTCGAGACCCAACTCTCTATACCCTAACCTTGTTGGGGACATGCACTGAGGACAACAAGGAGTATACCTCTCTGATACCACTGATCTAGATTATTTTAGGAACGATATGAAGGAATATATATAACAAATATATAACAAGGAATTTACATAGAGATATGGAACGGAAAATAGTAATACAGTAAGTCTCATATTCTATTAATAACTATATGAAATACAAAAGACTGTAAAATGCAAAAGCACACAAGCTACCTAGAATGGTAGTAACTTATCTTTGAGAAGAGATGTGTTCGCTACACTCATTCACAAGAAGATGATTAAAATAAGGCTACAAAGGAATTTTTAACATAAATCATAAATTATAAAACCCTAAACATTCAAAATCCTAACCCTAGGAGATGAAGTGCCAAAAGTCATGTGGGCCCCGATAGGGTAAGTTGGTACATAAACTTCTTGGGGTTGTAACTTTTTCATACGATCTTTGTTTTAGGTGAAAAATACCTCGTTGGAAAGGTATATCTCAGGACTACAAATTTTTTTCACACTCTAACTATGGTGGGAAAAAACAACGTGACTGTGGTGGGACAAATTGTTTTTCTTCAGGGCCTCAAAACGGCCCCAAAAATTTAGGACTTGAAAAGCTAGAAAAAAACTACAAAAATGGAAATTGGGCTTTGAGCCAATGGAATAGGTGGGCGACCACTGATATCCACCTAGACAAATATGAATATCATGCCATTATTTATCTCTTTTCTTATGAACTTGTTGATGGAATCCTGTGACAAATCGATCTAACTCAAGTTATAACAACTATGCCAATATTTCCTCTACTACACTAGAGTCTGAAAGACTTGTAATCATTGCAATGTGCAAAATCAACACAATAAATTCCATTTGAATTAACTCTTATTTCCCATATACTAACCAGAAAGGTGTTTTTCTTGTCAACTTTTTTCTTGTAATCCTATATGCCCATAATATTGCAGGGATCCTTAAGTCCCAATCATCTTTCCCTACATTACAAATCTTTGTCAATGCATTTTCTAAAATTGTATTTAAGGATTATACTATCCCATTTACCTGAGGATGGTATGGAATGCTACTATTATGGTGAATTTGAAATTCCTAAGTCAATGTTGCAATCATCTTATTCTGGAAGTGTGTCCCTTGATCACTCAGTAAAATGTGTCGGTACCCAAATCTTGTCACTACATTATCAAACATAAATCACGAAACCGTTTTTGTGTTGCAGTCTGTGATTGGTGTTGCTGAATCCCATCTAGTCAAATACTCTATCGCAATGATTATATATCTAGCTCTTGATCTCCTAGATAGTGAATTGATTGTTCTTACAAAATATATTGGCCATTTTTAAAAATATTGTTGTGTAACCTATGGATGCAAATACATATCATCCCTTTTGTATGTCTTTCAAACCCTTTGAAAAAAATCACATGCATGGCTATATTCCATAGCATCCTTGTGAATTGTGGCTCAACATAGCCCTACTCACAAAATCTTATGCGCAGTCACTTTACCTGCATAGTTTCATATTCGAATACTTTTGTGCACTTCTGATAGTATCATTATCCTTTCATTCTCTAACACACATCATCTTAATATCCCATCTACACCTAACTTGTAAAAGTTCTCTGCAATTAGCTGATTAGTATGTTGCCTTAACCATTAATTGCTTATTTTGTGCAACTATCATGTTTGATGGAGTCATTCATGTACTTAACAATTGCACAATGTATGTGAAGTAGACATCCACCATTCGAAATGAAAATAAATGTGCATCCAATAAATGAACATCTAGGTTCCTTGCATCCTCTCTTGATAGAATGTTCGATAACTTATCTAGTCTTGCATTCAATTACCTAGATTAATGATGAATTCAAAGTTGTACTCTTGGAAACATAACAACCATATGCAAATTCTCCCCCCAAAATTGGCTTGTTAACTAAGTATTTTAGTGTGGAATGGTTTGTATACATCTTTAAATAAGAAACCAAAAAATAATGTCTAAATTTCTACAGCGCATACACCATCACTAATCCCTCTCATTCTGTTGTAGTGTAGTTATTTTCTCTTGTTGACAACTTCCTGCTTTCAAATGAAAATGGATGGTATAACTCTCCATCACCTGGCTAAGATAATACTATGCCCAAAGCTATGGACAATGCATCCACATGAACATGAAATTCCTTCTTCAAATATGGGAATATCAAAATTAGCGCAGTCACTAACTTCTTATTTGATGTGTCCAATCCTTTCCGGTAGTCATCATTCTAGTGGAATTTAGCTTCTTTCTTTAACAAACTCTCTATGGGTGTTATAATCTGTGTGTATCCCTTGATAATTTTTTTGTAGTAGCTTGTATGGACCAAGGTTTCTCTTAACTGTCTTATTGATGTAGGTGGTTGTAAGTCCAAAATTACTGCAATATTGGCAGGATCCACTAGTAATCCTTTCTTACATACCACATGGCCCAACAAAATTCCAAAAGGCACACAAAAAACACATTTCTTCAAATTCAATGAAATTTGACATTGTGTACACCTATCAAACATCAATATCAATACTTCTATATGATCTTTTAATAGACTAAACACAACCCAATCATATAAATACACTTCAATGAACTTATAAATAAATTCCTTAAAGGGTGTGACAACTATTGTCGAGAAAATTGTAGGTGTATTCTTCATCCCAAAAGGCATCACTATGTATTGGTATCTTCCCCATTCTATTGCAAAGGTAGTCCTATGTTTATATTCACGCACAATGTTTATCTAGTGATATCCTAGGAATTCATATGTGAAATAGTAGGCCTCTAGCCACCCTACATTCTTTAGTACTTCATCTGTAAATGGTGTTGGAAATGGATCATGCAGACATGCATAATTTATCTTTCGTAGGTCTATACAAATTATGATTCCCCCTATTTTCTTATCTTTCACTACAATTCAACTTATCCATTATGATTCTACTATTGGTTCAATGATTCCTACTTTTAACATTATTTATATCTCTGTCATTACCTTTTATTTATACTTCAGATTCAGTCTATAGGGTCTCTAACTTACTGGCTTAACATAAATTTTAAAAGGTATCTTCATTTCTCCTAGCTCACCATATATCTCTTTAATTCTTGAAAATGTGGTTGGGAATAAATCCTGAGACTCACGCAATACTTTCGTAATCTTTTTAAGTAGTTTAATTATTCCAATAGTCTCGTATATGCACAAACTTGGGACTCTCTTTTGTACCAATATTTACCTTTTGTGTCCTTAGTGGTTGCGCATACATAGAAGATTCAATGTATGTACCTTCTACTACGTGTTCCCCCTCGGTTTCGGGTACTTGTATATTTCTTGGATCTTCCCCATCCTCATCTCCTTAAGCCACATTATAACATTCCAATAGTTCATGAACTGACATGGAAGTTCTATGATCACTACACATAGGTACTACATCCATTGACCCTTCGTTCGAAAAAACCTTGGTTATAATGGCCTGCAAAGTTGTGTCTACCAAAGAGGATATTCATCTTCAAAAGCAAATGTTACCTTAAACCTTTGAGTTAGCTCGTCCCAATCCGTGTTTTCTCTGTGCATCTCCAGTTCCAGGTACCAATTCCTGGGGATCATATCCAATGTATGTATGAACTTGTGTGTCCATTCCTTATTCACTATCAAACTCCTTATCTTTATACACTGTGTAATATGATATATTGGATCACTTACTCTTGTATATTTTTGTGCAGTATACTCAACCTCAGTACCAAATCTAACTTGCATTAATATTCTACACTTCTACTAGTCTTCTATTCCTTCTTTATGTGCATCCCACCATCTAGCTAGAGTGGCTTTGAAGACAACATCTAATGCCAACAATATTTGTTTTTCAAGTATCTACAATTTCAAATTCTTGTACAAAATATTCTATGTCAGTCAAATCACCATACTTGGGTAGGTCGTGTGATTCCACTCCAATCCAGTGGAATGATCGAGTCATCTAGGAACACTATCTGGTAGATACTTCATGCATCCTTTGTTTCCAGTCTCCTATCCCTTCCTCTAAGTTTGATGCACATGAGATAATGCTTCTCCAACTTAGGGAACCATCTATAGTTGTATTAATGTAGTCATCCATTCGCGTATTCATGTTATATAGGTTTCCAATTTCGTTCCCTTTTGCTGGCTATATGTACCTATTTCCTTTTGTCATATCCAATGGTGAAGTAAACTTCAAGTCCCCTACTTCAGATATGATTTTCCTCTTCTTCATATTAATAATATCCTAATTTTCAAAGGGCCATTCAAGCCCCATTAGCGTTGGATATTGTTTACTATCATGCACAATATTGATGACCTGGAAATTTTTTATACTATGCACCCCATATATATTTATAGGTACCCCTAAAAATTGACCAATCGGTATTATCTTGTGTTGGTTCGTCAATATTAACTAGACGAGAGACAAAATCAAATTTGGCTTCACCATCATTTCCCATGTTTGATTTAGAAGAAAATTTACATTAGAACCCAAGTCTAGAATGACCTAGTCCATGTAATAATCCCTAATCTCTGCACTTAATTTGAACTTGTCGCTCATCCTGTTTTTGTGCAATACCTGATTCACTACCCTCTCCATGGTATGGAATTCCCTTTCTTTCACACAATGATCAATCATTCCACGCAATGCATTCAATGCAGTTTCATCTTTCAAATTCATTCAAAGGAATTTCCTTTTCAAGGGGGATTTCCAAGATAGTACGATCATAGATCAATGGCATGTCAACCATAGGGGTTTCAAATGATGTTGATTCTATCCAATCTGTTCCTAGTATCTCCTTCCTTTTCTGTTGATTTTTCTCTTTTTCTTGTTGTGGTTCAAATTTTGTCATAGGTACTGTTGATTTCCTCACCCATTGCTCACTATGCCTCCCTCTATTTGTTGTGTCATCTCCTCCATGTGTGATAACTTCTAGTTTGGGTCCTTCATCACGTATCTCCATTGATATATTATGTAAGTTCTGATCCGAGTTCTAGCTCTGACTCCCTCTTTCCTTCCACTTCACAGGTAATTGAGGACAGTCTTATGTTGCATGTCTAGTGATATACCATACGTGTAGGTTATACAAGGATTCAGGAAGTCATGAGCTAAATGTCACGATTTATTACAATTGTATCATATTATTGGGACTCTTCCTCCTCTGCCAAAACTTCCTCTTCCTCAACCTCTGTCAAATCCTCCTCAACTTCTTGGATTAAAGCCTCTCTGATTATTATAATGTGGACCACCTCCTTTTGTAGTGGAATTTTCCTCCTAAATCCTACACATATCTAAAATTTTCTCTCTCATCAAATTGAACACGTCGAAGTCCTTCTCTTTGTGCCCTATTGACTTTCAAAATTTAGAAAATAGATTATGAGGTGTACTCTAGTATTTCTTCCACAATGGATAATTAGGTGGATGATTTCCCCATGTCTTACATATTTTGCAATACCCCCCTCCTGGTAATGGGTTCGGTGCTCCAATTACAAAATATTGTGCAATGATTGGGCATCCATCCTTATGGTGGCATTCAGTACTACACATGACACACCAAACTTGTTCATGCTTCTCCTTTCCTTTCGTCAGTTATGCCAATTGAACTCTCAAGGTATATAACTAGGTCTGGACTTGATTCATACCCCCACCATCTCCTATAGGAGAAGCTTCTAGATTCATTTTCATATCCAAATATTGAAGTTGTGATGCAACGTTCTGTTGTATCAACAATCATCAAATGTGTGGAAATAGTCCTACAATAAACCATTCTTTGTGTTATTGATCATGAATTTGAAATTTCAACCTACCCATCAAATCCTTAAATCTTTGATCATAGTCCCACACTGACTCAATTTGCACTTGTTTTATTTCCTTCAATTATGTGATGTAACGAGACTCATACTTTGGCTTCTTGAACTATTTCAATAATGATTTTCAAATTTATACCAATGTCCTTGCTTGAACTATTGGTGTGGTACTCTATAGTTTCATCTACCATAATAATGTCTGGCCTCTACAATTTTTTCCAACTGTGCAATCTTTGTGGCTCATCCTAGAAATTCTTCACATCCCAAATTGTCTCACATACAAATAGATGTTTTTTGGGGTTCTACAACCCAACTCCCTATAACTCAGGCATTCACAATGTGTTGTCTAACCCTGTGATGGTGTTATATGTAGTACCTCCCCCCCAATGTAGCTTGTTGACACTAAATTGATTCACTACTTCCACTTCTCTTACTACTACTACTCTATCTTCCTCTACTAACTATAATTTCTTTCAAAATTTTCTCAAATGTTATCTCAGATCTAGGTGACACACATGGGGTTGTGGAATCAATACAAGATCCAACCTGAGTAATACTTAACGACTCTTCTATTATAGGAATGAACTAATAATCCTCTTCCTCTCCTTTTCTGTGTTGTATTTCTATGATTTGGACTATTGCACATGGTTCTCTCCTCTCATACCCAATGTGTGGCTCTCCTTCCTCAGCCCCAGTCTTCAACCTCTTGTACCTTCTTCCACTGTGCAATAAATCCAAACTCATCTTCTTCCTATAGTATACCTTCCTCATTTCTTTTCATCCTCTGTCCCTCCATTCCTTAGTCATTTATTTCTTCATTCCTTCCTACCTTCATACTATCCCCTGTTCATATCCTAGTTCCCCTACGTGCATGAAGCCCCTTAACATTCGAATTCCAACGTCATCACACATTTTTTGCACAACAACATCGTTATCCAAATACCCAATGCTTTCATAAACCTTCTTCACAGATATAAGAATCCCCTATCTATGCCACTATATTATTGGGTACAATATACTGTAAATTACGTAATATAACCCTCAATATGTTATTCAACCATAATTAAATTGGGTGAGAAGTAGTATTACTTACATAATTCAATTATATTACCAACTCAGGGGTCCATTTCCTTGGTGTTGTAGTACGGTATCTTCTGGTATTCTTCACTAATATTTCTAACCATTCTGTGAAAATAATCGGAAATTCACCAAATAAAATCTCATACAGCTCTGTGAACACATAACTTTGCAACCATTGTTCATTTCTCATTCGAGGGTTTCTATTCTCTCCTTCAGAAAATTCTCATTCCTTCCTTTCTAGTCATTCGTCAATCTCTTTCTTAATCCACCTCCAAAACATTCCCTCAATCAAAGATTTTGGGTCCCAAAAATGGAACCATTTGTTGGTGCATAGTTATAATACCCTAGGTTTAGTTTATTCGACCAAAAAAACCCTTTATATATTGATCCTTTCAGAATCACTTGCATGCAAGTGAAGTCTCACTTAAGGTATCTACTAGGGTTGCAGGGACCAATTTTCTACAATGATGAGGGGATGTGAGGCTATCATCATATCCATTACCATTTATCCACCCTGTGTGTAATATATTTATTCATATCCTTTGATTAGTTAACAAAATCTAATGTGAAGAACCCTTATAACACAGATTGCAACATAAGTAACCCATTGTATCATTCATTATTATTGTGCATCAATCATATAGTAAATAGATCTATAATAATCATGCATAAACAAAACATCCATGAAGAACCACATCAAAGGACACATTCAGACACATGATTTAACATGGTTCACCCACTCCTTGGGATACATCCATAATGGTTTCATTCTATATTAATCTTCATGCAGTAATCACCTCAAGTTTGTGCACTACGCTTACAATAGATACAACATATTACATTCTCAATCTAGCCTAACCGCTCTGCAGTGCACACCTCTCTCTCTACAAAATATTTCCAAAACCATAAGTAAAGATTCTCCCTCGTAAGAAACATGATCCCTCTTTTTCAACAGCCTATTCATCCCCAACCCATTACATATTTATACATCAAATTAGGGATAAAAATCCTATGACATCTCATGACAACTTATTCCCAAAATAACTCATGGCTTGTGTAGGTTTTTCCTTCCTTTACACCTACATGGTGCTTTTCCTTCCCTTTCTCCTGAATGTTTCTTATCCTTCCTTTTCTCCTTCATGTTTATTTTGCATTCCTAACTATTATTCTTCTTACTTTTTCTTGCTCTCGGACTCTTTCTTTGACCACACAAATTGCTCCCTTTTCTTCTTTTTTTCACACTCTTCCAAACTTATTTATTCAAAATGCTTGTCCAACACTTCATTATAAGGATTAAGAGGAGTTTTGTTACAATATGATCATGTAATTGCTTATGAATCATGAAAACTGAAACTTCATGAAAACAACTATGCAATGCATGACCGATAATTAACCTTTATTGTGCATGCTTCAAAAATGTGGTGAGAGTACTTGTTGGGAAGGATATTTCTACTGAAAACAAACAATGTTATCCTTAAATACTTTTTTGATCAACAAAACTTGAATGCAAGGCATGGAAGACACTTAACTTTCCTAAGTGAGTATTAATTTGAGACAACACATATTAAAGGAAAGGAAAAAAAAATAGTAAATGCTCTTAGCAAAAAACTACATACAATTTTACGCAACAACATTCAAATTGATTTAAAACAAAGAATTAGATCAGTAGCAAAAAGTGGTCGAATTTATAAGAAATTACAGGAAAATTTTATGATATCAAATCAATCGATGAAGAATTGAACTTTAGATGCAATCATGATGGTTTAGTGAAATATAAATACATAATGTATCTTTCAAACATCACTTAGGTTACCAAAAGATTGTAACCTCCCTAAAAAGGGATTATTTATGGCCTCGAATGAAAACTGATGTAGTTGAATATCTTGTTAAGTTCCTTGAGTGCCAACAAGTTAAATCTGAGCACTGTCACCCAACTAGATTAATGCAGAAAATATACATTATTGAGTGGAAGTGGGAAGTGATTAGCATGGATTTTATCATAGGACTTCCTAAGACTAAGAAATAGAATGACTCTATAAAGGTACTAGTATACAAACTTGTTGGTTGTGGAGCCTGATTATCTTCCTGATTTAGAGGTCCTTGCTTTCATCCGTGTTTATACCCCATGAAGACTTTACACCCCAGAATTATGTACACTCTTCCACGTGGGGGAGTGTAGAGGGGCATTTGGGGAAAAGGCCCCGAAGGAAAAATTTCCTTGTAAATGTATATTATAATTCCATTGTAAATCTGGACCATTCATTATACGGTTGCAGATCTAATGGTAGAAATAATGTTAGGGTTATTTTCCCTAGAAGGAAACCCTCTTTTATGAGGGAAATGTATTGTGGCTAAGTAGGTGAGTTAATATTGTATTCTGAGATGAGAGACTGTGAAAGAAAGAAGAGAAAGTTACAATGGGTTTGTTGTAGGTTGTATCCCTTCATATGTTGGATAATAATAAAGGACTTGGAAATTTGTCTGGTGGATGTAGCCCACACTGGTTGAACCACATATATCTGTGTCTCTATTGTATTGTGTATCTTATGCATTTTATTTCTGCATTTGTTTTATTTTATTGCTCCATGGTCCTATTTTTCTAACAAAACTCACCAATGTTTCACATTTCATCCTACTGAAATCAACTCACAAAGCTATCAAATTTGTCGAAATTTTCATGAAAGAAATATTTAGGATGCATGGCTTACCCAAAATTATAATCTTAGACAGATATACAAAAAATTCACTTTGAATTTCTGGAAGACTTTCTTCAATGCCTTGGACACTCAATTGAATTTTAGTACCACTTTTCATCCTCAAATTGACAATGATACCGAAAGGAATAACCAAATTGTAGAAGATACTTTGTAGATGTATGTGATGGTGTGTCCCACAAAGTGAGAAGACTACCTCCATCCGGTTGAATTTGCATACAAAAATGGTTAACATACATATTTAAAGATGAGTCCTTTTGAATTAATGTATGGAAGGAAGTGTCGAACACTTTTTAGTTGGGAAAAATCAGTTGACATGATTAGTTTGGGTCCTGATATGCTAAAAGAAATGGAAGAAATTGTTCAAAAAGAAAAATAGAATTTGAAAAATGCATAGGAAATACAAAAGAGATTTGCATATTTAAAGAGAACACCTGCAAAATTCAATATAGGATATTGTGTTTATATTAAAGTCAAACCCATAAACAATTCATTAAAATTGGGAAGAGTACCAAGTTGGCACCATGGTATTGCAGGCCATTTCAAGTGTTTTCCAGAGTGGGGCCAGTGGCCTATCAACTTGCACTTCCATCCAATTTAAAAGTTTACAATGTGTTTCATGTTTCCTTGTTAAATAAATATGTACATGATGTAAATAATATTGTAAATTGGAATGTGATTCCAGTGGAACCCAGAGGTGAGTTTCAGGTGGAACCGCTATGTATTCTCGACAAGAAGGAAAATATGTTGTGGAACTAAGCCATTGCTCACGTTAAAGTGTATAGGAGGAATGTTAGTCATGAGGAGGCCTCTTGGAAAAGGGAAGAAACCATGAGAAAGGATTATCCATTCTTATTCTAGAGATAAGATGCTAAGATTGGAACATCGAGGACAATTTTTAGTTGAGGGCGTGGGGGCAGGTTTTACCTCAGGATCTATGGCTTCACCATCAATTTTTTGGAAAACAATGAACCGTAACGAGGCTTGGGTAACACGTCTCCATTAAGATATGGAATTACTAATGTGAATAGGAATGTTATATCTATTAACTAGCATGAAGTCCTGGCCTTTTATGACATTGCCAACACAGATAACCAAGACTACTATTTATAGTAGAACTTGAGTTCACACAAAATTAGATGCATAGAAATTACACATTTCAGTGAATCCCCTTTATTAATGATGATATAGGAGAATGGAAACAACTATGTGATATTGTGTGTCCTTTTTAACCCTAAATTTGATAGCCAAGCAAGCACAAGCTTGTTAATGAAAGTCATTTGTGGAATCATTTTCTATAAAATTACTTTGGTATAGTATGGTGTATGATCCTTTCCCTTTAGGTATAGTTTAATACCTAGTGGGAAAATGATATGTCAATTATGATTTGAATTCATTAAGCATGGTAAGACTATATTAACATAATAAAAGAGGTGAGACCAAATTGCATTGTATGTATATAACTTGATGAAAGTGAAAATATTACCTTGTGAAAGGCACAACTATCCAAACTCTTATAGATGTCGATAGTTGTAATACCTACTAATAAGATAATATCATGTCAATGATAGCGTTCAAATCAAGATTAGAATCATTATGTGCATTGGAATATCAAGGATCCTTATCATGTCATGGTATTTCCATGACTATTAGACAATAAAGACAAACATAATATATGTAATTATACAGTTTATCAAGGAATTTTATCAAGGAATTTGAAAAAAATGGTTGAAAATTGGTGTCCTTACATGACACCATACTTCACATGAGGGTTGGATATTGGAAAATTCAAAGAATCAACAATGGTGAAACACGG
>JZKD02S0136976.1:0-42160 GCA_000966675.3 Picea glauca
GTCTACCCAGCAGTATGTGGCATACATCCATGGGAATGACGTCACACAAAATCTCGTCATGATAATTCCCAATTTTAAATTTAACTAAGCACTGTTTAGTGACACTTACCCGATGCCCTTTTTGTAGCCACGAGACCTTATATGGACTCGGGTGCTTAGTCGTCTCCAGCTCCAGATTTTCCACCATCTCAGCTGCAACGAGATTATCAGTGCTCCCGCTGTCAATGATGACTTTGCATTTTCTGTCCTTAGCTGTGCAAGCCGTCCTGAACAGTCTGCTCCTCTGCACTGAGTTGTCCACCTCTTTCTCGGGTGTCAAAAGAATCTTATGCATCCCAAGCGATCTTCCACTGTCTGCATCCTCGCCCTCAACATCACGCTTCTGTTGCGCCTCAACGATGTGAGCTTTACCTCCGTCCGTCTTCCTCTCTGGACAGTCCACGGCTTTATGACCGTCTTTACCACACGTGAAGCATGTGATAACTCCTCCTCTGCCTTTTCCTCTACCTCAGTTACGAGGAAATGTATTTGCATCAGCGTAATCTCCTTGCTGATTCGGTCGCTACCTCCTCGGCTCAAAATTTTGCTGCCTCTGCTGTGAGGTTCCGCCTCTCTCAGCTCTACCCTGAGGCCTTTCCCAATCCTCCTTGGGCTTCTGTGTTCTCTCCTGAACCACAGCTTTGCCTCTAGGCTGGCTTCTGCCTCGCCCTCGCTGACCTTGCTTACGGCCCCGCTTTTCTTCGGCTTTACGAGCCATCTGGTACGCATCCTCAACTGTGCGGCTTGTCAGCATGCTCAATTCCTCCTGCATATCATACCTGAGGCCATTCAGGTATCTCGCCACCTTTTCGTCATCACTCTCTCGATGACCAGCTCGAATGTTGAGCCTATAGAATTCTTCGATGTACTCCTTCAACGTCATCAACTTCTGTCTCAGGTTCTGCATGCGCCTGAACAGCGTGATCTGGTAATCCCTCGGGATGAACTTCGCCTTCAACTTGGCGATCATCTAATCCCAGCTTTTTATCTTCTGTTTGCCTTTGGAACGTCTGCCTGCCTGCAGCTCGTCCCACCATAAGGCCGCATGTCCTTTTAACTTCGTGATGGCATGCCTTACCTTATTGTCCTCTTTGATATCCTCATAATCGAAATAGGTGTCGAGTGCTCGGATCCAATCCAACAACTCCTCTGCATTCAGACTTCCCTCATAAGCAGGAATGTCCATCTTCGTCTTCGAGCTCATCCTCAAAATGGCTTTGATCAACCTCTCTGTCGAGGCATCTTCTGCGGTGACCTCTTCTTGGTCATGTCTAGCTTCCTCTTCAATCTCAGGATCGCTGAACTCCCCTGTGTCGGCTCCACGTCTTTGGGTAGTCTCCATATCTTCGAGTCTCGCCCTGAGATCTCGGATCTGACGTTCCATTTCTGCATTCCCTGCTGGATTTCCTGCTAGTCTACCCCTTCTTCGGGCATCCCTGTCCTCACGATCAGGTGACTGCCTTTCTCTTCTGGGCGGCATTATGTCCCTCCTCTCTGCTACCTGAACAAAGAGAATTCCAACTCAGCTCTGATACCACTCTTGACGCAACACCTACCCTTGTCGGCACTGTCGCCCACCAGGACCTTCTCTTGCTCTACAGCCCGAAGAGTCGACCCTCTTTCAACTCCCTCGGGAGTGCTTTACCCACAGTTAATTCCGGTGATCCTCCCTTCTTAATATAACGAAGGATCGGTTCTCGCGGCTTCGCGAACTCCGCGGTGGGGAATCTGATTCTCGGATTCCGAGGCTCGATACTTCTGGTCAACGTTGACCCTGTCTCGGTGTATCGGGACCTCGCGCTATCGCGACTCGCGACTCTATGCCACCGAATACTCAACCTCCGAGACCCGAAGTGCCGAGATGTCGATTGCTCGGAAGCTCGCGTTCTCGCCCACTCGTCACTCCCGGAATCATACTTTGAGGCCTCCAAAACCCGAGATCTGATATCCCGAGATCACTTGTCACCTCATCAAATCCCGATGTATCTCATGCAAACATTCTTGGACGTCGTGTTTCACATCCTCGTGACCTCACCCTGTGAGGAACAAGACTCTTACGTCGCGAACTCCCGATGCATCTGACCTACAAGTCAGGTCGCGATCTCAGTGATTCTCCACGACGATTCAAGTCGTCGATTCTCTTACTCTTGAAGAGTTTCTCCACTTCGCCACCTCCGTCCAGGGCAACTGAAAACAAAGGTGCTAATCTTTCGGAGCGTTGCTCCTCTGACTCCTTCTGAGAACTTTTCCGAACACTCCCTGTGGCCAACTTCCAACGCTTTCCAGGGTTGAAGTTCTTCCGGACTCTGCACTGTCCCCATCACAGGACTCCGGCCTCTCTGTTCTCAGACTTGCTTCTGAGACTCCATCTGACCTGCACTCACCTGCACGGCTCGGATAACTCAAAACGCCTCTGAGTCAAAGAGAACCAAAGTTCAACTGCTTAGCCTCCTCAACGCACTTTATGCGGAGGTATTCAACTGCACTTGATGCAGGAATCTCCTAGCTTAAGCAGAGAAACAATTTTACTCATTCTCTCAGGTACTCAACTTCTAATTCTTCCACATAATCACGTACACAACATACGAAAGAAGGATATAACCAGAAACAAAGATACAAAGGCATAATCCCAACAATACACAAGGGACAATCACGTCCATGGGATGAGTTTCAACTTAGTCACCCCTGGTAGATGAGAGTAAGAGTTCTCCTATTGAACCTCTCCTACGCACTCTATGCGGAAGAACTCAACTGCACTCTATGCAGAAATCTCCTGGTTCAATCGGTAGAATGAGCGAAACTCATTCTCTCCTTTCCCCCAGATTTCTAATCTGCCATGAAATAACATATGCAGCATATATAATGAAAGCATAACAAGAAGCAAGCATACAACAACATAAGATTAACAGTATACAGAGAATAATCACAGCCATGAAATTGAATCAAATTCCTCTATTAATTCAATATCTGTACATGGGGATTCTCCGCCAGCTCTTTGTCTGTTCTCCTTCCTTCTCCTCAATGCCAAATGCTGATACTGACTCTAATGCCAATAATCCAGTAATACAAAGGAGGGTGTCTTTATCCCGTTTTCCCTCTCAAAAGCTAAATTGTCAAATCTAAACATAATGGTCCTATCTACCTGCACTAAATCTACTCTTTCTGCATTAAATCTAATAAGTGCCTCTGTTGTACGAGGACGAGAGCTTATCTGCTCGCGGTCTATTTCAGTATACAAGTACGCCTAAATATAGATGCTTTCATTTAAACGGCGACGCTCATAAAATTGGTCAAAACCGTGATGCTGGCATCACCCTACGGTCTTTTCCTTTCTCTACATGCAGCCTCGCATGACAAGGTGCGGATGCTCCTGCATCAGTTGTAATCATTTCAATATATAACATTTCAAACATATATATTATTCTAAAACTTTAAATATATACTTAATAAAATATTAATACAATCAAATTCAAACATATATATTATTCTAAAACTTTAAATATATACTTAATAAAATATTAATACAATCAAATGTTTATTGAAGAAATTAACCTATCTTTGTAAGGAAAAAATGTGACGATAGCACTCTTTTAGTATTTTTTCACTTAAAAAAAACTTATTTCTACTGACATCCATGCCACTAGTTATAATGACTTTCAATTAAACATTGTTTGTTTGAATTTATCAAACAATGGAATAAGTATAATTCATTTTGGAAACAAAACATCATTTCTTCACTACATTTACAAATAATAACTTAATGCAAAATACTTACTAAATTCAACATATGATATACAAGTATATGACACATTAAAAGGTTCACTACATTAAAATTTTATTTAAATTTCTTTTTCCAAACTAAAATAATTGTTTTTAACATTTGATTTGTTTAATCTACTTTCTTTTCTTTCAAACAACATTATTGAGTTTCCAAGAGACTTAACTCAAGCCTAACATTAAACCAATGAAATAATATTTTTCACTTATAAATAAGTGAGTAGGAAAAAATGGAAACTTAACTCAAGCCTAACATTAAATCAATGAAATAATATTTTGCACTTATAGATAAATGAGTAAATGAGTAGGAAAAAACGGAATTCAAATAAAAGCACCTTAACCACAACAATGACAAAATAAAACCAAATGATACATTTTCCAATAGCTTGATGAAGTGCATTTTTCATTTTTAATCATTTTTTCATTTTTTTTATTTTATTAGTTGAAAATATGCATGCTATGCAACTTTAAAGATTTTTGCATCTCTAATATATTTACAAGTATTTTAAGTAGCATAATCAATTGTAAATTTGCATTTCAAATTTCATACTAAATATTAAAAACCTAGTTTCACATATAACACTAGTTTAACATGTGTAATCATTCTTCATATGTCCAATTAAAAAAGAAAACTAGAATTATACCATTTAATATAAAATAATATTTGGGCCAACATGTAACATAACATCCTTTGTGTCCCCGAGGTGTAGGACACTTGGTGACGGAGTGTGTTGTTAAGCCACTCCGTGATGTTAAAGTCACCGGTTCGAAACCTGCGAGGACAAAAAATCCAACCATGTTAAGCGTTGGTGTGGCTCAGGCCGGGTGCGATCCCCGGGTGATTTTGACGGCTTAGATGCCCCTGAGTCACAGTTTCTCAAGCCACAGGTTAATCGTGTAGCCAACAGGTCCAACACAAATTAACAAACAAAAAAAACATAACATCCTTTGTAAGTAAAATAATTTGCAAAATTGTACATATATCATATTAAATCAAGTATTTTTATTTTATTAAATTAACAATAGAATATCCCAGATGGGGTATCATGCTACAGTTAATGAGGGATGAAAAGGTGAAAGTAGGCCTTTCCACCCAACAGCTCCATTATCAAGGAAGGCATGTGGACAACTATACCCACAATCATAGAGGCAGGAGCATTAAGGTGATCTAGTTATTTGTGCATGTGAGGCGAACCATAGCACTACATCAGGGTACCGCCAAAGAGAGGGGAACTTATTGCAAAGTTAATTTGATTGACATATGAATGAGGGTTGGCGATATTGATATGATGAGGGGAAATTCTAAAGAGAAGTTCAAAAATGTTTTCTCACCCCCGAAGCTCATCTTATTTTGGATTTTTTGAAGGTTTCCCTGACTAGTGGCGTTGGCACCATTCCTCTCTCTATGTTGCAAGTCAGGCAACGAGGCCATGTATGTCGAGGTCAAGGGTCTTGCTGGAGGATGGGTTTGCAGGATATTGGCCAACCCCCTTCAGCTAAGGAGATGAATAAGGCTGATATTATTATGCTAGTACATGGTGTTGAGAAGTGTGGAGAAAAAGATTCCAAGTTGGATAGGTCATTCGCGCTGGTCAATTCGGAGGATGTTTTGGTCTAGGGATGTTGGGTGGAGTGGTTGGATGAAGAAAATGTGTACATTGGCAGAATTGAAGCTCAATTTAGTCTCACGAGAGGGGTCCCACTCTTGGTGGAGGGTATCCCTCCCTCTCAACCTCTGAGGACACCACCATTGGATGACCATTCACGTGCAGAGTCCAAGGAATTTTGCATGGCAGAGGACCTGGTGAAGCTTATCTTTGAGGTTTGAGGGGAGGTCACGGACTTAAGATTAAAGTGTTATATTTTCTTTATTTACGGATCATTAGAGTTACCAGTGTTCTATTAATTCTTTATCTTTAACTTATATATCATGTATTGATCAATAACAGCATTAAAAAGAGACAAAAGAACACAAGGGATTTATCCTAGGAAAACCCCAAATGGGGGAAAAATCAAACAACCTTTCTTAGACAAATTTCGTTCACAAATCAAGTCCAATCATGAACCAACATATAAACCCTAGCACAAAGGATAGCTCAAGGGAAGCATAATACCAAGGTAGCACACCTTTTCCAAGAGTAGTGCATAAGAGAGAAATACCAGAAAGACTGAACAAGAAGAAGCTATGTCATTGCAGTTGTTGCGTTACCCTTCCTCGGACTTTCTCCTTACTTATTTGTATATGAGAGAGTGAGAGTGAGTGTGTCCAAATGATTTAAGGCACCTCCTATTTATAGTCTTCATGTCCTCTTTACTAGTTCAACTTCTCTTCTGGGAAGGTGTCATTCCTTTGTTCTTTATTCTTCTGGGTTGACTTTCTCTTCTAGGGTATTTCGACATATGTTCAATGGTTCTCTTGCTTCCAGAATCTTATTCTCATCTAAGAAAGGTCATCTAGGAGGGAAAGTACCTCCCACAAATACCAAAACATCAACACTCCCTCTTAGTTAGGGAGGTATCTTTCACGATGTCTTCATCTAGTAGTCCACTGAATGCTCTGCAATTAGCCAGTAGCACACAACTACCACAATGTCATCATTAGCTTAAATAATTTGTCACAATCTCTGCAATCAAGTAGCACATAGTTACTCCTAATGTTAATTGGTAGTCTCCCTAGAAATCATCTAGTAGTGCACAGATACTACAATGCCATCCAGTAGAACATGACTGTGTTGATCCATAGTAGTACAAAAATATTATCCATTGGTACACAACCAATCCAAGTAGCACACAATTATTGTCCAAAGACACAATGTCTCTCTCTTGCAATCAACTGGTAGCTACACAAGATACCACCATGCAGTCCAATAGTCTCTATGATTATGCAGAAATCAACTAGTATCACAGAGCTACTATGCAATCCTTATAACTATACAACAATCAACTAATATAACAGAGCTACTACCATGCCATCATCCATAGTCCCAATCTATAAATATGCAAAAATCAACTAGTAGCACACAACTACTACAATTCCATCATCCATAGTCATAGTCAATGTCTCTATAACTATGCAACAATCAGCTAGTAGTAGGCAGCTACTACATTACCATCAACCATATTTATAGTCTCATCTAGTAGAAATAATTTACTCCCATAGTCCTCACGACTATGCCTGTGATGTTTCTTCTCTCATCAGATCCAATAGTGCATTACCCCCTTAGTCACCTCACATGAATGATCTAGGGAACCCTTGGCCATATGGGTTAGTCGGAAGGAGGAGAAACAACACACCTCCCTCTCAATTAGGGTGGACATTTTGCATCACAACAAGATTGTCTTTGAAGTACTCATTCTTCACTCTAGACAGAGGCTTGGTGAGAATTTTTTTTATATTCTCATTTGTGGATATGTACTGGAGCTATATAGCTCCTCTTTGCACCATGTCTCAGATGTAATGATATTTTATCTCTATGCTCTTTGACTTGTCATGAATTATAGGTTTCTCTGAAATCCTTGCACAACTTTGATTATCACAATGTATCAAAGTTGGCTCCAATTCTAGATCAAATATCCCTGTAAGCAACTTTTGAAGCCACATTGCTTCACGGCTTGCCACACTAGTTGTGATATACTCTACCTCTGTTGTACAGAGTGCCACTGATGTTTTCTTCATGCTCAACCATGAGATCATACCTGATCCTAGAATGAAGAAACATCCATAAGTACTCGTTTGATCCACTACACTCCCTGCCCAATCAGAGTATGTATCTCCCTACAACTTCACTTCTCCACCTAAGATATATCTCAATCAATATCCAATCATACCATGCAGGTACCTCAACATATGTTTTATGTCCATACAATGTACATGTCTCGGTTCAACCATGTATTGACTTAAGGCATTCACTGCAAAACATATGTTTGGATTTGTGTTAACCAAGTACATCAAGGATTCAATCAGTTTTTTGTACATCATGCGATCTACCAAATATGAATATGAATCACTCAGAAGATTCAGATTTATTGTCATGGGTGTGGCCATGGAATTTTAGTCCATCATCCTGAATCTCAATAGATCTCAATAGTATATTTTCCTTGGATAAGGAAAATCTCATATGATATCTTCCACACCTCCAATCCCAAGAAGTAATGCATCCGACCTAGATCCTTCATCTCTAACTCTAAAGAGAGCACCCTCTTTCACTCAACTATGAGCTTCTCATCTTCTGTCAGAAACAAACCATCCATGTATAGAACCAAGATCGGCATACAACCATGCTCAACCTTATAGTAAAGATTTGGATTTGCATCACTCTTGGTAAATCCCAAGCTCATTAGGTAGCTATCTATCCTAGCATACCATGCTATGGGTGTCTACTTCAATCCGTACAAGGCCTTCTTCAATATTCAAACATGTGACTCTTTTCCATGGATCACAAAACCTTTTGGCTACTCTAAGTACAGTTATTCCTCTATTACACCATTTAAGAAGGTGTTAGAAAAAAAAGTTCGTGAAGCAATAAAATAAAACAAATGTGGAAATAAAACACAAAATATACACAACACAATAAAGACAAAGATATAAGTGGTTCACCCAGTGTGGGTTGCGTCCACCAAAGAAATTGTCAGGACCTTCCTTTATTATTTATCCAACAATCGAAGAGATAAAACCTACAACAAACCTGTTGTAACTTCCTCTTCTTTCTCTCACAATCTCCTATCTTAGAATACAATATTCACTATCATACTTAGCTGCAATACATTTCCCTGATAAAGAAGGGTTTCCTTCTAGGGAAAAAAACCCTAACATAATTTATACCATAAGATCTTCAATCTTATAATGAACGGTCCAGATTTACAATGAAATTCAATATAATTTTACAAGGCAATTTTCCTTCGGGGGGGGCGCGCTTTCCCTTGAACCTCGCAAAGGAGGTAACCCCCATCTGCATTCCCCCACGTGGAAGAGTGTACATTCTTCTTGGGTGTAAAGGATTCATGGGGTATCAACACGGCTAAAAACAAAGACCTCTGAATCTGGAAGATAATCAGGATCCAAAACCAACAATCTCCCACTTGGAGATTGATCTCAACAACTCCACCGTTATTGTATATGTTGGACTATGAACCTTCTTGGACCTAGAAAATTTCTCATCTTCACCTTCATGCTTGAAGACCAACTAAAACTGAGTAAGAACTCATTTTCTCCTTGGTTACTCCCTTTGTTAACATGTCTGCAGGATTCTGGCTAGTGTGTATCTTTTCCAACTTCAAATGTCCATCTTCCAAGATGGATTATATGAAATGGTACCTCAGTTGTATATGCTTATTATTCAAATGTAAGGATGATTTCTTTGCAAGATGAATGACACTCTCACTGTCATAGTACAACCTGTTGTTCTCCTACTTCTTTCCTAATTCCTCCATAAACCTCTGTAACCAAATCATTTATTTACTAGCCTCTGTAGCAGCAACATACTCTACTTATTTTGTTGAAAGTGAAACAACCTTTTATAGTTTTGAAATCCAACTTATTGTTGTTCCACCTATAGTAAAAACATACCCTGTGGTACTCCTCCTACTATCTTTATCACCTACCATATATGAGTTCATATCCTTGTAGAACAGTGTATGAACCTCCAAGACATAATGCATGATTAGAAGTACCTCTCAAATATCTGAGAATCCAATTTAATGCCTCCCAATAATCTTTACCTAGATTGTTCATATACCTACTCACAAATCCTACTACATGTGCAATATCTGGTCTTGTGAAAACCATCGCATACATAGAGCTGCCAACTGTTGATGAATAAGGGAACCTAGACATGTATTCTATTTCCTCCTGTGTCTTGGGACACAATTATTTAGTTAACCTGAAATGGCTGACCAAAGGTGTACTAACTATTTTTTCATTCTGCATTCTGAACCTCTCTGACACCTTCTCTATGTACTCACCTTGAGACAATGTCAGTGTGCAACTTTTCCTGTCTCTTGTTATTCTCATACCAAGGATTTTCTTTGCAGCACCCAAATCCTTCATCGCAAATGAATTAGCTAATTTATTCTTGGGCACATTTATATCCTACATATTAGACCCTACAACAAGCATGTCATCTACATACAATAGCAAAATAATATAACTTCCATTTTCTAGCTTTTTAAAATAAACACAGTGATCAGAATGACATCTACTATAACCTTGTTATATCATAAACCTATCAAACTTAAAATACCACTGCCTTGGAGCTTTCTTTAGGCCATACAATCTCTTCTTCAACCTGCATACCAAATTCTACTTCCCTTTGATCTCATACCCCTATGGATGTTGCATATAAATCTCTTCCTCCAAATCCCCATGGAGAAAAGTTGTTTTTACATCTAACTATTCAAGATGAAAATCTTCTACTGCCACGAGACTCAAAATAGTCCTGATTGAAGTCATTTTAACATCAAGAGAAAATATTTCATCAAAATATATACCTTTCTTTTGTGCAAACCCCTTTACAACAAGTCTAGACTTGTACTGATTTTATCCTCCATCTTCTTCCTTCAACTTGTAAACCCATTTATTTTGCAATGATCTTTTTCCTGTAGGCAAATGAACCAAGTCCCAAGTCTAGTTATTTATCAAGGAATCCATTTCTTCCTTCATGCCTTGCTCCCACTTCTTTTTGGTGTCTACATGCATTGCCTCTTCATAACATTCTAGTTCACCAGAATCATTCAACAATAAATAATACAATGAAGGAGAGTATCGTTCAGGGGTATACTTAACCTGGTAGATCCTCTAACTACACTTGTAGGAGTTTGAGGTACCTGTTGCTCCTGTTGTTGTACATTTTGATTTTTTGGTTCCTTTGAAATTTCTTTTCCAGTGATCTCATTAAGCATTGTGTATTCAGATTTTTCTTTTTCCTGTTTCTTTCCCTACAACTAATCTTTGTACATGACCTTCTCATTGAATATGACATCTCTACTCCTAATGATTTTGTTATTTTCATAATCCCATAAGTGATAACCAAAATCATTAACATTGTATCCAATAAAGTTACACTTCTTGGATTTTGCCTCAAGCTTTGTTCTATTTTCTTTATCAATATGGACAAATGCTTCACAACCAAAAGTCTTCAAAAACGAATAGCTTACCTTTTTTTCTGTCCATGCCTCCTTTGGAATTCTACCATCCAAAAAGATTGAAGGTCCTCTATTTATTAAGTAAACAACAATATCTACAACATCTTCCTAGAAATGTAAGGGCAAACCAACATGCAATCTCATACTCCTTGCACGCTCCATGATTGTCCTTTTCATCCTTTTTGACACACCATTTTCTTGTGGTGTTCTTGGAACTGTATTCTCTCTATGAATCTCATTGTACGAATAGTAATCATCAAACTCCTTGCTGCAATATTCACCTCCATTATTTGATTTGAGATACTTCAACTTTTTTCCTGTCTCATTCTCAACCAAAGCTTTCCATTTCTTAAAAGTATCAAAAACATCAGATTTTTGTCGAATTCAATAAACCCAAGTTTTTCTAGTTGCATCATCAATAAAAGTAACATAATAACGAGATCCACCAAGATATGATACTTGAGTTGGTCCCCATACATCTGTATGCACAAGCTCTAACCTTTCACTCTTCTTTTCTTTTTCGACTATGAGAAATCTGACTCTCTTCTATTTTCAATAAACACAATGCTCACAGAAGTCCAAATCAATTTGTTTAAGATCAGGAAACAAATTTATTTTGTGAAGTATCTGCATCCCCTTCTCACTCATGTGTCCAAGCATATGATGCCATAGTGTTGTATCCACTCCTGTAGAAGATAAAGAGATAGAAGAGTCAGTACTACTAGTACATAAATATAATGTACCTACCTTCTCTTCTTTTTCTATCACCAATGATCCTTTGATGACCTTCCACATATTATCTATAAATATGGATATACAACCGTCACATTCCAACTGTCCTGTTGAAATCATATTTTTCCTTAGATCTGGAACATGTCTTACCTCTTTCAACAACCATTGGTTTCCATTGCTTTGCTTTATTTTTACCTTTCCCATTCCAACAATTTTGCATGGTGTATCATCATTGACGCAACCTGCCTCCCACAAGACACGATCGCCTACACCAAGACCCTCTTCCTCTCGGCCCGAAGAGTCCTAAGAATCTTCTACTTCCTTATCGGAAGTTTGCAACCCACAGTTCTTTCCATGCTATCCCCATGGTGACTTAATAGGAGAGGTCGGAACCTCGACTCTCGCAAATTCAATGGTCGGATGACGTCCCTTCGGACCCCCGAGACCCGAGGTAAGTCAACGCTGACTTTTCCCTCACTTATAGAAACCTTCGCTTTATTTCTTTTCGCCGATCGGGGTACTAAGCCCTCGGAGTTCAAACCCCCGAGATCTGAGATGTCGATCTCGCGACCTCACTTCCCTGCGACCTCGCAACTTGCGAGACCAAATGCTTATCCCTTCAACTCCTGAGACCCGATGTCCCGAGATTTCTCGCCGCGTCAACTTGACTATGAATCATTCTACACGTGAAAACGCCGAGACTTCGCTTCTCGCAATCCCGCGATTTCCTCTATGTGAATTAAGAGCCTTACTTAACGAGCTCCCGTAACGCCCAATCCACGAGCTGAGTCACGCTCCTCATGATTCTTTCGATGCTTCTGCCTTTCCCAACCTTCGAACTTTCTTTTGTTCATTCTGTAGACTTCACGTCCACTTTATCCTTGCTGCACCTTCGAACAAGGAGTGTCTCTCCACGAGACGGTTCGCCAACCTACGACTATTCCTCACGACTGGTGACTTCTCCGTTCTGTCTTCCACCCACTTTCCACTCAGACATTCAGATTTCAATTCTTTCATAAAATCACATACAAAGCATATGAAAGAAATGTATAACAAGAAGCAAATATGCAAAGGCATAATGCCAACAACACACAAAGAATAAACACATCCATGAAATTTGAATCAAGGCTTTCCTGTCTTCCTTTTCCCAGGCTCGCCTTTGAGACTTCAATTCAACCTGCTCTTCACTTGCACGGTTCGAATAACCCAACACAATTTTGGTAGAGGAGAATAAGAGTTCAACTGTAGAGCCCCTCACGCACTCTATGCGGAGGAATTCAAATGCACTCTATGCAGGAATCTCCTGACTCGAAACAGAGAAGCACTCTGAAACCTATTCTCGCCTCTCTCCCAGATTTTTAATCTGCCATGAAATTACATATGCAGCATATACAATGAAGGCATAACAAGAAGCAAGTATGCAACAACATAATATCAACAACACACAGAGAATAATCACAGCCATGGGATTGAATCAAAGCTTTTCCTATTAATTCAATATCTGTACATGGGGATTCTTCACCAGTTCTCTGCTTGCTCTTCTTGCTCTTGAATGCTAATGCTAAATGATAATGATACAATGATACAAAGGAGGGTGTCTATATCTGTTTTCCCTCTCGAAAGTAAAACTGTCTAATCTAGACTTAATTAATTTATCTACTTGTATTAAATCTAATAAATGCCTCAGCTACCAAAGGGTGAGAGCTTATCTGCTCAAGGTCCGTTACAATGTACAAGTGCGCTCTGATATGAATTCTTTCATTCAAATGGCGGTGCAACAAATATCAAGGTGATTCAAAATTTGGTGCTGGCGCTATCCAGCTGTCTTTTCTTCCTCCATGCGCTGGCTCACTTGATGAGTGAGCGATGCTCCTGCATCATACTCCTCGGCTCAAAAGAATTCATGGGCTCCTGTCCATGAGCTCTTGTATGGTGTGCCCATGATTTTGTATGACTGTTTCTATTTCCCAGCTGGCATCCTCCACTGGGTGATTTGTCCACTTCACCAGGTATTCAAAATACTACTTCCTCTTGGTTTTTCTTCCACCTCTTTTATCCAGTATGCACTCCATCTGAGGTTTCTGTGCAACTGGCAATTGCTTCTGCCACTGGACCCCTAGTTCCTCTGTTCCAGTGCCTGCTTTTGCAGCTTTGTATGGATATAAATCCAAAATGTTGAAAATCGGAGATATCCCGATGCCCTCTAGCAACTCAAGCTCATATGCGTTCTCCCCGAACTTCTTCAGGACTCTGCACAACCCAATATTTTTCATCTTGAGTTTGTTATATGCTCCCCTTGGGAACCTTTCCTTCCTCAGGTGCGCCAGAACCATGTCTCCAACTTCAAATTGAAGCTATCTTTTCCTTTGATCGGCTCTGCGCTTGTACTCCTGATTCGCCTTCTGCAGTCACTGCTTCACCTTTGCGTGAAGTTCTTGCATCGCCTCAGCGAACTCTTCTGCTCTCACGCTGCTAGTTTCAGCCTGTCCTGACTCCCTAAGCTCAGAAACTCCCCTTGGCTGTGTCCCATATAAAATTTGAAATGGGCTCTTACCTGTACTCCGATTCACCGAGTCGTTGTATGAAAATTCCGCCTGTGGTAGGATCTGATCCCAACTGGTGTGATGCTCTGTCACCAAGATTCTCAATAGATATCCAAGGCTCCTGTTAACCACCTCAGTCTATCCATTTGTCTGCGGATGGTAAGCAGAACTGAATGCCAATTCAGTCCCCAGCTTCTTCCATAGCGTCCTCCAAAAATGACCTATGAACTTCATGTCCCGATCTGAGACTATGCTTCTCGGCAATCCATGCAATCGGACAATCTCTTTGAAAAATAAATTCGCGATGTGTGTCCACCACCACAAAAAAGGAATCCACTCCTCTCTGCATTCTCGGCAACCCCAAGACAAAGTCCATGCTAATGGCTTCCCATGGCCTCTCCGGTATAGGCAATGGCTGATAGAACCCTGTGTTCTTCTTTCGGCCTTTCGCGTGTTGACATACCCTGCATCTGTCAACAAAACTTTTAACATCTGTATGCATGCCCGGCCAATAATACGATTCGCTCAACTTGCAAATGTTTTGTCATGCCCGAAATGACCTGCTAAGCCTCTGTTGTGCTTCTCCTTCACCAAATTCTCCCTCATGGAGCAATCTGGAATGCACAATTGATTTCCTTTGAACAACAATCCATCCTGGATCAGGTAGTCAATCCATGGACTCCTATCCCTAAGAACTGGGTTCTCGGCTGCTTCGTACGCTTCTCCAAAATCTGCATCACCTGCATACATATCTTTCAGGTTTTCAAAACCCAAGGTCTTGACCCTGAAGTCCTGCAGCAGCAAACATTTTCGGCTCAAGGCGTCTACCACTTTGTTAGCAGTCCCCGAAATGTGCTTGATCACAAATGTGAAATTCTGCATATATTCTACCCATTTGGCATGCTTTTGGTTCAGCTTCTCCTGCTGACTTACAAACTGCAAGGCATGATTATCACTGTACAACACAAATTCTTTGGGTATCAAGTAATGCCTCCACTTCTTCAATGCCTGTATGATGGTATAGAATTCTTGGTCATATGTGGAGTATTTCAGCTTCGCATCATCCAGCTTCTCGCTGTAATATGCCACAGGTTTGTCATCCTGACTCAAGACCCCTCCAACAGCATATCCGTTGGCATCACACTTCACTTGGAAGGTTTTCTGAAAATCAGGCAGCACCAGAATTGGCTTCTTTGTTATCTTTCGCTTCAACAGATTGAAGCTCCTTTCAGCCTCGACAGTCTAATGGAAAACTTTATGTCGCTTCTTTACCGTGTCCATCATCATGGCGCTAATTCCACTAAAATTTCTAATAAATTTCCTGTAGAAGCTAGCCAATCCATGGAATCTCCTTACCTCAAAAATATTCCTCGGCGATGGCCAATTCCTGATTACTTCAACCTTCTCAGGATCCATCTTCAATTCATTCGCCGAGATTACAAAATCCAAATAAATGAGTTATGTCTGCATGAATGAGCATTTCTTCAAATTGATCAGTAGTTTCTCCTGCTGTAGCCTTCTCATCACAATGGCTAAATGTCTCAAGTGTTCAGCCTTGGTCTTGCTGAATATCAGTATATCATCCAGATATACGACCACAAATTTGCCAATGAATTCCCTCAGGACTTCATTCATCAGCCTCATGAAAGTGCTCGGCGCGTTTGTCAAGCCAAACGGCATGACCAACCATTCGTACAAACCCTCGTTTGTTTTGAAAGCTGTCTTCCATTCATCTCCCTCTCTCATTCGAATCTGATGATATCCGCTCTTGAGATCAATCTTTGAAAAATAATTTTCCCCACTTAGGCAATCCATCAAGTCATCCATCCTTGGCAGTGGAAATCTGTACCTGATGGTGATTTTGTTTATCGCCCTGGAGTCTGTACACATTCTCCAGCCTCCATCCTTCTTTGGGCTTAGTACTGTCGGAATAGCACATGGACTCAGACTTTCCCTCACCAGTCCTTTGTCCAACAGATCCTGCACCTGCCTTTTGACTTCCTCGTTCTCCTGAGGTGTCAACCTGTATGCTGCCTTGTTCGGTAAGCTTGCTCTGGGTATGAGGTCAATGTGATGACTCACACTCCACACCGGTGGAAATGAACGAGGTAGTTCATCCACGATTATATCAGCAAAATCTCCCAACAATTCCTGAATCTCATCTGGCAAGTCATCCACTCTTGTGCTTGTCAGGACAATTCTCGGTTTCCTGACAACAAAGAACTATGGATCTTCATTCTTCTCCATCTCTGTGAAAAGCTCTTTCCCACTCATGAGAAGTATTGTGTTGCTCACCTCCGGCTTCACTTCTTTATCTTTTATTGGCAGCAGTGTGTGTGTTTTCCCATCCTTCTCCAAGGTATAGGTGTTCATCCTCCCATCATGAACAACATTCCTATCAAACTGCCATGGTCTTCCCAATAATACATGACAGACATCCATGGGAATAACATCACACAAAATTTTATCTTTATACTCACCCATTTTAAATTCAACCAAGCATTCTCTCATAACACATACCTGGTGCCCTTTCTGCAGCCATGACACTTTGTATGGACTCGGGTGTTTGTTCATCTTCAGCTCCAATTTCTCCACCATCTTGTTTGAAACAAGATTATCGGTGCTTCCGCTGTCCACGATGACCTTACATTTCCAGCCCCTAGTTTTGCATGTGGTCCTAAACAATCAGCATCTTTGAGCTGTGTTCTCCACCTCTTTCTCAGGCTTCAAGAGAACTTTGTGCACCATCAGCGACTTCCCACTTCCAGTGTCTTCATCTTCATTCTCAGCATCACGCCTCTGTGCCTCAGCAACGTGAGATTTTCCTCTGTCCATTTTCCTGTCTGGACAATCCACGACCTTCTGTCTGTCCTTTCCACATGTGAAACACGTGATCACTCCCCCGCGACCCCTTCCTCTACCTCGGGTACGAGGAAATGCATTGGCATCAGCATAATATCCTTGCTGATCATCTTGCTGTCTCCTCGGCTCAACAATTTGCTGCCTTTGCTGTGAGGTTCCACCTCTTCCAGCTTTTCCCTGAGGCTTCTTCCACTCCTCTTTGGGCTTCCGTATTCTTTCTTGGGAAATTGCTTTGCCTCTAGGCTGACTTCTGCCTTTCCCTCGCTGACCTTGCTTGCGGCTCAGCTTCTCCTCGGCTTTTAGAGCCATCTGGTATGCATCCTCAACTGTTCAGATGGTAACCATGCTCATCTCATCTTGAATGTCATACCTCATCCCATTCAGGTATCTCGCCACCTTTTCGTCATCACTCTCCCGATGACCAGCTCGAATGTTGAGTCTGTAGAATTCTTCGGTGTATTCCTTCACCGTCATCATCTTCTGTCTCAGGTTCTGCATCCGCCTGAACAGAGTTATCTGGTAATCTCTGGGGATGAATTTCTCTTTCATCTTAGCGATCATCTTATCCCAGCTCTTTATCTTTTGTTTCCCTTTGCAGTGCCTATCCTCCTGCAATTCGTCCCACCATAAGGCCGCATGTCCCTTCAACTTTGTGACAGCATGCCTCACCTTTTTGTCCTCTTTGATATCTTCGTAATCGAAGTAGGTGTCGAGTGCTCGGATCCAATCCAGCAACTCTTTTGCATTTAGACTTCCCTCATAAACGAGAATGTCCATCTTCGTCTTCGAGCTCATTCTCGAAATGGCTCTGATCAACCACTCGGTTGACGCGTCTTCTGCTGTGACTTCTTATGCCTCATGTCCAGCCTCTTCTTCCACCTCGGAATCGCTGAACTCTCCTACGCCGACTCTACGTCTCTGCGCAGTCTCCATTTCCTCGAGCCTTGCTCGGAGATCTCGCATCTGTCTTTCTATCTCTAGGTTACCCGCTGGCCTACCCCTTCTTCGTGCGTCCCTATCTTCACGATCATGTGACTGTCTCTCCCATCTCGACGACATGGTGTATCTACTTCTCTCTACTACCCGAACAAAGAGAACTCCACTTCCCACTCTGATACCACTCTGACGCAACCTGCCTCCCACGAGACACGATCGCCTACACTAGGACCCTCTTCCTCTTGGCCTGAAGAGTCCTAAGACTCTTCCACTTCCTTATCGTAAGTTTGCAACTCAAAGTTCTTTCCACACTATCCCCGTGGTGACTTAATAGGAGAGGTCGGAACCTCGACTCTCACGAATTCAATGGTCGGATGACATCCCTTCGGACCCCCGAGACCCAAGGTAAGTCAACGCTGACTTTCCCCTCGCTTATCGGAACCTTCGCTTTATCGCTTTTCGCCGATCGGGGTACCAAACCCTCGGAGTTCAAACCCCCGAGATCTGAGATGCCGATCTCGCGACCTCGCTTCCCCACGAACTCGCAACTTGCGAGACCAAATGCTTGTCCCTTCAACTCCTGAGACCCGATGTCCCGAGATTTCTCGCCGCGTCAACTTGACTATGAATCATTCTACACGCGAAAACGCTGAGACTTCGCTTCTCGCGATCCCGCGATTTCCTCTATGTGAATTAAGAGCCTTACTTAACGAGCTCCCGGAACGCCCAATCCACGAGCTGAGTCACGCTCCTCATGATTCTTTCGACGCTTCTACTTTTCCCAACCTTCGAACTTTCTTCTGTTCGTTCTGTAGACTTCACGTCCACTTTATCCTTGCTGCACCTTCGAACAAGGAGTGTCTCTCCACGAGACGATTCGCCAACCTATGACTATTCCTCGTGACTGGTGACTTCTCCATTCTATCTTCCACCCACTTTCCACTCAGACATTCAGATTTCAATTCTTCCATAAAATCACATACATAGCATATGAAAGAAATGTATAACAAGAAGCAAATATGCAAAGGCATAATGCCAACAACACACAGAGAATAAACACATCCATGAAATTTGAATCAAGGCTTTCCTGTCTTCCTTTTCCTAGGCTCACCTTTGAGACTTCAATTCAACCTGCTCTTCACTTGCATGGTTCGAATAACCCAACACAATTCTGGTAGAGGAGAATAAGAGTTTAACTGTAGAGCCCCTCACGCACTCTATGCAGAGGAATTCAACTGCACTCTATGCAGGAATCTCCTGACTCGAAACAGAGAAGCACTCTGAAACCTATTCTCGCCTCTCTCCCAGATTTCTAATCTACCATGAAATTACATATGAAACATATACAACGAAGGCATAACAAGAAGCAAGTATGCAACAACATAATATCAACAACACACAGAGAATAATCACATCCATGGGATTGAATCAAAGCTTTTCCTATTAATTCAATATCTGTACATGGGGATTCTTCACCAGTTCTCTGCTTGCTCTTCTTTCTCCTGAATGCTAATGCTGAATGATAATGATACAATGATACAAAGGAGGGTGTCTATATCCGTTTTCCCTCTCAAAAGTAAAACTGTCTAATCTAGACTTAATTAATTTATCTACTTGTATTAAATCTAATAAATGCCTCAGCTACCTAAGGGAGAGAGCTTATCTGCTCAAGGTCCGTTACAATGTACAAGTGCGCTCTGATATGAATGCTTTCATTCAAATGGCGGCACAACAAATATCAAGGTGATTCAAAATTTGGTGCTGGCGCTATCCAGCTGTCTTTTCTTCCTCCATGCGCTGGCTCGCTTGATGAGTGAGCGATGCTCCTGCATCAATCACCCAAATGAACCTATCCAAAATCACCTTGAACATAATCTAGAAAATGTTTCCTATGGGGTGTGGCATGAAATGAAGCCCCTGAATATACCACCCAAGACTTAGAAATATTGTTTATAGAAAGAATCAAAACATCTTGTAACACATCACCTATTACATTTTCTTCCCGATTTCTCTCTTGTTGTCCATCTCTTTGTTTCTTTGGAGCTATGCAGTCTTTCTTCAGATGTCCCTTCTTCCCACAATTCCAGCACTTTATCTTTCCAAGTTTGGATTTGGATTTGCCCTTCCTAGAATTCTCGTGGTTCCCTGAGCCCTTTCCTCTATCCTTTTGTCTTCCCCTATTCTTCATGTTCAATGCAATACCAGATGTCTCACCTATGATTTTCCATCGCATTTCCTCACTAAGGATAACACCAACAACATCATCAAATTTTAAATTATTTGAACCAGAGACACAGTTACTTACAACCATGACCAAGTCGTTCCAACTTTCTAGCAATGAGCACAAGATTATAAGATCCCTGACCTCATCATCAAAGTCAACTTTTACAGAAATTAGTTGATTAGTAATCGTATTAAATTCATTTGAATGATCTACAATAGACCCACCTTATGGCATCTTCATATTAAATAATATCTTCATTAGAAATACCTTATTGGATGTTGAGGGTTTTTCATACAATTTATCCAATGTGTCCATTAAACCCTTCGTTGTCTTTTCTTTCGAAATATTGAAAGCCACCAACGTTTCCAAGCTCAGTCGTATCATTCCTAGAGCCTTTCTGTCAATAATCTCCGTTTCTTCATCCTTCATAGTCATAGTCTTCTTTGTTATTCCACCCAATGGTAGGAATATATCCTTCAGATATAAATAATCTTCCATCTGCATCTTCCATAATTGGTAGTTTTGGCCATTAAATTTTTCGACCCTAAACTGTCCATCTTTCGACATTTCTCCCACTTGAACCAGGAACCCTCTTTTCCCACAAGTTACCTTTCCCTCTGATACCAGCTGTTAGAAAAACAGGATCACGGAGCAATAAAATAAAACAAATGCGAAAATAAAACACAAAAGATACACAATACAATAGAGACACAAATATACGTGGTTCACCCAGTGTGGGCTACGTCCACCAAAAAAATTTCCTTTATTATTATCCATCAATCGAAGGGATAAAACCTTCAACAAACCCACTGTAACTTCCTCTTCTTTATCACACAGTATCCTATATCATAATACAATATTCGCTATCATACTTAGCCGCAATACATTTCCCTCATAAAAGAGGGTTTCCTTCTAAGGAAAAAAACCCTAAAATAATTTCTACTGTTAGATCTGCGACCTTATAATGAACAATCCAGATTTACGATGAAATTATAATATACTTTTACAAGGAAATTTCTCCTTCGGGGGCTTCGCCCCTGAACCCCCCTCTACACTCCCCCGCGTGGAAGAGTGTAAATTCTTCTGTGGTGTAAAGTATTCATGGGGTATAAACATGACTGAAAACAAAGACCTCTGAATCTGGCAGATAATAAAGCTCCACAACCAACAAAAGGAACTCTTGAAATCCATCTGGTGTAATTTCCATCCCATTGTGGAGGCAATCAAAATAATCGATATGATGGAAGTGTATTTTCCTACATCAGAAAATGTCTCATCATAGTCTTGTTCCTCTTTCTGGGAGAATCCTCTAGCCATAAATATTTCCTTGTACTTCTCTATGATGTCTTCTGCAACATGCTTGATCTTGTAGATCCATTTGGAATTCACTACTGACTTCCCTTCTGGTCTCGTAACCACCTCCCACACATCATTCTTCATGATGGACTGATACTCCTCCATCATGGCATCCTTCCATTCCTTCTTCTCAATAGCTTCTTCAAAGGTGGAAGGCTTTGAATCAATGATGTTTCTCATCAGTGCCACATATCTAGAAAACTTATGTGGTTTGTTGCACTCTCTAAAAGAACCTTTGGGAGTTGCATGTCCTTCAACTCCATCCAAGGTGTTCTGGAGCCAAATTGGTCTCCTCTTGTTGACTACAACTTCTTTGGGTGGATCTACAAATCTATCTGACTATATTATATCATTCTGAACTTCTGGAATGGGTTCCTTTGGCATAGAGTCTTCCATGATTGCTTCCCCTGGAGCCTCCTTCTCCTCTCTCTCCTCATCCATGTGAGACTCCCTTGATCTTCTGAAGTCTTCATATTCATCAAATGTTACATCTTGTTTTATATCAATCTATCTATGCCCAGGAATGTATATTATGCAAGCCTTTGAGGTCTCACTGTATCCAACAAATGTTCCCTTCTTTCCTGAAGGTTCCAGCTTCATCCTCTTTTGCTTTGGAACATGTATAAACATTGGGAAACCAAAAATCTTCAAGTGACTGATTTTTGGTTTCTTTCCAGTGAACACCTCTTCAGGTGTCTTGTTCCCCAATATCTTGTGAGGAGTTCTATTCTGGACATGCATTAATGGGGATTGCAACATTAGCACTAAATATCAATGAATTTTGAACCATACCTGCAAGGCTTAGCCTTAGGTGTTCAAGTTTCCATTTCTTACTGTGATTTTACCCTTATGGGTCATTTGAATTTCTTGAAAATTTCAAGCCATACTGCTAACTGATCTCAAGTTTTAAAACTTAAATGGAGTTGTAGTCCATTTTGATACAAGGATTTTAGGCTCAACAAGTATTCTCTAGGGTTTTTTTTTAATTATTGCAATACTAAAATTGCAATGAGCCTAGACAAATGGACACCTCCAGAAGCATTAGAGCTAGACCCTAGATGAAATTTTAGGGCTCTACCAATCAATTTTATACTTTATAGTCTCCATCTATGAGAAATAGAAAGAAAATGAAATTTGAGGACTCTACCAACCATTTTCGATATACAAGGATACTCCCATTGTGCTCTTCATTGATCATTAAACTTCAAATTTCAACACAAAGATCTACACTTTCAAGTTTGAAATCCAAAAAATCACAAAACCCCAATGTTTGTAGCTTCCATGTTTACTATCACTATAAAGCTACAATATTAAACCAATGTGTAGTGTGTTTTGAACTTGTGGTGTCCATTCACATCCATTGACATGCTATAGTTTATCAAGTCATTCGATATTACAATCTTCCATAGTTATAAACCCTATACTTTTTTCATTTTTTTTGAATGAGCACTGAGAAAAATGAAAACCTCCATAAGCATTAGCATTAAACCCGATACCCGATGTAAAACTTTCGTAGATCACCTACCATTGTCATAAATCAATTGTCAATTAGAATTTTATGAGGGTCGCCTAGATTATGTACAATTGATTTTGTTTTAAATCATTACTTTTTTCTAAGGCATGGTCCAATAAGATTCAAGAAAATCCTAATTAAAATAAAAATAAAAATAAAAATAATTTTTTTTCCCTAAACTTTGGAAAAGTTTTGCTTATGCTAAAATATTTTCACAATAATTTTGTATGACAAGGATTAATAGAAAAAGTTGGAAAAAAGAGTCTTCTTCCTACAACAGGGACTAAAAGGGAATTGGGTATACACAAAGTCTACGTTGAGATTATGGAAAATGGTTGAAACTTTAAAAAAGTGAAAGGAGTTAGGTATATGAAAACTCTACACCTTGAGGTAAGAATGAAACCAAAATCAATGTTCTCTTATGAATGATAATATCATGACTAGGCTAGAAATAAATATGAATTTTTAATTCTAATATACATAAATATATTTTGTGTGGGAAAGACAAACAAACAACAACTTGTAGGACCAAGACATGGGCCTTTGACAATTTGCAAGTGGAAAACCGAAGGCATGTATTGAACCAACCTATGGTTAGTCTTGTGCTTGAAGGGTTTGACTTGGAATGGAAACCTTGTATTATTTGGTGAAAAAAAGGTGATCCAACATCCCTGCAAACCAGGATGCAACAGGTTCTATACTCAAACAATTTGACCTGGAATGGTAGCCCTGTATTCTTTAGTGAGAATAAGGTGAACTTGTTTGATAGCGTGAGTGAGTGATGGAAACAAATTCATAGTTATATGTTTTAATATTCTAACATCATTGTTGAAGTTTCCTTTGGGGCTATTAAGAGGTTATTTTTGGAATTATGTAGCAAAAGAGTGAGCTATATGGAGGGGATAAGTTTGTTCCTCGTGAAATTTCTCTAGCAAATAGGTATAAATGGGTTATTTCCATGGTTGATTTTGTTGGAACAAGTGGAATATGTTACTTTCCATGTCTCTAGTGCTTTCCATAGAGAGTTCCAAGGCTACTATGCTTCTTTTAGTTTATGCCATTAAGACTATGGCATCTGTCGTTATTAGTGACATTTCTTAGATTGTCAATGTAAGTCTTAGCCAACTACTAGTTTATAATGGAGCACCAAATGAGTGAGACTTGTTTGACCTAGTTATGTTGTCTTCTATGGTAAGTCGAACATAACTATGATCTTCACTATGCATGTTATTTTACTAAATGTTTTTCGCTCTACATTAATAAAATTCATAAAAAAAGACATCCCCCTTAGGCCAATTGTAAGTGTTGCAGGATCTCCTACTCATGCCCTAGCTCGCTTCCTTGTTGATAAAATTCAATCTTTTATCGAAAAAAATCCCTCTTTCATTAAAAATTCCTCTTATTTTATTAAAAAAACTTGACATTTTCACCTAGATGAACAAGAATCATGGTTAGTTTTGATGTTGTGTCCTTATTTATTAAAATCCCAATTCCATAAGTCCTTGACCTCATCTCTATACTAATGGACCTTGAAACCCTTAACCTTATTAAAATTTGTCTCAGCTCAACTTACTTCACCTTTAAAGGGATGTGGTATGAACAAACATAAGGTACAACTATGGGTTCATCCTTATCCCCAATTGTCTCCAATACTTTTATGGAACATTTTGAAGTCTCCGCCTTAAATAAATTTCATATTAATCCCAAATGTTGGTTTTGGTTTGTTGATGATACCTTTGTTGTTTGGCCTCGTGGACATCCCTCTCTAACCTCTTTCTTCAACCATATTAACAACATTTCACCCCATATCAAATTTACTATCGAAATCCAAAATGATAACTCTCTCTCCTTTTTGGATGTTCTCATCACGCGCCTTCCTAATGACATCCTCACCCACCAAGTTTATAGTAAAAAGACTCACACTGAATGGTACCTCCATGCCTAGAAATATGTTGTTCTCAAAACTCTCTTGTTACTCAAGACATTCGAATTTCTAATCCTCATTTCCTTGAGAAATACAAATTCCACTTAACTAAGGCCCTTGTGGCCAATGGTTATTCAACTTCTCAAGTTAACAAAACCTTTAACTCAGTCCTCCATCCTAAAGCTAAAAACTCTCATTTTATTTCCCCACTCTTAGCTCTCATTTCTCTTCCTTATATCCAAGGTACTATAGATCACATCTCTAAGATTTTGCCCAAAAGAATAGTAAAACTCTCTTTAAACCCCCAAAAATCCTTAAACAATTATTTATTACACTTAAGGATAAATCTGATCCCATGCTTTCCCAAGGAGTTTACAAAATTCCCTAGTCTTATGGCAAGTCATATGTAGGCCAAACTGGTAAATCATTTAAAGCTCATTTCAAAGAACATATAGTTGACACCTTCCATAACTGTATCTCTAAGTCAGTTATTGTCGAACACTCCCAAAAATCTAATCATCTCATTTTCTTTGACCAAACTAAAATTCTAGCTTCATAACCCTATTACTCCTCTTGTATCATTCAAGAAGCATTAGAAATTGAAAAACATCATAATAATTTTAACTGGGAAGATGCCTACAAACTTATCCAATCTTGGAAACCCGCTATCCACCATATTGATCATTATCCTTTATTCTGTATAAATATTTTATTATTATTATCATTGTCATTGTCATTGTCATTATTTAATTTCCTCTTTATTTTCATTTCTTGGTTTAGTTTTATATTTTATCCCCAATCCAATATTATTCATCCCACCTTTTTTCCTTTTAAAGTTTTTACCCTTTTCCTCATTTTTATCCATATCTTTTGTCCCGTGGATATACAAACTTTACAAATTATATCTCTTAAACTTTATTTTTAACATTTTTTTTAAATTTCAATATTAACGTTAACATTAAATATTATTTAACCCCAGATGGGGTGCCACGAAGAAAAGGGAAGCCATGTAGCACAACCCAAACCCCAGCCATTAATATGGAAAGTCGGCTCCCCTCCCCTCAACATTAAATGGGAGAACATCGTAACTGCCCATCAATTAGTGAAGGATTTCTCCCTCGCGTGAGAAAAATGACGGTCATGAAATACAGTGGATGGGGGACATCTGAGGGAATGGTCATGTCAAACCTATGAATTATTATCCAGTAAAGCAGAGAATTGATCCATTTCACCTTGGCTTTCCACCAGCCCAGAAGCTATGTGCACTGGTGTAGCTACCATAGGGATTCCATCACTCTCACATTGCCCATTGGCACCCTCCCTTGCTCCTCCATTCCAAGGGAAAGAGGCATGTATCACCGTGGCCCTACATAGCACAGCTTCCCCACTAGACAGAGGAGGAGGCAACAATTAGAGCGGGTCTTATCCATAGCCCACACTCAACGCAGGGAAAGGGAAAGGACATCATTGATCGAGTATGTGGAGAAGGTGATTCCAAAGGATGGAGTATGTGGAGGAGGTGTTCCAGACAATTGATAGCCCCCCAGCCAATTTCCAGTAGGTGCTAGTGCACTAGACATAGTCCAATCTGTGCGGGAGGCAAGGGAATAATACACTTGCATAATTGAGGAGGAATTCCTCCACCTCGACCCCAAGGACACCATGCAATTCAAAATTATAGGTGAGGCAGAGGTAGTGGAGGAGAAAAAGACAAAGGAGAGGCTTAGGATGAAGAAGGACAAGAAAGGGGTACAGGAGGATTCAGGCTAAGTGGAGGCAGTTGATGGCTTGGAGGTGGAGGGCAGCCCAGTCCTGGTGCTACCACCAATTACAAAATTTTTGGATCTCTTCCAGGAACCACCTCCCTTTTTCCACTTGGAGAAGCTTGCACTCATGTTATAGCTTAGAAGACAGATGGAAGATCAAATTCACCATGACACCCTCGTGCATCAACGTATTGATATGTTGTATGAGGCATACTCAAATGCACTAGCAGGCTAGAGATGCCCGACTTGCGTTAGGCCATTTGTGCTCCAGCCTCAAAATGGCCCTCTCAGCGACGACCCCAGTGACGCAACCTCCAATGAAAACAGGTAACTCTGTGGCTTGGTGTAACACCCTTGTTTTCCCAACTTGTAGTTAATCATAAAATAAGACTACCATGGTAAGGCATGTGGACAATGTAAATGCATTATTGTTAAACTGCCCATAGCTGACTGTTGGGGGGTGAAGCCTTGAAGTACGAGCCATGATATCCCTAGAGGAAAGAAATTAGTTAATAAATAAAGGACCAGAGGTTGAATCATCAACCACCCACATGAATGGAAGAATGGTCTAGCTATAGGATGTCAGCTCAAAGTACCATAGAGACCTGCAAACCCGAGCTTCCTTCTAACAAAAGGAACAAGACAGGTCTGAAACCTTCTAGAGGAGGGAAGGTAAGATACATAAAGAGTCAAAAAGAGAGGAGACAGAGGGGATGAGAGAAAAATCTCATAAGGGAGATGTGCGAACCCAAAGGAAGTGTCGAGAACATTGCTTGAAGGACCTAAACATGAGCTTGATGTTGAAAATGCATTTGATAAACCTCGCAGGGTCATTGTGACATAGAGTTTCTCTTAGTGATATCATGGATTGGAATGGGGGTGGCCAGAGTGCTAAGAATGAATGCTTCTGAGCCTATGGTTGGGTGTAAAGGCGCACACCCATAGTCAGTTGGTTGGATGCAATTTGTAATAGATAAGTATTCTCATACCCTATGAAATTTAGATGTAATTATGAAATGAAATGGGATATATTGTGAAGGACCCAGGGATGTGTATGTTTGATTAATAGTTATATTGTATCTCTTTATTCATGTTTAAATTGTGTAGCTAAGAAAGTATGGATTGGACATGTTTTTTATTTGTAAATGCTTGTGCCCTGTGGTGTCTTAAGCTAGATCCGCGAGCTGTGAGTTCGTCAACCTTAGGCATAGTTTCACGTACACATATCAACACTCCTAGTCATTTTGAGTCCCTTGGAGGAGGGTTTTTGATAAATCTCAAGAGAGATAGTGCACATATGGACAGGCTCTCTGCGAGGCAGGGAGAGACCGAGAACCACTTAAGTTCTAGAGTTGAAGAATGAGTGTAAGGGGTGCACGAAAGGATTATTCCAAGTGTTAAGTTCAAGAGAAAGAGCGCAAAATCTCTTAAGGCTTTCAGAGCTAACAAAGCTTAGGAAGAGTAGCGATGCTGAAGTATTGAAAGGGAAGGTTCCCTTGTTTGGAACGTGAACGGACAAAATCTGTTCGAAAGAAGCCACGATCTGTTGTGACCGTTGGATATGGGAAAGAACGTGGGAGTTAACCCTTGGAGTCATTCGGGCTTCACGAGTCGGGTGAATTGAAAATTTTCGTCGTAAGGGAGGTAAAATCCCAAAAGTCCCAAAGTCCCGAAGTTAACTCCAAGCCTTAGATTTGAGGATGCCCGGGAACCGTCCTGACCATCAGATCTAGGAGGTAGATGATAGTCAAGTCACCATAACTACCCATGACTTAAGAATCTAACAGCGGGGATGGATGCGATCCGTTTAATGGGAGGAGAGGCCATCTCGGTCGTCAGATTGACTCAAATACTCACTAGAATTACCAAATCAAACACCAGCCGCTCGATTTAATCGATGGTTGGTAATCATTGCAGAGAGTGAAGGTGAATTTAGCAGACCTGCTATTTCATGGCCTACAATCAAACCATGTCATTGATATCATTGGGGATGGAATATCAACAACTAGGATTAGACTAGAGTCGAACGAGCAGTTCTCATATTGTGAAGGTGGGACCCCACAATCACTGTGAATCATCGATCTATGAATGGAGATTGAGGGTGGGGGATCATTGTAGAGCGCGAATATGAAAGTAGCAGACGTGCTAGTTCGCAGCCCGTAATTCACTAACTTCGTTGATCTCGTCAGGCTGGAAGATCAATGATTCTGGTTAAGCCAAGTTGGGTGAGCACCTTCTAGATTACGGAGGTCGAACTCTCTGATAAAGAGCACACATGTTGGAGCCCCTCAATTTCTGTGAATCATCGATCGTCGTTGACCTTTGATCTGAGCTTGACAGTATCCCTAAAATGCAAGGAATGCATGATAAGGATAAATCTTCAAGGGGATCAATCTCAAAAGAAATAACACTTTCAGACATGTAGATGAAGTCCAAGAGACGAACATGTAGGAGGAGCAAAGGTCGAGGCCTTTGAACACTTAGAAAATATTCTAAGTTGGAAGATATCAAGAAGCTCATGAGGAGGAGTGACAGTGGCGTAAGTCTATAGGCTATGGGTAAATACCCAAAGTAAATGTCAACCATTGGATCATTCGAAGTAAACGTCAATCGTTGGATCCAAAAGATAGGTGGTGTAAGTCTATGGACTCTGGGTAAAGACCTGAATTAGATCCATTCCATCAGTCGGAAGGAGATACGTGCCGATAGATCAGAGTCTTTGGGGAAAACTACTTCGACTTTTTCCAAGTGAGGAGTGTGACAAACTCTCGAAGTCCCAAAGGCCGAAGAATATCTCAACTGTCAGTTGTAGAGGGACACGTGGCAGAAATCCATGAAGTTCGAGTGAAAGCACATAGGGAGAAGTGAGTGCATAGGAGTCTGAAACTCCCAAAACCTGAAGATCCGAAGAAACGAAGAGAATATGGACCGTCAGATCCAGAGGGTACATGGAGAAATATCATGAATTCCAGGTGAAAGTACTCTGGGAGAAAACAAAGGAGTAAAGTTGGAAATCGTCGATCCTTGAATAGCCGAAGTAGCTAGGAGTCGTCAATCTACGAGAGGACACATGTCATTAGATCGCAGACTCCGAATAAAATGTTTTGAGATAAGCAGAGCGTGGAGAAACTGATATTTGAAATTGTTGAAAGCCAAAGTACCAAAGTAGACGACAACCATTGATTTGAAAGTGGACATGTGACGCCAGATCTAGAACTTCGGGTACGACGCACTCCAGAGGAAAGAAGAGGGTGAAAGTGTTGAAGTCTCGAAGGAGATCTTGATCGTTGATCAAGGAGGAGGTTGAAGGATCATTGATCTGGTCTTGGTTAAAAGGTGTCAATGTCCCGAAGAGGACCAGGGTCGTTGATTTAGGGAGGACAAGTGTCAGAAGATATAACACATTCTCAGGGATGTACATCCTTCCTCGATTTCTTAACAGTCCGTCTGTTTCCAGACTATATCCTTTATACTTTGGAGCTAACTGCCTCTTGCTCTAGAGGTTTGAAGTAACCTTTAAATACCAACTGTCTCATTGGAGTTGTGTCAACACATGTTCCCTCAGATTGACCTTTAATGTTACCAAGGAGAAGATACATGGTCTCCTACTCAAGGCATCTGGGACCACATTTTCCTTTCCCTTGATGTATGAAAAACCAAAATCGTACTCACTCATAAACTCACTCCATCTCCTTTGCCTGGCATTAATATCTCTTTGAGTGAAGAGATTTTTTAAACTTTGATGGTCCGTTTTGAGCTCAAAGTTTCTCCCCACAAGATAGTGCCTCCAAATTTTCAGAGCTAGCATTACGGCTACCAACTCTAAATCATGAGTCGCGTATAACTCTTCGTGTTTCTTCAAATTCCTTGACACATAGTCTATCACTCCTCCATTCTGCATTAGCACGGCCCCCAACCCTTTCTTCGAGGCATCTGTGCAGACTGTGAAGTCATTTTCCATATCCGACACTCATAGAATTGGTGCACTGGTTAGTAACCTCTTAATCTCAATGAATGCATTATCACATTATTTTGTCCATTCATACCTGACCCCCTTGCGTTGCAAAGTGGTGATGGGTTTCTCTATTTTTAAGAATCCTTCTACAAATCTCCGGTAATAACCTGCTAGCCCCATGAAGATTCTCACCTCATGGGAATTTTTCGGCACTGGCCACTCCATAATGGCCTTTACCTTTTCTGGGTCCACAGAGATTCCTTCGTCGGAAATGATATGACCTAAATAGTGGATCTCTTTCTGGAAGAAGGAACACATCGACAGCTTCTCATACAATTTGTTCTCTCTAAGGCAGGACAACACTATTCACAAGTGTTCCTCATGTTCTCTTTCATTCTTGGAATAGATGAGGATGTCATCTAAAAAGACTTGTACAAAATGGTCTAAGTACTTCCAGAATACGCCGTTCATGAGGCTCATGAATACTGTTGGTGCATTGGTTAATCCAAAAGGTACTACATCAAAATCGTAATATCCAAACCGAGTTCGGAAGGCAGTTTTTGGGATATCACCTTCCTTAATCCTTAACTGATGATACCCTTATCACAAATCGATCTTTGAGAATACCGTTGCTCCTTCAATTTGATCGAAGAGGTCAGCTATTCGCAACATCAGGTACCTATTTCTCACTATAGCATGGTTCAAGTCCCTGCAGTCTATACACAGTCATAAGGATCCATCCTTCTTCTTTACAAAAATTACAGGTGCTCCCCAAGGTGAGACACTGGGCCTTATTATCCCTAAGTCCAGTAACTCTTTCAAATGCATTTGTAATTCACAAAGTTCTGGTGCTGTCATCCGATACAGAGTCTTGGAGATTGGTTCTGCACCAGGTTTTATCTCAATAGTAAAATCAAGCTCCCTCTCAAGAGGTAACCCTGGTAACTCGTTCAGAAAAAAATCCTGAAATTCTGACAATACCGGGTATTGATCCAATGAGGGTCCCTTCCTTTCATTTACTGCTTCCACTACATAAAGTCGACACCCTTGCCTCAAGCATCGCTTAACCTTCATAGTTGATATAAAGCATAAAAACACTTTTCTCTATACACCCTGGATCTCTACTGGTCTTCCTTCATCATCTACACAAAGCACCCTCTTTGCAAAATAATCTACCAAATCTCGATGAGTTGCTAACCAATCCATTCCAATGATTAGGTCATATGCCCTGTGAGCAGTGATGTATACCTTCAACCTAGTAGTAAACACTCCCAGGTCTACTATACAATTATCAACACTAGGTCCTACTGCTTGTTTTTCCCCTGAAGCCATCTCGACTTGTTTAAAGTCATCGTGCTCATAGTCTGCCAACCCACTCTTTTCTAATGCAGATGGTGAAATGAAACTATCTGTCGCACTAGAATCAAACAAAATCTTAACATTAATATGATTTAGCATACTTGATGACTCCACCAACATGGATTGATGTTCGGCCTGGCGGTTATTAACCACTGTGTAAATCTAGTGGCTGCTACTTGATCTCCCCATTGGTGCCTTTCCTTCTCTATGCACGAACCCTGATTGTAACTCTAGGCAGTCACACTGGTAATGGGGTCCTCTGCACCCCCAACAGGTAACACGACATTGAACCTGTGTATTGTTATATGACTGTCTCTGAAATGAGTTCCTTCCCCTGGAACCCCATTCCCTACTTGTTGTTCCCTGAGATGGTCGTGGACCTATCTGTGTTGTTGGCAATGAATGAGATGTTGCACTCGCTGCCATTGAAATCCCTGCGGCTACTGTCCCTGGAGTGACTCTGTTACAATATGGCGGTGGTCTTGAGCCCCCTCCCCTAGGAAATGTTCTCAGGGCCTTGCCTACGAATCCAGGATGATGTGGAAATGTTGGTCTTGTACCCCCGGTCAAGTTCATATGTTCTTCCGCATAACGTGCATTTTCCATCGCTTTTGCTACTGAAGAGGGTTTCCACATCTGCACCATAGCTCTTATCTTGGGGTTCAATCCATAGACGAAGCACTCTGCCTGTCGTTGGTCATTATCGATATATGAAACATATTTGACCAGTTCCATAAATATGATCTCATATTCTTCTACATTTCCAGCTCCCTGTACTAAGGCATGAAATGCCCCTACCTATTGTTCCTCGTAGTACGCTGGTAGATATTTCCTTCAGAACCTCTCCTCGAAAAGTTCACAAGATACTATGTCTCGGGTAAGGTGCAGTTGTCTTTCCAGGTTGCCCCACCAATTCAAGGCGTTGTCTCTTAACTAAAAAATGGTGATCTTTGCCTTTGAGTTGGATGCATAGTCCCTTAAGGCAAAACACCTTGTCATGCCTTCCAACCATGCTTCCGCACGTTCACTGGTGCGACCCCCGACAAACTCTGGAAGTTTGATCTTCTGCAATTCTCGTGTGATGTCTTTAGGTGGAGGTCCTCCCCCTAAATCCCTTGATGCTTCTGGATTACCCATTCCAGACAGTGGGGGTTCCACTTCAGTCCCTGCCAGTTGTCGCCCCTTTAAAGTCTCATTAATGGCTTCCAATGAGCGCAATATGAGGGCTAGTTCGGGCGATGGTGGTGGTGGCACTGGCAGTGTTGGCGATGCTTGCGACGACTCTCCCCTACCTTAACTCCCTCGAGTCCTGACCATCCTGTATGCTTTAACCTGCATCAACCCAAGTTGTCAGGGTGAGTTCGAGAATGTTTCAAATTGGTGCTACTCAAACTAGAAATAGGGTTAGGCTTAAATTTTCTTTACTTGTCTGTAAACAAACATTACTCCTTTAGGGTATTGGCTACGTTAGGGTTAGGATTAAGTGTCTAAGCTTGATTTTTTCTCCCTTACGGAAAGAACTATTGGTTCCCTTGCCCTGTAGTTACGCTAGCCTTGCGCCATAATCGCCAATTCCTATGCTTACTCTCCTAATGCATATGTCGCCTCCTTCCCGCTTGTCCTAGTCTAAGCCCTTTTAAATTTTTTCTTACAACTTGATTGAAGTGACTTCCGACCTTATGTTTATTAATTTACACCGAAAGGCGTACACCTATTGACAATGGGCACAATTAATGATCTTTTAATCTTATTTAACCTTAAACCCTTATCTGATGGCTATGCATTGAAGATGCTAGCATATCCTTAGTCGTCCTCCAAAATCAATGGGTCAGATTTATTGTTCATAAATTTCTTGCATTTATCAAGGCATCCCTTAACATGTTTACTTTTTAACATTTACCTAATCACATTAAAAAAAATTGTTGTAAGGATATATAATTACCTCGTTTAAATGATTAAATAGGATTAAACCGTGGCATCTAAATAATTGTCCACAACTGCCAGCCACGTTTCGGCGTTCACCAATGCTATGTACCTTTCGATGTTAGTGTTCTTCTTAAGACGCTTCGCTTGGTGGGGGTCTTGGGTTCAAAACCCACGGACCCCAAAACATTTTTATTTAATTAATTAATCATAATTACTTTTAATTAATTAATATACTTAGTTTTAATTTGTTGTGTATATTATATTATTATTATTGTTTTTTTTTCAAAGGCACATACATGGTGCGTTGGTGTTTGGTTGTCCCTTAAGGCTTAGGTAGTGGGTGATGGTCATGGGTTCAAAACCCATAGCCTCCATATCACCCCTCCTTTTGTAATTTAATTAATTAATTAATTTTTTTTTATATATAGTAAGCTTAGCATATATTATTAAATTTAAATAATTTATGTAATTATGAGTTTTAATTTAATTTAATATAAGGTAATTAATCTAATTTAAATAAGTTAAATTTTCGTAATAGTATTAATACTTTTTTTTTTAATAATTAAATTTAGAATTAATATTACAAAAAAAATCTTAACAATTTAACCAAAATGAAAACTAAATAAGAATAATATAAAAAAAACAATTTTAACGTGGGCGGCGGGTCCTTGCATGAGGCCCACATGCCCCTCCCTCACCATGCTCATTCTTTTCGAGACTCCTCTTCATGGCCTCGTGTGCGCTGGTGCTGGTCTGGTCATGGCTTTGTGCATGGCGATGGCGCTGAAGAGCTGCTAAGTATAGAATCATTGGTATCTTTGGAGGAGTTCCGACGAGAGTTGGGTTTTCGCTCCTCTATCTAATCTCACTATTCTCAGATCTCCAATGGCGAGGGAACTTCATATTCCAGGACTGCCCAACAAACCAGCAAAAAGATTATCTAGAAAGAAAAATGCGATGTGGGTGCTGGGAATTCTGGCATTATGCTCATTGTTTTACATTCTGGGCCTATGGGACACTTCTTCAATGGTAAATTCAGACACTACAAGGTTGGCATTTAGGTAGGTACCGGCTTACCATTTTTCTACTACCTCAACGCCTATTTCACTGGACTTCGATCTCCACCACCAAGAAGAGGAACCCTCCAACAATGCTTCTTCATCTCAAATACAATACTTGCCCATGTTTGAGCCCTACGATATGAAGTACAATGAATACATGCTCTGTGAGGATCCCGAACGCTCAAAGAAGTTCACCAACAAGAAGCAGTTCATGAGAGAGCGTCATTGCCTAGAGAAGAATGAGTGTCTCAGATGTCTGATCCCGGACCCACCGGGGTACAAGACTCCATTTCCATGGTCCGAGAGTAGGGATTTTTCTTGGTATGCCAATGTGCCCCACAAGCAACTTACCGTGGCCAAGGCTGAGCAGAACTGGATTCGGTTTCGGGGAGATAGGTTTCAGTTCCCAGGCGGTGGAACCTCATTTTGGAATGGTGAAAAGGAATATATTTAGGGCATCAACAAGCTCAATCCTTTGACTGATGGCTCCATAAGGATTGCACTTGATACTGGCTATGGGGTGAGTATATTTTCTTGAATTTTTTTTTTTTTGGTTCTTTGAAATTTTGCCAAACTGTGATAGAATTATAATATGCACTCAAGTTGTAAAAAAAAATTGAACATGAGTGAAAGCACTAGCATGTTACTTTGGTAGAACTAGTAAATCACTTTCACTAACCTGGAAAGCCATCATTGACTTTAGTTTATTACAGACCACATTGTCACAATGGTTTGGGAGATGCACAATAAGATCTCATTAGTCTATTTTCGTGTGCTCTAAAGAGAGGGCAGACCTTAGCTGTATGAGTGTATTGCCCATATGAAGTATTTCCATACTGCATCATGTGAAGGTTTCTGTTTACTCTAATGTTTTTTTTTTAGATATTTCTTATTACATTCTATAGTTCTTAAAGTTCTTCTCATAACCTACTTTAAAAAAATCACGATTTGACAAGGTCTTCCAAAGATATCATCCTCTAGTCTTTTATTAATCTGTCATAAAGTGGCCTTTGGATCTTATTGCCCAAAGCAGTTGTCTTCATTAGAGTCCACGTAAATTATAGAGCTAAATTCCTCTTTCCTTTCTATATTTGGAAAAGTATGTGCTTAGAAGCAGAGAATAATTGTGTTGATATTACGGATTTGCATGAAAAGTAGCTTAATTACTTTCATTCTTTATCCAAGTTCGAGGAAAATAGAAGATACATTTATAGAGTATGTCCATTGTCTAAACCAAACCATTAGTCTCAAACTCAAACTCAGAAGCATTGTGGTAGGGGTAGCTGGATTCTTGACTCAAACTTTAAATCAACAATGGATTTCAAATTTTATGAGTGGTGTCTTCTTCCTTGGGAATGATAGCTAGGAATATAAGTTCATGGTTTTAGATCCCTTGTTCTACTATGTTAAGTAAAATAGATTTCAAAGGATATTGGAGTATTTGGATGATGATTGATGTTAGGGTTCTTGCTTACCCTTAGAATATTAAAAGTCTTGTTGGAAAAGGAAACTGCGAATTAAAGTACTGGCTTTTCTTTTTGAATTGTAAATGGTACTGATAATTTTCTTTGACTGAAATTAATCTTGTTGGTTGTAATAATCCTAATAGTATTCATATTTACTTGTTTTACTTTGGTAAATTTGTTTTTACATTTTCAATTCGTATTGCATTTATTTTTATATTTGTGTTAAAAAAAAAAAATTGTGTTTGGTTTGCAAGTTAGGCGTAGCTGGAGTTGGAGCTAGGAACTTGGCCCATAGGCCCAGATTTCAAACTAAGACACTTTGATACCATATGTAGTGTCCATTTTTTTTAATTCTAAACATCAAATAATTAATCAAACATAAACTGTAACAGGTACTTGATTTCAAACAATTCAATAATTCCTTTTTATAGAAGCACATACACATTTTAAATTTAACAACGAATATTAAAATTTTATAACAGAATAAAAACAAATACATAATTTTAAATACCTGGGTCTGATGCTAATTCGCCTTGCTTCCTTGTTGTTGCCTTCCTATTGCCTGATGCACTGACCAACACTGCCCAAACCTACTATCCTCCCTACCAACTGGGACAACTACCTAGCTCCAGGATATCATATGGATATCCTGGCCCCCGTGCCCAAAACCCCCATCAAACCAGTGCCCCTGAACTGATCCTTCCGACTCCAGAACTCACTCTCCTCCTTGCAAATCCAAGAGAGCCCCAAAATCCACCCCCCCAATCTCCTGTAGAATGATCCCCCTTCGTAAACCTCCTTCCGCTCCATATCCTTCCTTCACCTCTTCTTTCATTTACTTTCTTATCCACCCATTTATTACCTTATCCCCTCATAATTAATATCTTACCCCTTTTAATTAATATCTTATCCCTTTCCGTGTACGTAACTATTTTTTTTAATTTAACAATATAACTTATTATCCCTTTTAAATTTAATACCCAAGTTATTGAATATAATATGTAGTTAATTAATTAATTAATCAATCAAAATTATAACCTTAAATAATTAATAAATATTTAATTAGTATCTTTATACCAATCTTGTTTAATTAATACCATGTTAAGGCAATTAATCCCCTAATTAATTGTTACTTAATAAACCTTAAACATTTATTCAACTAGGGTTGTTATAGGTTCTTGGCTCAAATATAGGTTTGGAGGATACGTGTAGGATGACACTTTGTGGGTTGGTGGGTAGATTTACTTACGGGAATTTGCAGACGGATACTCTTATAGACTGGTTGGATAAGGTCTGGAATCCACTATTAGGTTACGTCCTTGAGACATACTACAATACTAAAGGGTGGATTGGGTTCCTCTGTAGATCTCCAGAGGATGCCTCACTTATTCTGGAAAGAAGATGGATTAATGGTGGTAGTAGTCTTATGATTAAAAGGTGGCGCATGGCCTTTGATCCGCATACAGAATATTTTTCACAAAGACATTTATGGGTTATCATGCCAAGGTTACCTTGGAACTTCTAGAATGAAGGTCCAGTTCAGGCCATAGGAAATTCTCTTCGCGTTTTTATTGCGGTAGATACTGATTCACTTACCGCGATTTCAAGGAATATTGGACGGCTACTAGTAGAAATGGATATACACCAGGGGCTTCTGGAGAATTTGGAGATAGAATGGAGGGGTCGCTGCTTACTCCGGTGTTTGGACTATTTAGGGGTTCCATTTAGGTGTAGTTATTTTTGAAGAACTGGTCACTTGTGACGCAACTGTAAAGGCTCTGTTGATACCGAGGATGAACCTGAAGACACCTCTCCGAGGTATGACACACAATATTCTTCACAGGACATAGGATTCTATGGTCTTGGACCAATTCCCCTGGCGCAGGAAGATGACAACCTTTCAGATTCCGTGGATTCGATTGTGGGTAAGTTGAAAAAATATTGTCCTACTCTTCTTTCCTCCCTGTCTTTTTTGGAATGAGATGCGTTAAGCTCCTCAGAATGGTTAAGTTTCTCGACGAAACATGTATATTTTTCTCCGGTTTTTGGTGGGGAGGTTCCTGTTATTTCTAGTCAACCTGCTAAGGGTCGGGATAATTTGACTACTATCCTTGTTGTTCCCCCAAATGATGCCCCTATGTTTTCTCCTCGGTCCCAAGATGAGTCAGTAGATTCCATTCCTCATCATTTCTCTTTAGGTCATTTGGGTACATTGTCCTCAGAACCATTAACTAGGTCCCAGCTACAAATTTCAGATGACCCTACATTGCTTTCAGGTTACCGTGAACCAAAGGATGACAGGACCACTCTTTCTGATGTTCTAGACTCCTTCTTACCTTTTATTCTTGACCATGATTCTTCAGTTAAACTACCAGTTTTCCTGGGAAAGTCTGTTATAAAACCTCCACCTATGGTTGGGGAGGCTAGAACCTTGTGAACACTTGTTGTTGGGTCCGGGAAGGAATTTGCATGGTCTCGGGGGTTGGGAATTGAGATTTTGCCTTTAAAAACTAGAAGTGTGCGGAAAAAGTCTGCTAACATTTCTACGTTAGATTCTCTTACTCCTTCCAATTCGGAGGGTGGGGCACTTAATGTAGTGAAAGAACTGATGCAGGAAAATTAATGATCTGTCTCTCACTCAACCCCGGAGGGACTGGAGGCACTCTAAAAATTGCCTCAGTTTGAAGATTTCTCGAAAAAACAGTTCTAGATTTTTATGGGCCCTGTTCGGAGTGGAAGCAATTTTGGAACCAGGAGGCAAACTCGGGCTTACTAACAAAAAATAATCTCATCATTGTCGGGGACCTTAATTTGACCCTATCTTCGGAAGAGGTATGGGGAGGAAAATATTTTGTGGGACACTCTGTTGTATATTATAAGTCCTTTTTCCAAGAGAAACATCTAATAGATTTGGCTCCGGACAAAATTGTTCTGACGTGGAGAAACAAACGATCTGGTGTGGATTGGATATCTAAGAGACTGGACATATTTCTCATTACAAAATATTTACTTTCAAGGGTCGGCGTTTATAGGTCCTGGGTAGAATACCCATACATTTCTAATCATGCCCCAATTCTTCTACAATTGGAGATGCCTCCAATGTTTAAAGCAACCTTTCCTTTCAAACTCAATCCAAAATGGCTTATGGATCAAGATTTTGAGTTGATGGTTCGAGCTCTATGGAATGAAATAAAATATCTTGAAGAGGAAGGTAAACAAAAAATACTTCTCTGGAAGTTAAAATATCTAAAGGAAAAGACTAAGCAATGGCAGAAGCTTAGATACAATCAATCAAATGTTATTCTAAAGGGACTGGAATAGGATATTAATTCACTGTTACAAGAATCGACGGAAGTTGAGATCACAAGAGAGAAGGAGTCATTATTAAAAACAAAGGAGGAGGAAAGGAATAGACTAATAAATGAGAGTGAAGAATTATGGCGCCAACATAGTCATGCCATATGGATCGGGAGCAGGGATCAAAACACAATTTTTTTTTAGAATTTCGTAAACTTCAGGCGAAATAAAAAATACAAATGGGAGATCATGGATGATGAAGGGCATGTACATACAGGACAACAGAATATTAAATCCACTGCTACAAACTATTTGAAACAAATTTTCAAGGAGGATGTAGATCTTTCTATATTGGAACAAGTCAAGGTGGTGGAGAATTTATCCAGAATGATCACAGATGCAAAAGTAGAGATTTTATTCTCGTCGGTGAAGTTGGAAGAATTAATAGATATCCTAAAAAAAATTAAGATTGACAAGATCCCAAGCCCTGACGGCTGGACTATGGAATTATTTTTTCACTTCTTTGATCTCGTAGGGGGGGATTTACTAAACATGGTTGAAGAGTTGAGGAAGAAAGGAAACATTTCGGGTAGTATGAATTCAACCTTCATAGCATTAATTCCCAAAGTAAATAAGCCTCTCTCTTTTGGGGATTATAGGCCAATATCGTTATGAAATCTCTGCTATAAAATAATTTCAAAAATTATAGCAAACAAGATTAATCCTTTCTTGTCTAGTTCGATTTTAGAGGAGCAACTAGGTTTTTTAAAAGGGTGACGTATACAAGATGCTATAGTAATTGTTCAGGAGTGCATGCACATCATAAAAAACAAGAAGTTAAAGTCATTAGTATTAAAGCTGGATCTACAAAAAACATATGATTGTGTCAGCTGGGATCTATTGAGGATGATACTTATCCAAATTGGTATGGGCACTCAGATGAAAAACTGGATCATGACTTGTGTAGAATCAACAACTTTCGCTATACGAATAAATGGAGAGGCTACAGATTTCTTTAAAATTGGAAGAGGCTTGAGGCAAGGTTGTCCACTGTCACCCTTACTCTTTATCCTAGTTATGGAAGGGCTAAGTATATTACTAAAGGAGAGTCAATGAGAAGGGAAGCTGACAGGTATTAATTTCTCTAGAACAATCAAAATCCTCCATATATTTTATGTCGATGATGTTATTATTATGTCAAATTCTACTTTGCAGGAATGGTTGGAGATAGACAAAATATTAAAATCTTTTTTCTTATCCTCGGGATTAATGATAAATGTATCAAAGTCTACTTTCCATCAAGCAGGGTTGTTGAAGCTGGAGCTATCTCCTTTCAAATCATTGTTCCCTTTTAACTTTTCTGATCTGGCAATGGGATTTAAATATCTAGCTTTTTACTTAAAGACTAGACTTCAACGTGCAGCAGATTGGATTTGGTTGATCCAAAAAATGGAAAAAAAGATAGATAACTGGTGTTATAGGTGGTTATCCTTGGGAGGCAAGCTTACTTACTAAAGTTTTTTTTAGAGAGTCAATCAATATATTGGTTATCTTTAGCAATTATTCCTTGCTTTGTTTTGAATGCATTGAGGAAAATAATGATAAATTTTCTATGGAATGGGAACTGTGACACAAAGCATTATCATCTATGCAAATGGGATATGATTTCTTTACCAAAGCACCACGGGGGATGGGATCTTCGAAATATCATGGATTTTAAGCTTGCATTAGCTGCGAAATCACTTTGGAGGGTATTAACAAGTTCAGGTATCTGGCATCGTGTTATAAAAGATAAGTACCTCCCACACTCAACTATAAAAAACAGGTTCAGGTCTCCTACTTTTCAGCAAAAGTCAACTTCAAGCATCTTGGGTGGGCTCTTAAAATCAATACATTTAATCAATCATTAGTTGAGTTGGAACCCAGGATCAGGTCAACTCATAGCAATCGGGGAATATAGGATTATTGAAATGGGGGGGAAATCATTTCTCTCAGCAAATTTGATTTATGATCTTCACTATAGGAATATATATTCGTTGGTGCAGGCATTGAGGTCTAGAGACAAATCACACATCTTCGTTCCATGGATTAATAGTAATGAAATAGGCCTTTTTGGTGAACTAGCCACATAATGAGAACAATTCAGGAAGGAATTAATTGACTCAGGAGATTATCTTCAGGATCGCAAAGATACCTTATTATGGACTAGTGGTGATATGTCTGGTGTGTCAAGTGTTAAATTTTTTTATTGGGCTATACTATCAACAAAAAATTTGAGAATTCT
>JZKD02S0136976.1:52175-74487 GCA_000966675.3 Picea glauca
TATAATATTATATTATATATTGTATTATATTTTATTTTATTATATGTATTTAATTAAAAATAATAGTATAAATATAAATATTATTTTATAAAATATTATGTATTTTTTAGATTTTTTTTGTATCTATTTTATTTTTTTATTTTTTTTAATATGGTCTTTCTTGCATTTTTGCATTTCTCATTTAAACACTTAAACATTCATTGGAACACTTACAATAAAACACATATGTGTTGATAGTCTATCATTTTAACTCATTTTTAATAAAAATCACAAATATTATGAATAACTATTTTTAATAAACATTGCAAAAATAATAATGATATGATTAATGTAAAAATTTAACTTAATTTATTTTCATTAATGCTAATAAATCAATATTCTTAAAAAATCCACTAACATTATTAATCATCTTACATAATAAAAAAATATAAAAAATCATCTTAGCATGTTGATATGTTAAAAACCTCATATCAACAATCCACATAATTTTTTGGAGCAAATAATCTTCCACCTTTAGGTGGTTGACCTGTTAGTAGATATTTTTACAGTCTCGAAGGAAAGAGAAACTCTTTATTGTTAATAAAAATCATTATAATAAATATTAAAAATAACTATATGTTGATGGGCGAAATTGACCGCTCGTCAGCTAGAGGAGTGAATCCGGTCCGGGGTTGTCTAATTAACCCAATCCATTTGGATTAATTCACTCTGATGGGTTTTGCGGCTCCGTTGACCGATCTAAATTCTAAAGAAAACGAAAAACAACTAAAAGGAAAAACAATAACTTACTAAAAACAATTACTAAAATCTATATGTACATCTAAGTATATATATGTACAAATTATTTAAATAATATATGTATGATAACTTTATATACAATCTGTACAAATCACGGGTTTTAATCTAAACTCATAAAAATAAAAAGTAAATCGGTTCCTTTGATAACAATAATAAAGAAAGTGAAAGAACTATTTAATTTTTTGGTTTGTTTTCCTGGATGTATACATTCGTGACATCACACATCAAACTTCCTAATTGAACAGAAAATAATAGATAGTAGAAATTGTTTTATATAGAGAAAACTTCTATATTCAAGAAACCAGTGAAATCAAATAACAGGCTAACCTGTTATTGCATCCAATGTCTCTTTGATGTTGAATATCTAGCCACCTTTATCTGATGAAGTAAACCTGCTACAGATCTTGAGATTGCCCCTAGTAAACGAGGAACGATAATGCTAGAGATTGAATTTATAATAACAGAACATATAATAGATGCAGTCACAGTAATCTTATAATTTGCAAGTAACTACAACGAAATAATTCTTCCTGTAAGAACTTGCATGTAAATATTCAACTGAAATTAAAGATAAATCTCCTAATTTAAATTGAATAAAGGATCGCTGTGTGTTATATCTGAGACACGAGATATGAGAAGTATGTGAAAAGGATTATCTCAAATAACAATAAATCATGCAGACGAAAGGCTATCATCATCTATCATCATATTGAGATAAGCAGAACTTAAATTAAAACATGATACAGAAAGCTAAAGCTGTAATGTATTCTGTGTTATTCAAGTCTGTATATAAATATCCATACTCTCGCCCTAGGCTGAGATGATCAAATGTTTACAAAATGATATGTTTATATAGGTTTCAGAAAACATAATTGTTTCCTGTTGATAAGATCATATTTGTTTCAAAAATATGGGGGATGCAACCACCCTGATTTCACTAGATATCAAAACACTATTAACAGTCTAATTCTATATACTCAAAATACAAAATTGATATGGTTGGGAGACCTCAAAAGTGTCTGATATCATCTTTGAAATCATAGGCTCATTAATCATCCTGAAAACAAATGAAAATAAGATCTCAGATATGTTTTCAATTATCAAATCAAACAAATCGATTTTTCTTAACTGGCTACAGAATCTTGCGATTCTGTAGCTAGTTATAATAGAAAATACAATCATATTTTATTAAAGAAACAAAACAAAATAATCTTGATAAGAAAAATAGTTTATTCAATCAAATCGAATATCCTAACTTAAGCGTGACACAATCATGCTAAAAAATAAAAAATATCATACCTCGAAGCATGAAATCAAAACGTATCAAGAAATTTTGGAATTAACGATCGTTGTTGTTGCCTCTATGTTTTTGAAAATGACATGACCTGTAGTTTTCAAGCGTTTCTCCTTCCATTGGATAATGGATTCAAGTCTTTTGTTTTCATTTGTCAACATATCAACTTGGTCTCTTAAAGACTTGAGTCGTGACTGTAGCAGTGGAACATCGGTATAGTACCTGTCGATCCACGATCAACACACATCACATTGTGACTATAAGGAATTTACATTAGCATAATCAACATTATGGGTCAGAGAATCCCCCATGCGAATGGTAGATTTATCACAGAGCTGGATACCAGGGAATTCTGGGTTGTCCTTTAGACAAAGAGGCAGATTGTTAACATAGTCATAAGGTCGGTTAGGGTATAACATGAATGACTCGGGGTCCTCTTCAGCAAGGAATTCGTTAATTTCTGAGTTTGAGCTTTCGCTCACTTCAATCATGTTGATTGTGTCTGCACGGGGTTTCGTTTTATTTTGAACACTTCAAGAAATCAACCGACCAGCTCTTTTGTTCTTGAAATTGACATCAAAACTGCCTTTTAGCTTCTTACCTGTAGGTTTCTCAACAGTTTTAGTGCAATCCCTTGGATGTGTAACTGGTAGACTGCCCTATTGAATAACCTTAGGGTAGCTCGAGGGTTCATTGTTAAAGGAAAAATCATAGGCCTAGAGCGGTGGGGAAGAGGTCGTAGGGTTCACAAGGGTTTCCACAATGACCGGCTTATCTACTTGTCCCAACTCATGGTTGCCAAAACCATTTCGTGTAATGAACGCATCCCAACAATCATTTTGTGACTGTAACTGGTGCATGAGGATGATTTTAACGAGGCCATGATGAAATAGACTTGAATCTGAGCTCTGTTTCCTAAACCGTTTACCCATTTTATACAGACTTTTGAGCAGATAGTAAGGCATATTCAATGGAAAACCAATAAAACTCATAAGTAGGCATAGATGATATAGGAAAACAAGTCTGAATCGTCCCTTACATGTGATGAATTGCTTGACTACAACAAGTAAATCATGCCACCTAGGTTTCAAGAATGAAATTGGCATATCTCGATCACAACTGGTTATTTTTCGTGAGGTAAATAGTAAAGTCCACGGGACCTCCTCCACTTTCGCGTTCTTGAACCATTTCTGACCAACCGCTAGCAATCTTGTGGCTTGGCTTAAGAACTCTTCTATTAATTCCAACTGCACATCACCGATTTTTTCCCTACAACCATCAAAGGTTAAGGCAAACTCTTGGGCGACCTGAAGGTTAAAACCCTGAAATTTTTCAATGAAAAAATGTGATGCAAGAGCATCTCTCCACATCTACCAGCCAACCAGCCAGCCACGTCAAGCGCATCCATTCGATGATGAAGAGAGGCGCAGTCCTCATTTAAATCTGAATTAAATGTAATTGAATTGCTTAGGCTGTTGAGACGTAAAGCCCTGCCTTTGCGCAGGCTGTAGATAAGATCGGCCTTAAATGTTTGTAAGGTTGAGATCTAGATCCAGATTCTGGACTAGACAGCCCATTCAATGTAATTGAATAGGGTAGGTAGCTTGGAGGGAAGCGATCGAAGATCCCCCTCAAGTAAAAGATATTTCGTATCTCATTTTGGGTAAGTAAGTGAAGAAGATAGGATAGAATAGAAGTCTGTGAATAGAGTGCAGAAGAGAAGGAGTCAAGACCTTGTTAATACATGCATTTTCCATTTAATACAAAGAGAGTAGTTTTTCCTGCATTATTGTGTGTTATGGAGATGTCTGTGAGTGTTCCATTGTATGTTGTAGATGTATGTTAGGCATTTGCAGGAGTTCTTGATTTCAGGAGAAGATCTTTGAGGTTTCATTCCAGGAGGGCGTGACAAAGTACTGCGGTCTCTGAATACCAGTGCACTAAAGCACTTCTGAATACTGTGTTTTCAGACAAAAACGTGCTGCGGCACAAGAACTGAATCAACAACTCAAGTGAAGACCTCAAGGTTGTTGAATACCTTGGAGGCAAAGCTGTGTAGGAGAGACACAGTTGCAGACAGAAGCTCTGAAGAGTTCTATGAAGCTCTACCAAGGGAGGCATTGAGCATATCCACAGAGGTGCACTGAGAGGAACTCTGTTGTGAGTTCAGGAAGAAACAGAATCACTGAGGATTCTGAGAGATCTGCCAGGTGGGCATTGAGCAGGTGCAAGGAGTGCACAGGAGGACAGAACTACCGGACGTTCCAGGAGAAGATACTTTTCCAGGCGGGCCTTGAGTAGGTGTGTAGACAGGCACAAAAGAGAAGAGAACTCTTTGAGTTTTGTATGGTGAAGGAAGAGTCCACTGAAGGATATTCACAGGGTTGTTGAACACCCTGCAGACTCAGCAAAAGGTTGCTTGAGTAGAAGGATAGCCAGGAGGGCATCCCATTCCTCCAGCTGAGGGAGAAAGGAAAAAGAATTGAGTTTCCTTGGAGGTCGAAGCCACAGGAAAGCTCAGGACGGATAGCACCATTTGTGTGCATGTGAATACATTGCAGAGGGCAAGAGTTGAAGAATCCTTTGAGGGTTCGAAGGAAGGGATAAGCTCAGAAGGACGAGTGATTTTACGCAAAAAGTCATAACTGGAAGGAGTGTAGGAGCTTTAGAATCCTTTGATAGGTTCAAAGTACCCAAACCTCAGGAGGGACAGTGTTTCATACACGCAGCGAAACTCACAGTCGTGGAGTTCGCGGAAAAGAGGACAAAGGTTGAGGCCTTTGAGAATTGGAAATTCTTCCAAGTTTGGGAAGAAGTGCGCAGGCTCAGGAGAGAGCACTGCAGCTGTCGGATTGGTGGAGAAGGAAATATGGACTGTTGGTTTCTACGTCCAGGAAGGGAGCTCAGGAGGAGCACACAAGGAGAATGGATCTGAGCCGTCAGATCTAGAGCAAAGTACCCGACAACAGACAGATCGGTTGGGAGCTGCACGAGGTTTAACTTTGTGAATAAGAGGGGGAGAGCCCATCGGCATTTCGGAGTGCAGAGTTTCATGAGTCCAGAGGACAAGGCATCTGGGACACTTGAAGTTACGAACAACGAGAGGCGATCAGGACCGTCCATCAAATGGGGACGCGTGGAAGAGATCTGAATGTTCGGGAGATTTCCCGAAAGGAAAAGTCATCCATCGTCATATCGCGGATCGGGATATTGGGAATCCCGTGGACGCGGGGTTTATGCATTTCGGCATTGCGATGTCTGAAATCCCGATAGGAGACAAGGTTGCGATCTTATGAAATAGTGGTCAAGTGGACCAAAGGTCTAGCCCGAAGGGCTAATGGAAGTTGGAGCATATCGGGATTCTGAGGATCAGGAATCCCATGGGAAAATGCATTGTGGCATTTAAAAGCTCGAAACCCCGACAAGAGGTAAGAATTCGGTCACGGGAATAATGGTCATATGGGCCAGGAGCGTAGCCAGGAGAGCTAGTGCGTAAAGAGCACGTCGGGATTCAGCGGATCGTGGATCCTGAGGACAAGTGCATTTCGGCACTTGAAATTCCAAAACCCCAAAATATATAAGGCTGCGGTCTTATGAGAAGCGGTCACATGGACCAAGGCATAGCCAGGAGGGGCTAAGGCCGGAAGGGAGCACATCGGCGAATCGGAGTTCGTGAGTTCAAGAGGACAGGAACTCTTGACGACGGGAATCACGAAACCCTGAAACCCAAAACCGAGTCGGGGAAGATCACGACTTAGTGCAGAAAAGCCGTGTGGGTGAATTAAGGACTTGTGGATCAGGTTTTTAGAAAAGATTCCACAGAGGAATCAAAAGAGCCGCTTTAGCTCAAAGGGGGATTTAGATCGATCCTGTGTGTAGGAGAGCGCGAGGTGGTGGTCATGTGGCTTGTCCTGCGTCAAGTGGTATTAAAGCAGGGACTTCACTTGTATATTTCAAGTGAAGCGTGAAGGTAAGAGAGGAAGACAGAGCGTTGGAGACTCTGTAAGGATTTGTTTGCAGGTCGGCAATAGTTTATAAGTAATCAGGAGGACTGTAGGATGAAGATGAAAATGCTCGGGATGCAGAGTGACAACAACAATTTTGCCAGAAAGGAAGATAGAGACAACAAAATGGCTACTGAGGGCCATAAGTATGCTGGAAGGAAGAGCCCAGAGCTGATGAGCACAACCAAAAGGGGGAAATAACTTTCCTACATCAGGGAAAGAATGGAAGAGATCGAATTGAAGATGTGACAGGATAAGAAGCCGAGATGGGTGTATGAGTGGCCCCTGAAGAAGCCAAAAGTGAAATGGCCAGTCAAGGAATTGATGGTCAGAAGACAGTGTAGGTTGTTGAAAATATGGTTGAGGTATGTTGAAGACCTCAAGAACATAGAGGAAGAGATGGTTCAGATATGTGAACCAGAAATTGGGGAAATTCTCGGTGCAGAGAATGAAATGAGATCAGCTGAAGATCTCAAGGACTGCCAGGAGAGCAGAGAAGAAATTCTAGTTTGCCAGGTGGGCAAAGAGTTGAGATCAACTAAGGATATCAGAGACTGTCATGAGGACAAACAAGGAATTTCACATTGTCAGGTGGGCAATGAAATGAGGTCGTTGCGGGATCTCGAAGACTGCCAGGAGGGCAGCAGAAGCATCTCATATTGCCAGGTGGGCAGAGATGAGAATAGGAGACTATCGGAAGGTCTCATGGACTTGGAGGTGAGTTCAATTTAGCAAGGAGTGCTGATGAAGATGGGATCATTTGATCTCATAATCTGCTAGGAGAGCAGCAGGAGCATCCCATATTGCCATGTGGGCAGGGGTGAGCAGATGAGACTGTCTGAGGGTCTCATAAATTCAGAGATGAATTTGAATCAGCAGGTGCAGCTGACAGAGGAGGAAGATCATAGGAATCTTATAATGATTGGGGGAATCAATATATTCCTACCATTCACCGAGGAGGAGGAAGAAGTCTATGTTGCAGATGATGTGGCAACAACAAAAGAATAATCGGTTGAGACTGCCAAGAAAGAGGAATTGGAGCAGGTGTTTGAGACTGCCCAAGCAGAAGCAGAAGAAGATGAAGAAGAAAATGAGCATTCCAAGGAATGGCTCAACATATTCAGCCAGAAAGTTGAAAGAGTTGTAGCATTGGAGCTGACAACAAAAGAAGCAGAAGGAGAAGAGGAGCATTCCGAGGAATGGCTCAACATTTTCAGCCAATAAGCTGAAGAGATTGCAACATGGGAGTTTGTAGTAGAAGAAGGACAAGAGGCAGATGGCATTTGTTTTGTTGATCTGTGGAAACAGGTTGAAGCCCTAGAGAGAAGAGAGAAAGTGTAGAGCGTGCACATCCAACAGGTGAAGTTGGAAGCGGATGAAGGAGGCATGGGAGATCATGATGATCTGCTCATGTGCCAAAAAAATTTGCAGCTGAGGAGACTACAAAAATAGAGCCAGCCACTAGAACAGTTGGATGAAGCGATCGAGGTGATCAGAAGGCTAATGTTGGGGTCAGCAAGGACTCCTAGTGAGGAGCAACTGAGCAAAAAAGAAGAAGCAGCAGCAGCGCAGCAACAGAAGTAGTAGCAAGGAGATGGAGTAGATGAACAGCTCCAGAGGATGATTTGGGATCCAAGAGGATTCCCACAGTTGAGATGGGAAGCTCATGAGCAGGATCTCATGAAATTTGCGCCTGTGGAGTATGATGCAGGAGCATCTCTCCACGTCTGCCAGCCAACCAACTAGCCACGTCAAGCGCACGCATTCGATGATGAAGAGAGGCGCAGTCCTCATTTAAATATGAATTAAATGTAATTGAATTGCTTAGGTTGTTGAGCCATAAATCTGTGCCTTTGCACAGACTGTAGATAAGATCAGCCTTAAATGTTTGTAAGGCTAAGATCTAGATCCAGATTATGGACTAGACAACCCATTCAATGTAATTGAATAGGGTAGGTAGATTGGAGGGAAGCGCTCGAAGAGTCCCCTCAGGTAAAAGAGATTTTATATCTCATTTTGGGTAAGTAAGTGAAGAATATAGGATAGAATAGAAGTCTATGAATAGAGTGCAGAAGAGAAGGAACCGAGACCTTGTTACAGGCCGAGCTCAGGAACACCTTGTAAATATAGGCATTTTCCATTTAATACAAAGACAACAGTTTTTCTTGCATTACTGTGTGTTATGGGGATGTCTGTGAGTGTTCCATTGTATGTTTTAGATGTATGTTAGGCATTTGCAGGAGTTCTTGATTTCAGGAGAAGGTCTTTGAGGTTTCATGCCAGGAGGGCATGACAGAGTACTGCGGTCTCTGAATATCAGTGCACTGAAGCACTTCTGAATACTGAGGGTTCAGACAAAGATGTGTTGCGGCACAAGAACTGAATCAACAACTCAAGTGAAGACCTCAAGGTTGTTGAATACCTTGGAGGCAAAGCTGTGTAGGAGAGACACAGTTGCAGACAGAAGCTCTGAGGAGTTCTGTGAATCTTTGCCAAGGGGGGCATTGAGCATATGAATAGAGGTGCACCGAGAGGAACTCTACTATGAGTTCAAGAAGAAACAGAATCACTGAGGATTCTGAGAGCTCTGCCAGGTGGGCATTGAGCAGGTGCAAGGAGTGCACAGGAGGACAAAACTACCAAATGTTCTGGGAGAAGATACTTTGCTAGGCAGGCATTGAGTAGGTATGCAGATAGGCAAAAAAGAGAAGAGAACTCTTTGAGTTCTGTATGGTGAAGGAAGAGTCCACTGAAGGATCTTCACAGGGTTGTTGAACACCCTGTAGACTCAACAAAAGGTTGCTTGAGTAGAAGGATAGCCAGGAGGGCATCCCATTCCTCCATCCGAGGGAGAAAGGAAAAATAATTGAGTTTCCTTGGAGGTTGAATCCATAGGAAAGCTTAGGACAGATAGCACCGTTTGTGCGCATGTGAATACCTTGCAGAGGGCAGGAGTTGAAGAATCCTTTGAGGGTTCGAAGGAAGGGATAAGCTCAAAAGGACAAGTGCTTTTACGCACAAAGTCGTAACTACAAGGAGTGCAGGAGCTTCAGAATCCTTTGATGGGTTCAAAGTACCCAAAGCTTAGGAGGGACAACGTTTCATACGCACGGCGAAACTCACAGTCGTGGAGTTCACGGAGAAGAGGACAAAGGTTGAGGACTTTGAGAACTGGAAATTCTTCCAAGTCTGGGAAGAAGTGCATAGGCTTAGGAGAGAGCACAATAGCCATCGGATCAGCGGAGAAGGAAATCTGGACCGTTGGTTTCTATGTCCAGGAAGGGAGCTCAGAAGGAGCACACAAGGAGAATGGATCTGAGCTGTTAGATCTAGAGAGAAGTACCCGACAACCGACAGATCAGTTGGGAGCTGCATGAGGTTTAGCTTCGTGAACAGGAGGGGGAGAGCCCATCGGCATATTAGAGTGCGGAGTTTCACAAGTTCATAGGAAAAGGCATCCAGAACACTTGAAGTTGCGAACAACTAGAGGCGATCAGGACCGTCCATCAGTTGGGGACGTGTGGAAGAGATCTGAATGTTCAAGAGATTTCCCGAAAGGAAAAGTCATCCATCGTCATATCATGGATAGGGATATTGGGAAGATGTGGGGTTTATGCATTTTGGCATTGCGATGTCCGAAATCCCGATAGGAGACAAGGCTGCGGTCTTATGAAATAGTGGTCACGTGGACCAAAGGTCTATCCCAGAGGACTAATGGAAGTTGGAGCGTATCGGGATTCGGAGGATCGGGAATCCCATGGGCAAATGAATTGCGGCATTTAAAAGCTCAAAACCCCTACGAGAGGTAAGACTGCGGTCATGGGGATAATGGTCATATGGACCAGGAGCCTAGCCAAGAGAGCTAGTGCGTAAAGAGCACATCGGGATTCGACAGATCGTGGATCCTGAGGACAAGTGTGTTTCGGCACTTGAAAGTCCAAAACCCCAAAATATATAAGGCTATGGTCTTATGAGAATTGGTCACATGGAACAAGGCATAGCCAGGAGGGGATAAGGCCAGAAGGGAGCACATCGGCGAATCAGAGTTTGTGAGTTGAAGATGACAAGAACTCTTGACGACAGGAATCATGAAACCCCGAAACTTGAAACCGAGTCGGGGAAGATCACAGCTCAGTGAAGAAAAGCTGTGTGGGCGAATTAAGGATCTATGGATCATATTTTTATCAAAGATTCCATGGAGGAATCGAAAGAGCCGCTTCAGCTCAAAGGGGGATTTAGATCGATCCTATGAGCAGGAGAGCTCAAGGTGGTGGTCGCGTGGTTCGTCCTGCATCAAAATGCCAACCATTCCTTTCCAAATCTTCCCTGGCGTTATCATACGAGAGCAGGGTCTAGACACCGTTCGGTTCGACCCTTACCACTGGAGCCATTATGCACAGATAGGTAATTAACACAGAACACACAATTAGGGTTTGGAAAAACACCATAGAGCCATAGCCCCGAGCCTTATCAATACATGCTACGATAATTCAAACGGTGGGCAAAGTATTTATCACAATGCGTGTGAGCAAATTCATGAAGCCCGAGACCATGCTAAGGAGTAATGGCATGTTGTACATTGTATGCCACCTTGGCATTGGGTACATGCTAGGACGAGAGTGCTATAAAAACATAAGGCGTGTATCATAGTTTGATTGCAAAGTTAGGTCGGTTTGCAAAATCGAATAGTCAAAGGTTTCATGAAAGAAATATAATCAAACATCAAACGAAAATCAATACAAAAACAATTGAACATCAAATGGAGAGGGTCTTTGGTTCATATAACCACAAATCTCTTAGGCATGCTCAGAATAGAAAGGGTCAAAAACAAGGAGAGCAACATGATCATAGCAAGAAACCATAATTCTGTAATAAACCATATGCTTTTAATGAAAATTTAAGACAGAATAGTAATGATAGTTGCAAGTTTTCATGCTTTCAGTCATGAAAACGAAGCATGAATAGATGATAGGTAAAATGCGACGATTTTCAACTATTGTTTAGAGAAAACGCTCATGAAGAGTAATAAAATTTCATATACCTTGTGTAGGCAGCTTATAAAAAACAATAATCACATAATTGTTGCCAACAATGGCGACATGCTGGGAGAAGCAGTTATCTCTGCCAAACGAATGAGTTCAGATTAGAATAATTAGGAAAAAAACTTCGAATCGAAAACAACCGAAAAAGTTGTTTGAGCATCTCAAATAATTATAATGCACTTCAGTTTCAGACAACTGTTATTTTTAAAGAAATGAAAACTGATGACAATCTTAGCAAAAGGGAGCCACGATGTTAAAGTTAAAATCTTCAATATTGTTGACAGGGCCGCTGCTGCCAGCATGCGTCCATAGCCTCAACAGGGATGCCAATTAACCCACTCTGATATCTGTATCCTGTTAAGAAATTCCAGATCAAAACGAAGGACATTTAAGGTCAAAACAAAATCCATATCTGAGAATTTTCTTCTACCTAACATTGCTTCGCTTCCAACAGGCCTGTTCAGTACCCCGACAAAGTTATCTTGGCATCATGCATGCATTTACTCGCTGCCAGCAGACCTGTTCAGTGTCCCAGCGGGTTGACAAGCACTTCCCACAGTGCTCTGAAAATTTATATTAGTTTTTAAAGATATTCAATAGAGTGGGGTGACGCTTGAAAATTCTAGTTTTTTAACACATCTTAATATGTCACAGACTTTGAAAAAAAAAATTAGTTGTCCTTCATCAAGATCTAGAAATAGTTTATTAATAAAAACGACTTTCAAGAACAGGGAGACATCATTGAGTTGTTCTCTTAAAGAACAGGGACAACATAAAAAGGATTTTTATAGATGGTCGTGAATAACTTCAATTGCAGATTGAAACCAAAAAAAGCTTTTCAAACAACAAGTCATCTTCAACAGGGTTGTGATTTCAGAGGAATGCAACAATTAATGTTTTAACAACTTTCAACTATCATTTTTGAGGGGAATTTTTTTTTGTTTTCTTTGTCTAAGCTAGCCCGTGGTGCAGGCATATGTGTTTCAAGAGAAAGACCGATAAGCATAAATGAGAACCAAAACAAACTAGAAAAGAAAAACAAACAACAAATAAAACAAAACAAAAAATATTTACAAAGGGTGTATGGGAGTGTCATTAGGCAAAGTACTTTTTTAGATCTTGTCCATTCATCGGGAAGGTGTCTGGTTGTCCCTCTAAATTCTATAAGAGAAAAGAACTGGGACCTAGTTTCTCAGCAATTAAAAATGACCCCAACCACAAGTTCTGAAACTTAGTATGCTCTGCTTTTCCCTCATGAGGTTTGTCCCTTTTAGGACAAGGTCACCTACCTCAAAATTTCTGTCAGAGGCAGACTTGGAATCAAACCAGTTTTTGACAATGAGTTGATGTTGATCCAGTTTTCGTTTTTCTTGAGCCCTCGCTTCCTCTAACTTTAACAAAGAATTAATTTGACTCTCCAAAGGGGGACAATCTTCTTCCTGTACCTTCTGCGATAACTGCAGAGATGGAAGAAGGAAATGCAGTGGAAGAATCACTTCCCTGCTGTAAATGAGAAAGAAAGGTGAGTTACCCACAATATTTTTAGGAGTTACTCTGTCAGCCCAGATTGCATTTAATAGTGCATTATGCCAATTTTTATGGTTTTCAGAGACCGTTCTCTTGATGATTTTGATCAGATTTTTATTAGTTGATTCTGCCAAACCATTGCCTTGGGGGTAACAGTTGGCAGAGTACTTTAATTTAATTCATTTTTCTAGAGCGAAATCACTCATTTCAAGAGATGAAAAATAAGAAGCATTGTCAAATACCAGGCATTCAGGGATACCGAAACGAGTGATAATATTTGAATTTAAGAAGGATATTACCTAGCTGGTGTTTACAGCTTTTAATGGGGCAGCCTTGGACCACCTGGTGAAATAATCTGTGGTTGTTATGATGTATTTATGTTGCTGCGAGGATGCTAGATTGATTGGGCCTATAATATCCAGGCCCCACTGCTAAAAAGGGGAGTCTACCGAAACTGGTTGCAAAGGGAATGCTAGTTTTTGTATCCGTCCAGATGCCTTTTGACAAATGACACACTTGTGGAATAAGTCATGAGCGTCTTTAAAAAGGGTAGGCCAGTAATAACCTGCTCTTAATACTTTATGGGTGGTGGTGTCTCCACCGAAATGCCCACCAGCTTCCCCTGAATGTAATTCCAATAAGACTTTTTCTGCTTCATCTCTTTCAAGATAGCGCATAAGTATTCCATCAAATGTTGGTGAAACAAAATACCATTAATCAGCTAAAAAGAAGCATATTTTAATCTTAATGCTCTCCTTTTTGGGGGATCAAGGTGATGGGGAGCTGATTCTTGTATAAGACAAAATTTAATGTCGTCGTACTAGGAACTAACAAGGCTTTGTGCACAACAGATTTGATTTTGATAGTGTTGATCCAGATTTGACATATTAGTTTCATTTTACTGTCCTATAGCTGAATCGATGACCAACTTGCATAAACCTTGGCCTCTTACAATTTGTGCTGGGGTGATTTCTATGTCATATTTTTGTAAGGATGTGACCCAGTTTGCATTTTTTTTGCCTAGTTCTTTCTGTACTAACAAATTTCTGACAGCCGGGTAAGGGACAATGATTTTCATCCTAGATTCCAACAGATAAGATCGAAAGTGTTTTACTTCTTTAAAAATAGCATAAGCTTGTTGATTTACTGTTGGGTAATTAAGTTCTTCCCCCTTGAAGGTTGAGCTCATAAAGGCAATTGGGACTTCGTTGTTTTCAACATTCTTTTGAGTTAGGACAACAGTGTAAGATCGATCAGAGGCAAACGTGTAGAGGGTGAAGTCTCGTGAAAAATCAGGGCTCATTAGAGAAGGAGCATCTATTATGGCCTTTTTTATTGAATCGAAATCTTGAATTTCTAAAGGTCCCCAATGTTACTATACATCCTTTTTTATTAAGTTTTGTAATGGTCTCACCATTTATGAAAAGATGGGGATGAATCTTCTCACAAAGTTTATCTTTCCTAAGAAAGTTTGCATGGACTTTTTTGACGAGGGAGGGGGCAGTTTCCAAATGACTTGGGTCCTTTCAGGGTTGATAATCATCCCTTCATTCGATATAATAAATCCGAGGAGCTTACCTTGTTCTACTGTGAAGACAAATTTTTTAGGATTTAAAGAAATGTTGTACTTACAACATCGCTATAGAACAGATCTTAAATGAGCTAGATGATCTTCTTCATTTTTTGAGAAGACAGTGACGTCATCCAGGTAAACTACTATAGATTGATTGACTAAGCCGCGGAAAGTGATATCCATCGCTCTCTGAAAAGTGGCACTGATGTTTATGAGTCCAAAGGGCATCTTTCTATAAGCGTAGGTGCTCCACGGGGTACGGAAAGTAGTTTTCAGCTGGTCTAAGGGAGACATAAAGACTTGGTTATACCTGGAAAAGCCATCCAATAAGGATAATATTTCAGAGCCATATACATGTTGAAGGATCTGTTCCATGGGAGGGACCGGGTAGTTGTCTTTATCAGACGCTCGGTTAAGATTTCAGAAATCGACACATAGTCGGATTTCACCACTCTTCTTTCTAACAGGGACAATATTAGAGACCCATTGTGTGTGCTTTAGTGAGAAGATCATTTTAATGTTCAGGAGTTTGTTTAATTCCTTCTTGACCGTTGGTTCGAGTTTTGGGTGCATCTTCCTTAACTTTTGTTGAAAAGGTTGGGCCTGAGGCTTCATGGGAATAATGTGTTGTATGATGTTAGGATCAAAGGTTTTTAGGTAGTCGTATGTCCAGGAAAAAACATCTTTGAATTCCTTAAACAACTTAATAAATTCTACCTTTTCTTGTTTAGAACACCCCAACCCTAAATTTATGCACTGTGGGTTATCTTTAGTTCCCAAATTTTCTTTCTCATGTGTCAAAGATGAACTATTCGTTTTACACTTCACTAATTTTCTAAACTTATCGTGAAGATCATAAAATTTTTCTAACCTAACCACAAATTTTGGGATAGAGTTTACCATCTCTGATGCAGATTCTGGGGATCTCGTATCTGGTATTACCGTAAATTTGCAGAGATTTTCATCATGGGTACCTTCGTCAATCACTGTGCCCTGGAAATTTTATTCCATATGTAGAAAATTTATGATCTGTTGATCATCATCGAAGACTCTCCAATTCATGATGTTGTCTGGAACAGACAGTCTGAACAACAATTCGACGGAAAATGCATTCTGAGATAGGCCTTCTGCAGGAAAAAGTTTTGAGGCAACATTAGATAACAAATCAACTTCAGAATTATTCAATCTAGGAATAGAATTTATGTTAAATGCAGAAAAATTGTTCATCGAATTCCATACCTCTGTCTGATAGATTTTTAGGTGCGGAGATAATGGATAGAATTTTTTACCTGTCTAACCACTATTTCTGAATCACCAAAAATAGTCAAATTTTGAATGTTTAAATCTAGTGCTTTTCTGAGACCTTGCATGAGTGCCTCATATTCGGTCATGTTGTTTGTACATTCGAATTCTAACCGGAAAGAAATCAAAGTCTTGTTACCTGCTGGATCAATGAGCACGCACCCTACACCAGCTCCTTCCTTAGATTTTGACCCATCGAAGTAGAGAGACCATATTTGATTTTTGTCAGGTGTATGTGACCACCGAGAGGAGGTTGTTGACTATGTGCATGTCATAATTTCAGATTGTTGTTCCAGGTCAGTGATGGTAGGAGTTTCGTCCATGAAATTGCCGAAAAAAGTGTCCATCCCCTGTATTTCAGGTGAATTGGCAGAAAGAGTGAATGGTTCATTGGGATCATTTAAATCAGTTACCGTGAACTTAAGATAACGCTCATGATTTACCTTGATTTTGTTAGGATTTCCATTCTTGGGCAGCCACAAGTGAGACCAATCCATTGCAAAATATCCATGTAGTTGTTCTGACCAATCTCTACTTAAAAACAAACCATATACTTCTGGGATATCTACAAAAATGATATCGATCACTTGATGGACTTTAGGATTAGATGACAATCTTATAAGCACATTTTTTAATTCACCTATCACTTTAACACTAGTTCGATCAAGCTGGATAATTTTCAAGCTGGACGATTGAACTTCGGCATTAATATTTTGACAGACAGACCAAGGCATTGTGTTAGATGATGCACCTAAATCTACCATATAGTTATGTACATTCCTATAGAAAATTTCAAAAGTCAACAAAAATGGAGGGACATTTCTGCGAGTATTAACAGTGGAAGTTTGTTGTTTTTTAATCGCAATCTCTGAAACTGGTTTATCTACATTTGTTATACCATTTACATGAAGGTCTCTTTTATCATGAGGCTCGGATGTAGTTTTGGTGGAGGCCTTCTGAGGAATTTTGGGGTTGTTCTGAACACCTTTATTGTTATTCGGATTGCTATTTTTGTTGTTCTCTGCAATATTCTGCAGCATCTTTTGCAAAAGAAAAGGGAATTTTAATAATTCTTAAACAGAAATGTTAGCCCTAAGCTTTTTTAGATCTTCAATCAAATCATAATCTAAACTTGGGTTTGCTGAATTCTGTTTAGTCTCAATTGATTTAGACTATTTTGGAGGCACAGTAGTCACAATTTCAGAAGAAGGCTTATTTCCTGTCTTGCTCTCAGTATTGTAAGGATGTACTGTTTCGAAATTAGCTTGAAAAATGTTATCCAAAAAATGTCTAAAAATGTTTGGTGAGGATTCATCTTCTTCTACTATCTCTTGTTCAGCTACTTCTTCAAGAATCTCGGGAGGAATCAAGTCATCGTGTGCTTCTAGGATCGTTTGAATAGCAAATTGTAGGCTTTCTAGATTTAGGCCTTTAGAATTTGAGTTAGATCGGTTTGTGGGAAAAGGCTTCCTAAAAGGGGGTTTGTAAGGCCCTTTGCTTGAATAAGCTTCTTCAGCCGACCTTTTCAAATCTATAACTTGATTGGATAACTTCTAAACAACTTTCTGTAAGTTTTCTAGATCCGAACTCTTAGGTTGAGCTTTATTTTGGGGAGGTCTAGGAAGGATTTCGATTTTCTTCTTGGAGGATGAACTAGTCTCTATCTCGTTACCGGCATTGTATTTTAAGCTGAGAATATCTTTCTCGATCTGACTGGCCTCTTCGAAGGCTTCTATCAATGTGGCATTCTTGGACCTCTTTACCCAAATGGCTATGTTTTGATGTAAGGCTTTCATGTAGTAAGCGACAATAATATTCTTGGCAAACATCGAATCCATGGGGATTCGGTTCTTTAGTGTTAGGAACCTTTGATTAAAGTCTTTTATCTTTTCTTTGGTGTTCATTTTTAAACTATTAATCTCCATGACTAGAACTTTAGGAGACTTTTCATCTCCGAACTTCTCAAGGAAACATAACTCAAATTTATCCCATGACACAATGGTGTGGGGTTGTTGGGAAAAGTACCAGGTAGAGGCATTACCTTCAAAGGTGTAGGGAAACAATCTACAGAATACGTCTTCATGTTCAACACTATGGAGCCTAATGGCTAGCATAAACTTTTTGATGTGATCTTCAACGATCTTCTTGGAGTTTGGGTCAAATTTAGGGAGCCATTTCTCTGGGTGTTTAGGTAAAGGATGTTGGGTCCCATGTATGGCCACTGCATCTTGGTCGAGTCAGGGTTTGGCGGGATTGTTCGGATTGGCCATAGGTGTGGGTCGTGTCGAAGGCTGAGATGAGGAACTACCTTCGTTTGAGGATTCTTCTCCAGAAGAAGAAGGAGATGAAGAGGGTGGTGATGGTGGAATACCAGATCCTCCTGTTGCAGGAGTGAGGATATGATTTGGATCCATAGGTTTTAAGGTAAGGTCAGTACCTTCAGGTTGCTCTCTGATATCAAAGAAGTCTAACGGTTGGTTCAAAGGTCGACTTGGCTATCTGATATGGGCTAAGGCATTGTGTGTTCTTATGAGGGATTGAAAAACAATCTCTTGTATGTCGCCACCTAGGGGATTTGAAGTTACTGGTTCAACTGTGATCCGTAGATCATTGTTTGATGTGGTTGTTATTTGAGGGACAATGTTGTTGTCTGAATGAATTCTAGTCACTATAGGTGAGCGGGTAGGTGGGGGAGGAGTCTTACGACCTCCTCGTGCCATTAATAGATTTCAGGCCCTCCTTCTAGCGCCATTTGTTGACGGGAGAAATTGACCGCTCGTCAACTGGAGGAGTGAATCTAGTCCGGGGTTGTCCAATTAACCCAAGCCGTTTGGATTAATTCACTCTGACGGGTTTTGCAGCTCCATTTGCTGATCTAAATTCTAAAGAAAGTGAAAAACAACTAAAGGGATAAACAATAACTTACTAAAAACAATTACTAAAATCTATATGTACATCTAAGTATATATATGTACAAATTAGTTAAATAATATATGTATGATAACTTTATATACAATCTGTACAAAGCACGGGTTTTAATATAAACTCGTAAAGATCAAAAGTAAATCAGTTCCTTTGATAACAATAATAAAGAAAGTGAAAGCACTCTTTAATTTTTTGGTTTGTTTTCTTGGATGTATACATTCGTGACATCACACATCAAACTTCCTAATTGAACAGAAAATAATAGATAGTAGAAAATGTTTTATATAGAGAAAACTTCTATATTCAGGAAACCAACGAAATCAGATAACATGCTAACTTGTTATTCCATCCAATGTCTATTCGATTTTGAATATCCATCCACCTTTATCTGATGAAGTAAACCTGCTACAGATCTTGAGATTGCCCCTAGTAAATGAGGAACGATAATGCTAGAGATTGAATTTATAATAACAGAACATATAATAGATGCCGTCACAGTAATCTTATAATTTGCAAGTAACTACGACAAAATAATTCTTCCTATAAGAACTTGCATGTAAATATTCAACTGAAATTAAAGATAAATCTCCTAACCTAAATTGAATAAAGGATCGATGTGTGTTATATCTGAGACACGAGATATGGGAAGTATGTGAAAAGGATTATCTCAAATAACAATAAATCATGCAGACGAAAGGCTATCATCATCTATCATCATATTGAGATAAACACAACTTAAATTAAAACATGATATAGAAAGCTAAAGCTATAATGTATTTTGTGTCATTCAAGTCTGTATATAAATATCCATACTCTCGCCCCAGGCTGAGATGATCAAATGTTTACAAAATGATATGTTTATATAGGTTTCAGGAAACATAATTGTTTCATGTTGATAAGATCAAATTTGTTTCAAAAATATGGGGGATGCAACCACCCTGATTTCACTAGATATCAAAACACTATTAACAGTCTAATTCTATTTACTCAAAATAAAAAATTGATATGGTTGGGAGACCTCAAAAGTGCCTCGTATCATCTTTGAAATCATAGGCTCCTTAATCATCCTAAAAACAAATGAAAATAAGCAGATCTCAGATATGTTTTCAATTATCAAATCAAACAATTCTATTTTTCTTAACTAGCTACAGAATCTTGCGATTCTGTAGCTAGTTATAATAGCAAATACAATCATATTTTATTAAATAAACAAAACAGAATAATCTTAGTAAGAAAAATAGTTTATTCAATTAAATAAAATATCCTAACTTAAGAGTGACACAATCATGCTAAAAAATAAAAAATATCATACCTCAAATCATGAAATCAAAACGTAGCAAGAAATTTTGGAATTAATGATCATTGTTGTTGGCTCTACATTTTTGAAAATGACATGACCTGTAGTTTTCAAGCGTTTCTCCTTCCTTTGGATAATGGATTCAAGTCTGTTGTTTTCATTTGTCAACATATCAACTTGGTCTCTTAAAGACTTGAGTCATGACTATAGCAGTGGAACATCGGTATAGTACCTGTCGATCCACGATCGACACACATCACATTGTGACTATAAGGAATTTGCATTAGCATGATCAACATTATGGGTCAGAGAATCCCTCATGTGAATGGTAGATTTATCATAGAGCTAGATACCAGGGAATTCTGGGTTTTCCTTTAGACAAGGAGGTAGATTGTTAACATAGTCATAAGGTCGGTCAGGGTATAACCCGAATGACTCGGGGTCCTCTTCAACAAGGAATTCGTTAATTTATGAGTCTGATCTTTCACTCACTTCAATCGTGTTGATTGTTTCTGCACGGGGTTTCATTTTATTTCGAACACTTCGAGAAATCAACCAACCAGCTCTTTTGTTCTTGAAATTGACATCAACACTACCTTTTAGCTTCTTACCTGTAGGTTTCTTAACAGTTTTAGTGCAATCCTTTGGATGTGTAATCGGTAGATTTCCTTGTTGAATAACCTTAGGGTAGCTCAAGGGTTCATTGTTAAGGGAAAAATCACAGTCCTGGAGCAGTGGGGAAGAGGCCGTAGGGTTCACAAGGGTTTCCACAATGATCGGCTTATCTACCTCTCCCAACTCATGGTTGCCAAAACCATTTCGTGTAATGAACGCATCCCAACAATCATTTTGTGACTATAAATGGTGCATGAGGATGATTTTAATGAGGCCATGATGAAATAGACTTGAATCTGACCTCTGTTTCCTAAACTGTTTACCCAATTTATACAGACTTCTAAGCAGATAGTAAGGCATATTCAACAGAAAACCAATAAAACTCATAAGCAAGCGTAGATGATATAGGAAAACAAGTCTGAATCATCCCTCACATGTGATGAATTGCTTGACTACAACAAGTAAATCATGCCACCTAGGTTTCAAGAATGAAATTGGCATACCTCGATCACAGCTGATTATTTTTCGTGAGGTAAACAATAAAGTCCATGGGACCTCCTCCACTTTCACGTTCTTGAACCATTTCTGACCAACCACTAGCAATCCCATGGCTTGGCTTAAGAACTCTTTTGTTACTTCCAACTGCACATCACTAATTTTTTCCCTATGGCCATCGAAGGCTAAGGCAAACTCTTGGGCAACCTGAAGGTTAAAACCTTGAAATTTTTCAATGAACAGATACCAACCATTCCTTTCTAAATATTCTCGAGCGTTATCATACAAGAGCAGGGTCTGGACGTTGTTCGGTTCAACCCTTACCACTAGAGCCATGATGCACAGATGGGTAATTAACACAGAACACACAGGTAGGGTTTGGAAAAACACCACAGAGCCATAGCCCTGAGCCTTATCAATACATGCTATGATAATTCAAACGGTGGGCAAAGTGTTTATCACAATGCGTGTGAGAAAATTCGTGAAGCCTGAGACCATGCTAAGGAGTAATGGCATCCTGTACATCATATGCCACCTTGGCATTGGGTACATGCTAGGAATAGAGTGCTATAAAAACATAAGGCACGTATCATAGTTTGATTGCAAAGTTAGGTCGGTTTGAAAAATCAAATAGTCAAAGGTTTCATGAAAGAAATATAATCAAACATCAAACGAAAATCAATACAAAAACAATCAAACATCAAATGGAGAGGGTGTTTGGTTCATATAACCACAAATCTCTTAGGCATGATCATAATAGAAAGGGTCACAAACAATGAAAGCAACATGCTCATAGCAAGAAACCATAATTTTGTAATAAACCATATGCTTTTAATGAAATTTTAAGAAAAAATAGTAACAATAGTTGCAAGTTTTCATGCTTTCAGTCATGAAAATGAAGCACGAATAGATGATAGGTAAAATGCGACAATTTACAACTGTCGTTTAGAGAAAATGCTCATGAAGAGTAATAAAATTCCATAGACCGTGTGTAGGCAGCTTATAAAAAACAATAATCACATAATTGTTGCGAACACTATAATAAATAATAATAGATATTTTCTAGCCATAGAATATAGATATCACACAAATTGTGACCATTTCAATATATAGCATTTCGAGTTAATAAAAGTGAATTAAACACTACATTACTCAAAATCTTTAAATATATACTTAAGAAAATATTAATCCCATCAAATCTTTTCTTAAAGAAATTGGCCTTCCCTTCTTATAAGAAAAAATGTGGCAATCACACCCCTTTTAGTATCTTTGCACTTGAACCAAGATCTTAGCAATCAACATATTATTTTCACTACCATCCATGCTACTAGTTATGATGAGTTCCAATCAAACATGGTTTTCCAAGTTCTCGAACAATGAAATTAGTATAATTCATTTTGGCAACAAAACATTTCCTTACCACATTTACAAATAATCACT
>JZKD02S0136976.1:99029-110384 GCA_000966675.3 Picea glauca
ACATTTAAGTGGGGTAAAAGGAGGCTGCCCCCTCGAAGAGGATTATTATCTGAAATTATCTCTTTTTCAAGGCGTTGAGTACTTTTCCTGAGGTTTTTCTATGCTATATTGATGTTTGGTTCTTAACAAAGAGTAGATCTTGCTAATCAATTATTTCTTTACAGAAAGACCCATTTTAAAATTCTATTTCTTTTTAAATTTTGCTTGGATATTTATGTTGTTCCCAAAAGGAGAGAACATTTGTTCAATTTACTCTTCATGATTCAATATCTAGATGTATTACATTTCACTTTTGATGACATCAAATGACTCAATGAGAAATCTACAGTTTATTGTTCTAATTTCTAAACCTCTATTTCATGTGTATTGAATATTCTAATTTCTTGTGTGTTTGATCATCATTGATGTAGTAACTAGTTGTATCAATATTTTTTAATCTTCCAAAATATTTTGATATTTATGTCCATAGTTCATTTTAGTGTGTGTGTGTGTGTGAGTGTGTGTGTGTGTGTGTGTAACATGTCACCCTTGTCATGGTTTGTGGGTGACATCTCCTATTTTTTATACTCACATCCATGTGTCCTATGTGTCTCTGGTCTCAGTGCCATGTGCATTAGGTTTCATCAAAAGATTATCAATACACATTGTTTTGCATTGTTACCTACAACCATGCACCTCCATTGGTGCAATGATTATCAACTTCAACCATCACTATGCAAACAACATGTATACATTTGTATGCAATGACCTGAGGCTGTGGTGAGAACAATGACAACAACAGAGCAAGAGCGAAGCCCCTTTCTTATTGCTTGCAAATATATTTTGGTTTGGAAGGGTTGTTGATACAGTAGTTGGGTTTAATACTTTGACATTCAGAGTACCATATTCATTTCACAATTTACTTGGCTACAATCGTGAATGCACAGAAGTGTTATCACTTACAACCACCCATGTATGGATTCATAAACATATCTAACATTGTTAATCCATTATGTTGCTAATAACAAGAATGGATTTGGGTGCTTCTGTTCATTAATTGGTTGCATTGTGAATGGGTGGATTTACAATTTGTTTAAGTGTTGTATAGGAACATTTAAATAGTAGAGTATTCATTTGGATGGAAAACAGATTTGGATTGTTGGGTTGAATTTGTTTAAATTGAGTTATGTTTATTTAATTGGATTTACAAGCTAGTGAATTGAGCAATGGAACCAAATGAGAAGCATAGCCTTCTATTCATGGTTATGAATATGAATTCACATTGTGGAGTTTGATCTCAATGTGATTGTAATTATAGAGATTGTTGTTCCTGAGTCTGTACTTAAGGCTTAAAAGTACAGTGTCAAGGCATCCGAAAGTATAATAAAGGTTGGTAAAGGATTACACTAACCTTCGGTATGGGAAACTAATGAGGATTTATACGTTCTCGTTGTCTAGCTTCCAACTGTTCCTGGGTAATAATATCTTGTTCAATGGCTGCCCATGAACGTTCTAATTCCTCCCGAGTGTTCGCAGTTTTAAGGATGTTGTCAAAAATATTTAAGGCGATATGTATTTGATTGGATAATCCGGGTTGAGTATTTGGTTGAGTTGTTGCAGGGACAGTCATCGAGGAACAATATCAATATGGAAATGATTTAGACAGAAGATGTCAATGTTGTTTCAATTTTGGTTAGAATAACAAGAAACTTTTACATGAAGAACGAAATAAGGATGCAAACTGAAGGCCCTTTCCCATAACTGTATTATTTTTAGTAAAAAGACGCAGGGTGAAAAAAAAAACGTTAAGCTGTAGATAATGTGAGGTTACTGTCAGTAGAGAACTCACAAATACACAGAAGAAGAAATAGACATAGAAATAATTGACATATTGTAAATAAACATGAAATTTTGTAAATGCAAATTGGTCTTACACCCGCTAATATCTGGTGCAGAGGAAAGACAAGACACAATTACAGAAAAATGAAATCCTTTCACTATAGTAGTGGTCATACTAAATTATAGCGATACACATCAATTATGAAGATTGAAACGAAAAAAAACAAGAAACATAACAAAACAAACTTGTAACACAGTCCTGATGGAATTGGGAATCCTCAAATTTGCTTGTATTAATTTCTCCAATGCAAGAACTTTCTTACAATCACTACCAAAAAAGTCCAGCCATTGGTCTTCTTTTTGTCCCCTATTTATACAAATTTCTCCCCCTTTGAAACTTAACGGTGTCATAAATTTGATTACAAAACAAGGGGAGCGAGATCACTCCACCTCTCCTACTCTATTTTCAAAAAGTGCCAGGTGCTTGCCCTTGCGTGATTCGGCATATATGATACATATGTCTACAAACTGGGATACAAGCTGTGAATGTTCCGCTTGACAGCGGGGAGGAGTGAAATCACTCCATCTCTTCTACTCTTGTTTCAAAAAGTGCCAGGTGCTTGTCTTCGCATGGATTCAGTGTACCTGATACATTTGTCCAAAAACTGGGATACAAGCTGTGAAGGTTCTGCTTGACAGCTGGCCTCGACAAAATAGCACTCTCGGGCTAACTGTGGAAGTTTATCACCCATTTGTGCATCAATGCTATTAAGGGCACTAAGTTGCGCACTGGGCTGAATCAAATGTTCATCCACTTGAGCCATGTCTACCCTATCCATCTTAGAGATTGCCACCAAATTTCTTTCATTCTTCTCCTTCATGTCGAGGGAAATTTTATCTATATTCATCTGCCTCTGTGTTTCTGAGTCACCTCCACTCTCCATCCCTAATAGCTCACCATCTATAGCATTGAAAGCTTCTTCTAACAAATTGGTCATTTTCTGGACCTGTTCTTTGCTTAAGGTAATATTATGTTCCCAATCCTTTAACAGAACATTACCTCTAGTTTGTTCAGTGATGGTGAGTCCGGGAGAACCTGCTGAAAACCTGTTGTTAGTAGCTATCATTGCCTCTTGAAAGGCGATCCGAGCAGCCTCTGTGTTCCTTTCTTTGACAATCAGATTTTCAAAAATCTGATGCATTAATAGGCAATTTTCTCGGATTTCTCCCACTTTGTCTAGCAAACTCTGTTGCGCAGAAGAGATCCTGCTTCGAATATCGATCACTCGATATTTAAAAATCTCGATGTCGATCGCCTTGCTTTCCGCAACCTCTAATTGAGCTTGCAACTTTGTGATCATACACCTCTGTTGACACGACTGTACCCGACCATCTCGAATGACTGAATTTGCTTGTTCCAATTTGGTTTTGAGGACTTCTATTTCTTTTTTATCGGCCGATTGGGCCAGTTCCATTTCTCCACTCGCCTGACTCTTAGCGCTTTCCGCAGCCGAAGCTACTCGGTCTTCGAGAGTCTTGATCAGATGATTCTTTCTCTTGAGCTGATTTTTCAACATCTCGACCGAGAATTGATTCGCCGACGCATACGCTCCCAGTGTTCCTGTGATTTCTGTGGCGAATTCATCACTCTTTTTGTTCTTCCCATCGGTCATTACTTTGAATTTTTTGGCAGTTGATCCTTCATCCTGGAAGAACTCCCTTTTCACAACTTCTTTTCTTTTTTTGTCGAAGAAGAACTCATTGGGAGGAAGTTCTTCTGCTCTGATGGGCCTTAGTTCTTCATCGAAAATCCATCCTTCTCCTATGTTCCCTTACGTTGACTGCAACGGGGTGACAGAGGTGATGGGTTCCCCGATTTTCTTCACGGCCTTTCCTGGTGTGTCGAGGGAGTCCTGCTCCTTCGAAGGATTAGAGGTCTTTGTCTCTGTCCCTGTCTCTGGATTCTGAGTTTCTAGCGGGTCTGTGTTTTTTACATCCACCTCTGGACTATGTTCCTTGGGAGGGTCAGTAGTCTCTTTATCTGTTTCGGGATTCTTCTCCTACTCAGGACTCTTCTCTTGTTTGGGATTCTTCTCCTGTTCTCCTTCCTGACGTTTTTCAGGGTTAGATGTTTGGCCCTTAGAGCTTTCAGCCTCATTCTCTTTATCCTTGGAAAGGCCCAAACTTCCTAGCACCATGGGGAGACATCTCTTTCTATGCTCCTGAAATTTTAAAACAGAGGCCCTGTCTTCGGGTGCTAGAGATCTGATTTGGACTTGCACTTCCCCATAGGACCTCGCCCCTTGGAAAATATCATCCGAGGGTGAACACTCGTGTTCAAACCTTTTTAATCCAGAATTTCCCAAATGGGTGCTTACAATTCTCTGAGGATCATGCTTTTTGTACTCAATAGAGACCAAACTCAAGTTCTCTAAGGTTGCAGCCTCAGCCTTAGCGTGTCCAAAATCCAATAAAGAATATGAACTTAGCCGAATGGGGAAAAACGACTATACCTTCTTCGATGATGCTTTGAGCTCTTTACTTACTCCGCCAATCACTATTTGTCAAGCAATCTCATGACAGACTAGCTTGTCAAGGATGAACAGTGGTAGCGCCAGAGGAGGAACAGTAGCTCCGAATACTCTAAAATAGGAGAACTCTGCTTCCACGTACCAGTCCGCGATACTGCTCAGATTTGCTGCAATGCTATCTGAGATGTGAGGTGGCGACAGACCAAAAATGGTGATGTGCAGAGGCACCATTACCTAGTTGAAAATCTCATAAATAAATTTATTTGCGTTATTTTCCCACAGTTTATCGTGGTACTCATGTACAGTTTTTTCTTGGGTTGGACTCCAAGCCCAATTCATCAAAGGAAAAGGTGTCATGGAGCATATCGCGTCCATGACATACGCTGACATAAAGAATGATGATGGTCTCCCAGCTTCCTTTTGCTCCCGGTACTCTGTTACCCTGTTGAACAAACTGTCGGAGAGCATCCTCGCCCAATTAAATGATGAGCCTTATACTACCCGAAAGATGAGAGGTACCCACTAGATGTAAAAATGTGTAGTATCCTCCCTTCCGAAAAGTCAGAATGTCATCATCGCCACATACATATACTGTGGCTCCAGCGAAGCAATTGAATACACGCCCTTGTCATTCGCTCTGAATGTCGCAGAGCACGAAACCCAATCTTTTATCAAGCCAGGCATGGTTTTGTCATATTCTTCGCACTCCTTCTTTTTGAATTCCTCCAGGAATTCAGTGCCATATGTATATTCAGAAGTTGCTGGGAGCTTATACATAGATTGGATATGCTCTGGTCTGAAAGTCCCGACCGCGGTCCGTTGGTCATTTATGATAGTTCGGGTGGGCAGGTCTATGTGATCCAATGCCCATCGGATCATGTCGTAGTATGGGAGCAACCATGGTCTGGTTGCAACCAGGTGCATACCAGACTGAACAATTGTCTTGTATTTAGTGTTCAGGTCGTCCTTTACAATATCATTGTCATCGGAGTTGGAATAGTTCACCAACTCAGATTGTAGAATATATGAAACAAACGACCAGTTGGGTACTGAGCCGCCAGTCCGAGGTGAAGTATATGAGATGTTATCTGAACCTTGCGCTGCAACCTCAACATTCGCTTTCACTGCTCTCCTTGGAGCCATGGCTGAAGATTGCTTTTTCGCTCTTCTGCAGTAGACCTGTGTATACATGCGGAAATGAGTTCCCTCGGAGAAATGGTGAGCTCTGCGCACTTATGAGAAATGTTTAAAATAGGATGAAACTCTCGTATATATTTGAAAACCCTGTACCTTTTGAAATAAGTCTGTCAAATCGCAAATAAAACCAAATTTATTGTATAAATCCGATCTTATTTATTCGTGGATTTACCCTAATTCTTCATTAATGTCATCAATGTTCGGCGGCTTGACAGGCAATCGGGTTATGGAGAGAAAGTAAATAGCTCGTGAAGTGTGTCAACCTCGATGCACGGGACGTATCTCGTTTAACTTAAAATTACAAATCTTAACGACTTAAATAATTTTCTCGCTTTTCGCTGCATCGTGAATTTCCTTTTCATATTTTGAATCTTCAACTCACGAGATTGCGAGTGCCGATTTTAACGTACTTAACGGTAACCGTGATTTGGCGCATCCTTAATTATACAATTAATTTACTTTCCATATCGCGACTCAAGAATTCGAGGACAGACCTTTGGGAAAATGATATGCAGAGTCGCGATATCGCGATGTGGCGATAATTAAGGCTCGAATTATGAGAAGGAAATCTTAGATTAGGAGACTAATTAATATCACCATAATCATGTCGCAACTTCGTGAATCGAGGTTTTGGACACTTTATATTTATGAAAGAAAGTGCCAAGTGGCGATGTGCCGAGAACCAAAACTAACCGTGATTAGTTTTTTACCTTTAGTTCTTGACCAAGGTTCTCATAAAAGTTATCGTGTTCTCATATATTGGGGCCGTAAGAACAAAAAATTGGGTTCAATGAATGCCGAGGCACAAAATCCCGATGATGTCTAATCATGGGTTAAAGGTTTTACCCTAGTCAATGCCTTGGGCGAAAATTAAAAACGAGTTCGCAGTTTCGCGACTCTGGACTTGTGAATTGAAAGATTAAAATATCCGACTTACGAGACCCCGAAATAAACAAAAGAGTGAGCATACCTGCGAGAATGGACCTGTTTTGAAAGAGGTAAAAACATTTCTGTTCAGGTGACAAGATTTTTCAGAGTTTTAAGATCTCGGAAGGAAAAAGGAAGTCAAGTTAGATTCCAAGTTTCAGAAATTGAAATTTTTTTTTGGAAGGTAACCAACAAGGGAGGCTCCAACATAGGATCCAACTAGGGATCCTGCTTCCCTGTGAGGCGGGAAGAACAGTAGGCCAGGTGCCAATATTGGGTAAATGGAGTCACATGCTAAAATTAACAGAAAAAATCAAGGAAAAAGATAGAAGGGGAGGGAAATCTTTGCTTTGTACCTCAGAAATTTTTCCGAGCTTAGATACTCTTTTCAAACACAGCTGAAGTTGTTTCCTCAATTTCCCCTTTCTCACTACTAACTTTGGGGACACTTTAAGACAACCCAAACGATCCTAGGATATTCAACAGATCTTACGATTCTCAGCTTGCATTAAAAGAATGTTATTATATAATTCCAAAAAAGGGAAGTCCCATCGGAATTTGGGGAAATGATCAGGCTTTCAGGAAGTGTTGTTTACCGRAGTAGATTGATATTTATGTGTAACAACCTTACAGATCTCTCAGACATTGCTTCACTGCCAGCGAGCCTGTTCAGTACCCCGGTGAAGTTGTCTGACCCCTTTTTCACTGAATTTCTTTTCACCACTTCGGAAAATATTTATGCGTTTAAACGCTAAGACAAGGGCAATCATCTCTGAATTTCCTTTCATCGTCTTAATGGACTAGGTGGGGGCAATCATTTATGAATTTCCTTTCACCACCGGTCTTAGTATTTACTTTTAAAACACGAAGATGGGAGCAATTAGTTTATATCAGGGCTGAGATCTGTGTAATATTTTTTATCATAGGCCTGTCAACTTATTTTGATTACTCGATATCAACCTTCTTTGACCCTCACAAGACCTTTGGTTCTTAGGGAGACAGGGGAAAATGATGAAATTTCAAGGAACATCCAGTTCAAGCAAGCTTTGATTTTTTCGACGTTATTGAAAAACCTAGGAAAGTTAAGATCGCTATAAACGTTCCTTAGCTTAGCAAAAGATCAAGTAGTTGTGAAGACCAGCTTTCTTATTAGGATCTGTTTAGGAATCCCTGAGGTTTGAAACGAAAAACCGTTATCCCTTCCCAAAGGCTTGGGAAGATAGTGACTTACTAAAAGTTAGACCCAAATATAAACAGAAAACAAGGCAGCAATTCAATGGCTTAATATACAAAAGGTTACAACAGTTCGGGACTAGTTTTCGAATACATTAGGGAACACAAATTATGACTGACTGTTTTTGGGTTTAAAATATTCATTCAAATTTAGTTTGAAGAATATGAAGCCAAAAATAATCCTTTTATCTAACCTTTTATATTGCAATTTGAACAATATTACCTCAGATTGCTAAAACAACCTTTCATGACCTGTGTATTGAGAAAACTCACCTCTATATTTTCAATTTCTTCGTGGACCATGAATTATCTTATGCATCACATGTTTTATGTTGTTCTATTTCCAACACCGATCTTCACGTTATTTTTTCTGCTAGTTTCGTCTGAGGCTGGAATCCTGCAAAAACAAATACAAATCTGATTTAAAAAACGTGTTGAAAAATTTAGGGACGAAAACCAAAAATTGAAAATAAACGTTTGAACAAAAACATAAATATGTACAAAAACTCATAATAAAATTTATTTATTTACAAATATATATATATAACTTTTTATTTTTTATTTTATTTTCCTTTCTATCCGACAACTGTCACATCATGTAGTGATTTAGATATCGCCCATTGATAGGGGCGCTGAAAACTTCTCCATCAATATTTTCCAGAAGAAAGGAATTCTTTCCTTGTGGAGTCGAGACCCTGAATGGTCCATACCAAAGGTGGTCAAATTTGCCATGCTTTCTCAGCTTCCTCCCTTCTCGTATCCCATCTTAACACTAAGTCACCTGGGAGGAACTCTCTGTTCTTTGCCTTAAGATCGAACGATGCTTTCATATCGTCCTGGTATTTTTTTGTTTTCTCATCAACCTCCACTCTAAGCTGTTGAACCTCGATTAGTTGGTTAATTCTTCTGGTTACATGATTGGGCTCTTCGTTTTGATCCTGCCATAATTTCATCACTGGCAATGCTAAGTTTATAGGCAGAACCTCCTCGGTCCCATATACCATCTAAAACGATGAAATGCCGATAGACCTTTTAGTGTTGATGTCGTTTTCCCATAATGCGTGCTTCAAATGTACATGCCAGGACCTCTTGTTTTCGTTCAATACCTTTTTTATTACATTTACCAGGCTCTTATTAGATGATTCATCCAGCCCATTTCCCTGAGGGTAATAAGCAGTGGAATGGCCAAGAACGATACTGTACTTCTAGCAGAAGTCGATCATAGCCATGGACTTGAACGCCTGGGCGTTGTCGGTAACAATCTATCGGGGACACCCGAATCTTGACAAGATGTTATCTTCCAAGAAGTCGATCACCACTGAGTTTGTTGCCCTTTTAGTTGGAATTGCTTCCACCCACTTTGTAAAATAATTTGTGGCTATTAAGATCCACTTATGTTGAGCACTGGAATGGGGATTGATTTCCCCTATGAAGTCTAATCCCCATTGTTGAAACGGGGCTTCAGTTTTGACTGGAATGAGTGGTAGTGCAGGGAGTTTTTGTTTACCGGCGAATATTTGACACGAGTAACAAGCACGTACTTTGGCATTGACATCCGAAAATAGTTTCGGCCAATAATATCCGGCCCTCAAGATCTTATAGGCTGTGGCTCTCCATGCATGGTGTCCTCCACAGATTCCTTCATGAAATTCTTCTATGACCCGTGGGGTTTCCAACTCAACCAAACAGACCAGTAAGAACCCAAGTGGATCCTTCCAGTATAGTTGATTTTCGGAGATGCAATATTTTACAGCATGGAGTTGTAAGGTTCTGTATTTGGCTGGTGTCAGTCCATCTGGACATTTTAGGTTTAACAAATAAAAAACTATATCTTTATACCAGTCTGATGACATGAATTTTTCTTCAACCTTGCTTGGATATGTTTGGTCATCCAGCTCTTGCAAACGTGTGTCTCCGTCTTCTCCCTGAAGGCAATTGATGTCAAGATCTCTAAAGTTCGACTCAGCCAAGAGTTTGTCTAGACCCTTTCCCTTTATCAATTTAGTAGGCTTGATTTCCAGATCAAATTCTTGTATCTTAGCGAGCCAATGCCATCGTTTTCCATCACTATCCGGCTGTACCAATATATCCTTCACAGCACTGGTTGGTACATACGCGATAATTTTTTAATGTAGAACGTAAGTTATAAATGCTTTTAGCGCTTTCACCATTGCGTACGCCTATTTTTCTATTATATCATATTTTAGTTTGGTGTCTCTAAGGCTCTTGCTAAAAAACGCGATCGGGCGTTCAAAGCCTTCATCATCTTTTTGCAGCAACACCGCGGCAATAGTATGTTGAGAAGCGAATGAGAAGATGAGGAAATATTTCAAGTAATCTGGGCTTGTTAACACAGGTGCCTCGCTGATGAATTTTTTAATACGCTCGAACGACGCTTTAGCCTCGGACGTCCAATTTACTCTGCTATATTTCTTCATCATTCTTGTGATCAATTTGACAATCTCAGCAAAATTTGGTATAAACCTTCGTAAAAAATTTATTGTACCTAAGAAAGATTGAATTTCTTTAACATTTCTAGGAATACTGATAGTTTGTATCRCTTCAACCCTCTTAGGATCAATCTTGATCCCATCTTTAAATACGATATGCCCCAGAAGCTTACCTTCCTGCATAGCGAAATGTGATTTCTTTGGGTTCAAAGATAGACCATACCTGCAACATTTTTCGAAAGTCTGTTTTAAATGGATCAAATGTTCTTCATCGGTTTTAGAAAAAACCGTCAAATCGTCGAGGTAGATTACTACGAACTTATCTCTTTCTCCGACGAAAGCGATATCCATGGCGCGCTGGAAGGTAGCCCCTGCATTCATTAAACCAAAAGGCATTTTATCATACATGAATGTACCCATGGTGTGGTGAAAGCGGTTTTTTCTCTGTCTTGCTCGTTCACGGCGATTTGGTTGTACCCAGAAAACCCATCTATCATAGACATTTGATTTGCTCCAACTACCCTTTCTAGGACGTGGTCCATTTTAGGCAGTGGATAATTATCTTTAAGAGAGGACCTGTTCAAGTTCCAGAAATCCACACACAGTCTGATTTCTTCGTTCTTTTTTCTGACAGGGACCAAATTTTCTACCCAGTCTGAGTATCTTAGAGGTACAATTATTTTCGCATCTAAGAGCTTTTTAACTTCCTTTTCAATAACGGGCAACAAAATTGGGTTAAACTGCCTGAGCTTTTGCCTAAAAGGCTTGACTCCGGGCTTCAAAGGTATCTTGTGCTCAATTATAGAAGTATCATATGTTCGAAGCTCATCATAGGACCAGGCGAAAACATCTTTATAGTGTCTGAGTAGGTCCCTGTATTGTTCTTTTACCTTGGGAGGGAGTAATTTAGATATTTTTACTATCCTGGAATCTTTTTCAGTTCCTATGTTGCAATCCTCCACTTCTTCTGGTTGGGGCTGCAAAGTGGACTTCACAGGTATGTCGTTCTGATCGAAGAGTCTTTCCAAAGGAATTAAGCCTTTCGGGATTTGGTTATTTTTAAGGACCAACATGCGATGATCCTCTATTTTTTCTCGGAAGGTTTTAGGATCTTCATCTTCTTGCATAATCCATATCGGGTCGTTTTGGTTTTCTTGGTCTGGATGGGTTTCAGAGAACTCACCTATTGCTATAAGAAA
>JZKD02S0136976.1:137157-147975 GCA_000966675.3 Picea glauca
AAAAAGAGTATAAGTATTATAAACATTAAAATGTTTAATATGAAAGCAAATATACCAACTATGAAAAAAGACATTGATTATAGCTATGAATAACCTTCAAAAGTTTGTTTTAAAAAAATTAAAAATAATAATAAAATAAGGCTACAAACCCCTATAATAATAAAATAAATATTATAAATATGCTAAAAAAATTATAAAATCTATTACTTAAATCTATGGAGATTTATTATATTTAATAAAAAGTAAAAAAAATAAGATAAGGTTACACATCCCTGTAATAATAAAATAAATATTATAAATACAGTAAAAAAATTATAAAATCTATTACTTGAATTTATGGAAATTTATTATATTTAATAAAAAGTGTCTAATTTTATGAAATAATAAGAGAAAGGATAATTAATCTTTATGGATTAATGATGAACATTATAAAATAGAAAATAAGTATTAATATAATTTCAAGTTTATTAATAATGATATTCATGTTAAAAAGTATTCTTTAAATTTTCAAAAAAAAAATTTAATATTGTAAGTACTAACACATTTAATATAAAAAAAATTTTACAAAATAATAACCATAAAAATAAAGATAAATATACATATGGATGTCAAAAAATTAAAAGAAACTAAAACATTTGAGAAGATTTTATACGAAACATTCTATATAAATTAAACATTTAAAAGCATCACATAAATAATTTACTTTGGAGTCTGGTTGGCTCTTTTGGAACACGTGTAAATACAGTGAACAATAGTTATCATGGAGAAAACATATTGCAAAGAATGATTAAATGATGCAAATAAGGTGTGTTTGATTACAAGGTAGATACTGCTATGCAAATAGGGTACACAAGTTTCTATTGAACCAAACTGGTACTAGGATGAGTATGTCTCATTGCAGAATTGCCTTCAGTTGAGAAAGAAGAGAAGTATATTGGAGAAGTTCGAAGATATGCGTATGATGAGTTTGATAAAAAGTTGGAAGCCATATAGAGTAGATCAAGGATTGAGGATTCTAGACACCATGGAAATGCTCGTTCAAGCCACATCAAATGAGGTGTGAAGTCTTAATGTCCTAAGCGGTTTATAGGTTAAAGTAGTACTTTCACATAGGGAACACTACAACCGATGACACAAGGAGAGTAAAGTTTTCTGTGTCAAAAATGAAATCCCATGAAACTTTATGGTGTGACTGTATAAAAAAGAATCAATAATGCAGTTGGGGAAAAATCGATTATGGACTGAAGCATTTGCATGCAAAGTTCTTACTCGTCGATTATAATCAGACTTTCAAATGATTCCAAAATCAAGGCAGAAAAGTCATCTTCACAAGAGTGCACGATCAGTTCATGAAGCTGTAGATTGGCATAAACATGCAGGATAAAAGCAACGTTCCCATACGTGTTAAAGGCAAAATGTAAGTGTTATAGAACCAAAGGCAAAGTACCAAACAAGAGAAAGGGGACGAACCTACAAATTAATGCTGGAGGAAGTACAAAAATGGTCCAGCAAGCCAATCAAGGATGAGTTGAATTGTGTGGATGTTGAAGACAACAAAGAAATACAAAAATTGAAGTTGAACTAGAGAAATTTTCATATTGCAAAAGACAAGACTGTAAATAAAGTCTCATGGAGGGGATCAGATATGGAAGAATGCATTCGACATCACTGATACATATGCTAAGGAGTGTGTTATGTTAATATCGTGGATACTGGATCCTCAAAACAAGTTGTTAAGCACTAAGATGGTTCAAAAGTTCAACCTAGCATGTTTTTCTAATGGTAAATTCATTTGTTTTGCTACTAAAGAGTCAAAACTTGCTAGTGATTTAATCATGCTTCAAGTCATTCAATATTAGCCAATATGAAGTAAGTATTGTGTGACGTGATCTCATGAATGCTTGACATTGGTGGTAAATTAGGCCATGGCAATTTTAAAAGAAAGTGTTGCACGATGGAGAAGCAAACATGTATCAAGTGCAGTAGTAAAAGGCATCTCTTTAAGGCCTAGAGGGAAGCGGAGAAACAGTGTGTTTCTACATTGTCAAAAAGTGCTCTTGAGTAGGGTACTTCAACGACCTACATTGTCGGAAGTGCTCTTGGGTAGTAAATTTCTACAAAGCTACAAGGAATGAAGAGGTGTGCTATATGTGGTTCTTAAAAGAGATTGAAGATATGGATAGACAATATGTGCCATTAAAAATGCAAAGTTATTGGAGGCATATGTAGACATTATGTACACAACACTACCAAATGTTTTGATGCCAAGAATGACGATTTCAAATTGGGCGACCTACAGATAAAGTCTATGAAAGAATGAGAACATGAGAAGTTAAATCAAAGAGTTGTGGGTAGGGAATTTATCAGGGATAGCACTAGTCCATGTGTGAAACCAGCTTTGTTAGCACCAGTGTTACCAGAACCGGACCGGAACTGGTAAAACCGGCCGGTCCGACCGGTTCACAGACCCCACCGGTCTGAACCGCCCCTCCAAACCGCTTTTGACTGGTTCCGTACGGAACTGGTTTTTTTGCCCGAACCGGCCGGTTTTTTTCTCAAGTCTGTTATATGATACTGGCTGGATTGGAAAATATCTCTCTTGAAATGCATATTATCATTGTGGTTTTTTCTCTTTCTTTTCAGGCTACAGAGGATCATCTCATGAATCATGCCTATATGGAAGTGGTGGCCGGGATTTCAAGCCCTTACACCACCAGTTAGCATTCTATAACAAAGCGCATGATAAATGGAATATCTGTCTCCTAGCACAAAAATTTATCAATCTTCAGAATCCAAAAGTTGTATGAGATAAATGAGTTTGATCTTTAGAATAAGTTGTTACTCTACTATGCATATCTGTGTGTACACGATTATGCCCTACACCTTCAGATATCCCTGTCCAGAAACCATGCCTGCAGTTCTCTATTTCTTTTGCTTAATACAGAGTCCAGACAATCCATTTTTCTAAGAATGTTAGATGATGTATGCAATTGCACACCCTGTTTTAGTGTGCTAGGTTAAATGCTGCAAGAGGCAGACTCTATTGAGTCTCTCAGGTTTTGTTGATTGTACACATTTTCCTATTTAGTAGAGAATCATATTTTGCAACCAAAATCCCTTTGCCCCCCACCCCAATTGGAATCAACTGGCATCATTTTTCGAGTATTTTAAGTATACATTCCCCCACTCCCATTTTGATGGATGCACATGAATATGTATTTTTTTTTCAAAATTTGAATATTTTATGTATTTTTAGTGACCGGTTTTTTGATCCCGTTTTTTTCCGGTTCCGGTTCAGTTCGGTTCCGATTTTTTGGGTCGACCGGTTCAACGACCTGTCCGGTTCTGGTAACTATGGTTAGCACCAAAGAAAGGAGGCAAGTGATGAATGTGTGTTAACTCTAGAACTTAGAATAATATGGCACACTGTCTGTTTGGTGTGAAAATAAGACTCTAGGAAGTGATGTATGGAAAACTGGATTGAAAACCAAAGATGGTTTGTAATTGCATTTGAACTTTCAAATGTCCAACTACATTTTAGGGTGATGATGAAACATTACTAAAGGAGTATGTTGAAATGTTTGCAATTTGTTAACTTTGAGGATATTTTGAATTTCAGTATAACAATGGAAGACCAACTGCAGTGCTTGCAATGCTAAAAAAGGAAACATTATTTGTAAATTTGGATAAGGATGGATTTTTCTAAAATAAATTGGTGTTCTTGGGATTTACAATCTCTATTGAAGCTTAAGCATGTTGGGGAACATCATGAAGGCTATACTTGATTGCTCTATACCTTGAAGCGATACAGGGATTTGAAACTTTCATGGTTTGACATAATTTTACAAAAATTCATTAAAAATAATGTGAATTATTGATAGAGGAAGGTGTTCACATGGATAAGTTGTTTAACAGGAAGGTAACAAAAGCCCCTGTTATGGCCTCACTGGATTTTGAGAAGACTTTCTATATTTCCAACTAATGTTTTTGAGTAGCAATTGGTGATGTATTCAGTCAAGCATGGCCTATTGAATTCATGAGACCGACTTTTCTTGGTGGCATATCAAAGGCTTTTTCAAATTGAAAAGGTATCCTTTTATACGACTAGCTTAAGCTTGCAAAGGCTGTTTAAACAGCCTGCCTTTTTTAATAAAAGGCCAACCTTTTTTGTATAAGTTATCCTTTATATACATACCAAGTTTTCAATTAATAGTTAAAGGAAGCAGTTTTTCAAGAAAACAAGTGGCTCAATGTTTGTCATTCACTTTACAGCAACTAGCTTTGCTCAAGTAAAACTGGAATCACCTCATGTTAGAGCATCACAAAGGGGCAATTTTGTCATTCACTTTACAGCGACTAGGTTTGCTCAAATAAAACTGGAATCACCTCATGTTAGAGCATCACAAAGGGGCAATTGCAAGTGTCATAGCCAACTGATACTGCCCATTTTAGCAACGACTAATAACTGCAGAGCCTAGGCTGATCATTCAGTGTAAAACTTAATGCAACCCTGTATAATAGAACACATTTGAAAATGTTGATACATTTAGAATATAACCGAATTCCAATTTGAAATTTGTTGTCAGCCCATTGCACAAGGATTGAACTGACTCCAAAATCCCTCAATGTTCATGTGCACATTTGAGTATGTATTTTAACATACAGTTGAATCATTTAGTTGCTAACTTGATACGCATCCATGGAGCTTTCCATAACAATTTGGAAGTCAAGATAAACAAAAGAACATAATCTATTCTTCATTTCAATATGCAGAAAAATGTTTAAGCTCATCCATGTGGCTTGCCTCGTCTGCATTACAGAATCATTTTGGTCCTCCCGACTTTGATATTAACTTTGGTGAAAAGTATCCCTACTAACAAAAATGTTTCCTTCAAGACCTCAATCCTTAACCCTTCTGCTCATGTGGTCTAAAATCTGTGTTAAGGATCTTGGGAATTATCCAATGCATGGTTTCAAATGTATGTTGATTCCTTGATGCTCTGATAAACGTCCCTTCTAAATTTGCATGGCAAGCAATTTATGTCCAACATTAATGAACCAAGCCAGTCTCTGTTTTGTTGCCAAACAGTTGGCAGAAAAAGTTCCACGGACACAGAAACCAATGAATAACCAAAGACACAGAAACCTTCCAAAACCACCAAGAATTTAGCAAACGACCCATTGAATAGATGAGACATTACAAGAAAAGTATCTGGTGCATTGCAAATATATGGCATCATGACACCAATGTCTGGAGTTTGCTCAGATCTACCTGCAGACTTGCACAGGTTTCTACATCATTTCACACAATAACTTTTGCCAGGATGGATGGAAGCACAAGTATTTCACATAAAAATTTAGTTTACAAACGAGTCATCCAATAAAATAAACATGACAAGAAGACAAAAATGGTAATCAACAAGCAAACCACAGTAACAATTTATGTGCAACTTTGCCAAACTGTTTATTGCATTTAATGAAGTTCAAGCAGTAATGGAGATTGTTGTGCATTGTCTCTGTTAAAAAGAAACACAACAATGCATGAACTCTTAACAATGGCTATTTTTATAGAAAACTGATAAAGAAAATGCAGCTTCTCATGTACAGTCCAAATTTCACAAGACATGAGTGGCAGTGGGTAGCTTTAGTGGTTCAAAAAGTCTATTAAAGTGACAGTACATTGTGCAGCACTAACAATTTCGGATTCAACATCAAATAAACATTCATACTAGGTAATACAAAGGTTTCATTAAAGACTTGGCTCCACTACGTCTACAGGAAAAATCTAGCATGTGTCACTAAGGCTTACTTCATTGTCCTGTTCAGGATATTTCTGGTTTGAGAGTTTGAAACAACACATAGAACTTTGGTTTAGCTGAGAAGAGATTCTCCCAACAAGTACAAATACCTGCATTAGATATTAGTTCAAAGCATAAGTTATGTTCTCAGTCTTGCCTGATGCTCATAAGATTGGAAGCAAAACTTTTAATCCCTAATATAAAAACGTGAGTTATGGCATCCAAATCAAAATGATACAACATTTTACCCTTTGAGAGTTACTTGACACGGAAATTATATCTTTTCCCGCCATACTTTATTCCAAGAGACCTGCAGGTGAAAGCCACAGAAAGAAAGGCAAAACCCTGTCCTACCCAACCCATAAATTTCCCCAAACTATGGGGTTGTAAAATAGTCATTACAAATAGAGCTACTACAAATTTCAAGAGGTGCTAAGGATCTTTCACAGGGGAATATTGTGGATAGTCAATGAGCATGTAGGCAAATATTATTGACAAAATACCAACTGCGTCATTAAATTTTAGAGTAAACAAGAATTTTAATTTGCCACACTAGGAGGATCAGACAAACTTTCAAAAAAATATCAGAATCACATGCAGAAATCCTACTCAACTTGGTGCAGTATCAGATAACTGAATATGGTAAACAAGTGACCAAGCATCAAAGGGAGATACACTAATTGATGAAAGAATAAGCTAAAACTTCATAACAGATATCAATGCTAACAAATTTGCACCATGGTAACAATTTCAATTTCATTTTCAAGATCCTGTTTTCTTAATGCCAAAGGTATCCAGCAGCATGGACCACAAGTACAATTACAAAAGGAGTACTTGAGAGTTACTACTGCATCATTAGATTCTACAATAAACATGAAATCTGATTTACCACATTATAAGGATCAGACAAACTTTCAAAAGGTTTACCAGTATCTAAAGCAGATATCCAACCCATTCAACTTGGTAAAACATCCAATACTGAATAAGGGCAATAAACTAATTGATAGAAAAGTTAAGCCAAAATCTTAATCAATAATTTCAATGCTAACTAATTTGCACCCTAGTAACAATTTCAATTTCATTTTCAATATTCAGCTTCCTTGATGACAAAGATATCAAGCAGCATGAAACACAATTACAATTACAAAAGAAGTACTTGAAGATGCACACCCTTTTGCTGTGCTGGATAAAGAAGCCGCAGATAATGCTGTACATGATGGCCACTCTCTGTTTTTGAAGGCCTGGATGAATCTGAAGCTCCAGAAAGTGAAAACGCAGATCTAGACAAAAGCATAAATTAATGACAGCCCATCTCAAAAAGTCAGCAAATGTTAATATATTGACTTTTTGTAATTCTTTTGGAAAGCAAGTAAGGTTATGTTCGACTTGTGACTTAATGGCAAGGCTCATCCCTCAACTACCTTTTCCAGTCATAGTAAATACACTTTCCAGAGATGGGCTACTATTATGGAAATTATCTTGGCACTATCATCTGCCAGAAATATTTAAGAGATGTCCCAGTAGCTTGTGCTGCAATTTCCCAAGCAGATGCTAAGGACTCCAAGCATTGCAACAAAAGTGATGATAGTCTGCATTCTCCATTCAGCTTCTTCAAACCTTGCTAGGTAAACAATGACGGAAAGGCCAGACTCTGCTATCTAGCATTGCTTTTTGTTGCCTCTGCACGAATCAATTCTGGAGGCATAGAGGCGGGGTCAAGCTCCCAAGAATCCTTTGGAACGCCATCAGCCTCATCTCCAGTCATTCTATATGCAGGAACTTGATGAGAAAGCATTAGAATCTTATTTGGAGGAATATGCATGATACGCTCAGCCCCATGCTGCACCTGCCTCTTAAAAATAACTTTGAATCCATCAACTTTGGTCAAAAATGCAACTTCCAAACCTGATTCTTCAGAGAAATTTGACAGGATTTCCACCATCTCATATTCAAACTTAAGATCACCATCTTCTGGGTATTTCCATCCAATATGCCAATCTTTATAAATGGCCCAGACATCATCTTTCCCGGGGAAAATATTTAAATTTCCATTTCCTTTTTGTTTGGCTTTCTCCCACTTCACTATGTGAGAAAATGTGTTCACCCCCTCAATAGTATCAACTTTTGCCCTTCTAAACAATCCACAAGCAACAGGTAAGTTTTCATCCTCCCACTCCTCTTGCTCATCATTGGCTGGACATGACTCCAGCCAGGAAATTTGACATTTTAAAGGCTCTCTGGAAATAACTTTGTTGATCCGAAGGTAAAATCGAGGCATTCCATCTATATTATCATATACAGCCCAAATTTGCCCACTTGCAATGTCATTTTCTGTTCGGTCTTTGTCAAAGTCATGAAAATCTGGATCTGGAACATCAAAAGTCTCTGGTTCTGGAGAGGACAAACTAGGAGATTTAGGAGAGCTTCCTTTATCATCTTCACTTGTAGACACCTTTTCGCTTCCCTTTCGATCAGTTCCTTTAGACACGACAGGCTGAGCTGCTTCCTGTTTGACTTTCTTATCAGTTCCTTTAGACACAACAGGCTGAGCTACTTCCTGTTTGACTTTCTTATCAGTTCCTTTAGACACAACAGGCTGAGGGCTTGAGGGGCTTGGAAGAAAGGGCTTTCAGTCCTCGGTTGGACTATTCCCTGTCCAATCCAATTAAAGAATCTAGCATGGAACATTTGGCCAAGCTCTTCAGAATCAATATCAAAATGAAAATGTATTGAGAATCTAGGCTTTCTTGGGCCTCGGTTCCAGTTACCTCTACCTCTGTTTCCTCAGCCCTGGCTTCCCTGACTGAAAAAACTCATCCTGCATATGTTAACAATTAGCAAATAGTCATTTAAATAACCATGCATGACAACTCCTTAAAAAAAATATGAAATAGATTTGGCTCAGAATGTATCAAGCTCATGCAATCCAATCCATACAAATTGTTCTAATGTTAATCAATGAGAAGGGGGGTGGGAAAAATATTCAGTGATACATGAGGGGTTTGTAATTAGCAAAAATGTGATATAATGAAAGGGAAGAGATATGGTCACTGCTCAATGATAACAACAATCAATTGTAAACAAACCAATAAACCTCACTGCAATTCACACAAAATTATGCCACTTTTATCCAATCTAACACAAAATCTTCCTTAGATGTGATCAATATCAGAACAGGGGGTGAAAAAAATGAATATGGGATATGTGAGGGTTTTATAATTAGTGAAAAATGAGATAATGAGGGGAAACAAATGTTTACTATTCATGAGATTAATCAAGCAATCTATAACATATTTGCGGTAAGGAAAATATGCATCAACCTAAGAAATAATTCTTGTGCATTTGTTTAATTTCATTGTTCATTAATATCCAACACAGTGTTATTACAAAACATAAGTACTTCATGCAATTTGTAAGAGGTTATGTTCCTTTTATTCTTACATTCTGCATGTTATAACAGTCATCAACAACAATCATTTTGTAGCCATTAACATCCACCATTCCATACATTTCCCCAATCCACGTCTGTATTTAAGAGTAGGGTTTCCCAAAAACTAATAATGGAATCTCTACAGAGACAATCAAGATCTTTAATGATACGTTCCCATACATATATATGCAGTAGAAAGATCAAAATAATCAAGACCCCACATGCCACGCCTAAAAGGCAATTGTGTATAAAACCAATAGTCATCATTTAGAAACAGGCTATGCAGAAGCGAATTTTTGAAACCATGTAACCATGACACTGTAAAAACAAATATCTTAGTGTGATTCAAAACTGGGCCAAACGTCCCATACAACTGTCATCAACAGTGATCAATTGCAAAAGACAAACACACTTACAATTCGGGGTATCACACGGCATACGAAATAAGCCATCTGTATTATACACGGTGCACAACTGAGAGGATTCCAAAGTGTCATAATTCCCATAACCACACAGCAACATATAACCATGATATAACTCAAAAAAGACTGCAGTCTGGGCCATTTATTAAGTCGCTCGTGAGTGACCAGGCCGCACACTTTCAAGTGTATTCTACCAATGAAAAAATATGCAGTAAATATATCCAATCCAATCTTCTAATTCTCAAAACATCGCCTACAGGATGCGACATGCGTGAACAACACCAAGCCCCTGTGACTAATGCCAACCACTATCTGAACATCATAAGCACCATTTTAACGACTGTATAATAACCAACACCTCGACACTGTGGTAAGGGAAACAATAGGCGGCCAAGCAAGCGTGATCATGGCGAATACCCACGAACCAACAGAAAACGACAGAGGCCCTTTCATAACAAAACAAATTGATTCCTTGACAACAGGCTAGCGACTGTGACTCTTAGAAGTGAAATTGGCAACGTGGAGCTCATGCCATCATCACAGAGGTAGTGGCCAAAACCATACTAACACAACTGCTATACGAATCACGGGTGAGCCCACATTCAAAGTAATAGACCAAATAATCGTAATCATGCTTGACAAACTTCTTATGCAGCTCCAGTCTGGAGGGTTTAGGGGTTCGCATAGTAGCCATCGCAGAAGGGAGGGGGGCACAGACTATGGTGGAACTTCGAGATAAAGGCACACGCTCAAGGAGGACCACGATACTCGTGGACGGGAGGCATTTCCTTGGCAAAGTTGGACAGGGTTCAGCTAAACCTAGGAACCGCGAAGATAATCATCCAGATGGATTTTTAATAATTGTAGAAGAATGATTTTAATGCTTATGCATTAAGGTGATAATGGCTAAGAATACTATGACTCAAACAATTATATATAAAAATATTGATTGATTAAAATGCATCATTGTAATTACAAAAATCATAATAAACTAGTTCACTAAAAAACTTATAATAATTAATTATCTCTAAAACTTTACTGTATGATAAAATACGATTAAATTAACAAATTAACACTTATTATATATATAAAACATATGTTTTATATGTTTTATATATAAAACATATAGAATATAGAATATATATATATATATATATATATATATATA
>JZKD02S0136976.1:158775-177617 GCA_000966675.3 Picea glauca
TATTAAAAAAAAACTAAATAACAAGATAGAAATTGAAATCATCTACTTTGAAGGAAAAAGGAAGAGTAACAATTTAAATGTCAAATACATTATTGAATCAATGTGAGAGAATAATTGCATCATCCTCTTTTTTCCATATCTTCTATTTCCTTCTCTACCATATAATCAACATAAATATAATCAACATAATAAAATTTAAAACCCTAAAACAAAAATTAAAACAAATTGTTTTTTGCTTATGATACTTAAACAACACATAATTCTATGATATTATGCAACTTTACAATAAAATTAAAACAAATTATTTTCCATTTATTATACTTAAACAACTCAAACAATTAATTATATGATATTATGTTACTTTACAATGAGTTATCATATACTTAATATAATAAAATTGGAACAAAATGAAAATAAAAATTGAAAACACATATATAATTAAGATAATAAACATGGAAGAAAATGAAAATAAAAATTGAAAATATATTTTATATTTTTTTGACTTTCAAAAACAATTCTATCTTATTAAATAAGATTTGATTAAAACATAACCATTAGAAGACGAAGAAAACAAACAACATAGGATAGAAGACATGTCACTAAACACATCTAACATTTTATAAAAATAAAAAATAAATAAAAATAAAAAATTATAAACACATCTCACATAAAAAAATTTATATAAATATTACTTGTAAAAAAAAATTATAATCACAGTTTTTTTTTATATAAATATTGCCTGTACAAAAAAAACATGAGCAAGAATTATATAAATATTTACTATAAAAACTAGCACAGCCGCGAGTTGGCGGCTGAGAACCCCGAAAGGGCGCACTGCTGCAATCCGTGGTGAAAATGATGAGGAAAGACAGAAAATGAAACGCATAGGCAGTTAGAAAATGAAACACCTGGACACTTGAGGAAATCTAAATGGTAATTTGAAAGGCTAATCATTTAAAAGTGGCAATCATATAGTACTACAGTAATTTTTTAATATGATTAGGTAAATGTTAAAAAGTAAACAGGGTAACGGATGCATTCAGAAATACAAGCAAGTTATGAAGAGTAAATTACATTCATTGATTTGGGAGGACGACTAAGAATATGCCAGCATCTTTAATTGTTAACCATCAGATTACAATTTTAGATTAAAAGCTGATTAATTGTGTTCATTGTCAATAGGTATACGCCTTTCGGCCTTTAATAGGTATATCTTGTCAATAGAAAAAGATAGGCCTAAGGAGGTGAGTTGCCAGGCAGATGACGGGCATGAAAATTTAAAAAAAAAATGAGAACAGGTATCTGGAAGGGCATGCATGAAAATTTAGTTGTCCATCCTATTCCCTTGTTTCGACCTTAGAGAATATATTTATTGGATGGCTAAAATATTGGAAGGTGTAAAGTTAATTAATGATCTACCCAACAAACCCAAACCACCATGAAATGCAGGTTTCAGTCATTCAGTCTCCCACGTCTAGCAACCAGTACGAGGGTTAAAACATTATAGCGTTGGAGGACAGTATTGCTGCATGGCCAACAGAGTTGCAGGCTCGAGAGGAAGCCGAACCTGTCGTTTTTTAATTCTCCTATATTAATGTAAGATAAATAATTAAGTGTTTTTTTAATTCTACTCTAATAATGTAATATAAATAATTACAGTGTTTCAGTATAATGATTCAAAGATGGAGAAACCCAAATTTTCACGCCGGAATTTAGAGAATGCAAGTTTACTACTAGATTAAAACAAAATGCAGGGAATAGAAATTTAGTTCAGTACCTGAAAACTTATTGTCTACACACAATTTGTACTTATTGTCTACACACAATTTGTCTCTTGGTATTTGCAGATCTTCAGAGAATGAATACCATTGAAGAAAATTAATATCGTTGTACCCAAAAACGGAATGGTTCTTTGTCATTTCTGGGATTGGATTTTTTAACTGCTGGAGTAAAGAAAATTTGCATAGAAGTTTATCTACTGGATTAACTGAACACAAATTGATATTTTTATGTTGCACTGATAGGATGAAACTTTCATAATAGTCACTAATTTTTAATCTATAATCAAAGGTAAAGAAAAAGAAATGGATATTGCAAAGTAACTTACCTTGGTAACCATAAAATCCAATTGAGGAGGAGGATGTAGATCCACATCCAACGCTCAGCGCCACACAAAACTATGAGTCCATGCATACTCACACATGCCAGACCACACCACTGACCAAAACCATAAGAGGTGGACATGAACGAATGCTCAATTTAATAGAATTCAAATAACAAATTTTCAACAAAATCAAGACAACTCAACGGTCATGTTCCTCTATACCGTTGGGTGATGGTGGTGGATGGATGGTTATGTTATGGACCACAATAAAGCACACTTTCAGTTCAACTGTCAGTTCATAAACGGCTACTTCTTGAACGGAGAGATAGTGGCAAAAGATTCCAATCAAATGGAGGGCATACAAAGATTTTAAATATAGATACTGTTTGAAAAGATTCACCCTAACAGTCACCATAGCATTAAAATATCTTTTAATAAATATATTTTAATAACTAGATCATTATTGTCCATTTTACTTTCGATCTGTCTGAAATTAATAGGTATTGTGTATTTCAGTCAAAGTTTTTTATTCATAATATATCTGGAAGAGTCACCATAACACTAAAATATATTTTAATAACTAGATCATTATTGTCCATTTTATTTAGGATTTGTCTAAAATTAGTAGGTATTAGGTATTGCTTATTTCAGTCAAAGTTTTTTATTCATAATATATTTAAAAGAGTTAATGAAAGTAGACAAATTGGATTACAATCCATGTTGCTTTTAAGACTCAATGCAATTAGATAAATTGGATTACAATTCATGTTTGTATTTCCTAAAAGACAAATTAGATTACAATCCATGTTGCTTCTAAGAGTGAATGCAAGTAAACAAATTGAATTATAATCCATGCTTCTATTTCATATTTTAGAATAAAATAAGTATTAGTCATCGACGCTTCTTTTTGAGATATTTAAATGATCCTTCAGACATTCTTATACCTCAATGCTAAGCCATGAAATGGTTTATCTATGGTTTTGAACAATTAAAAAAACAGAACAACACATCAAAGAAGCCATGTCACTGAACACATCTCACATAAAAGAACAACACATCTCACATGTCACTAAACACATCTCACATGCAGATGAGGAGCATAAAAATTTTTAAAAAATGATTACAGGTATCTGGAAGGGCATGCAAGTACCACACTGTTTTGTAGATACACATCTCACATAAAAGAACAAGGAAGTGAGTTTCCAGGCAGATGAGGAGTATGAAAATTTTTAAAAAATGATTACAGGTATCTGGAAGAGCATGTAAGTACCACACTGTTTTGTAGATACACATCTCACATAAAAGAACAAGGAAGTGAGTTTCCAGGCAGATGAGGAGTATGAAATTTTTTTAAAAATGATTACAGGTATCTGGAAGGGCATGCAAGTACCACACTGTTTTGTAGATATTGCTCTATTTTGTAGATACAATGCTCAACATGAAGAAAAATCTAAAGCAAGCTTGTGGAGGAAAAGCTAAGATAATCCTGTAGCTGGGACATTCACTAAACTAACCTACATTCACTAAAGTAACCTTCATCGGATTTTAGGGTTGTATGGTGTTATGAGACACAGCACGTAAACTCACCATGTATCATCTGATTTGAGGACCCTATGGTGTCCTGAGACTGCGAGGGTAGGCTCACTATTTATAACTATAAATCATGTACGATTATCCTTTAATCATCATATTCATGAAATATATATTCTATTCTATAATTTCGAGTTTTGTCAGATTATGAATGCATTGAAATTATAAAAATCCAAAACTTCGAATTTGTTTTACATGATCCTTTTTAAAACCCCAAAATTGCAAACCAATGTGATCGAAACAATTTAGCTGCATTTAATAAGGCTTCTATGTAATTGATCGAAGATAGAAAAACGAGACCCACCAAGCACTTGTCAGATTTCATTCAAGTGGCCATGAGATGAGGGAGGGTGGTGCTGCAAGTTGAGGTGGCCTGAAACCTGTTCTAATTTTTTTTGTAGACTCATTGTACAACAAACTTACAATGCTTCCATCATTCATCTGCCTAAGGAGCAGCACTACCAGTGCCACAATGCACAAGATACTTTACTTTCCATATAATAAGTACTTAATCTTTTTAAAGTGGAATTAATATTTTTCTTTATCGGGGTGTGTTTGTCCAACCTATTACATTATTTACGAAATCAAATTAATTCTGTCATCACAGGCAGACATTTTGCCTTCAATTCCTAGCATTCACGGAGATAATGGCTCTGACCATCTTAGTAAAGAATCTTGACAGCCTAGTTTCTTGAACCCACCTGCCATTGATCAGGGTATCCTTGAAATTAGCACGCACTTCCTATGCAACCAGTGGAGGATCGAATTGGTTTCTGAGAAGTAATTGTTGGGTGACTTGGGTGATTATCGCTTTGATTTATAATTTCCTACGAAAAACTAATTTCATTATAATCTGATATCAAAATATAAATTGCAAAGGGAAGGATCGATTTTCATTATTAATAAATGAAGATCTAACAACCCTTTTTGCATTTCATAACATACTTGTTCTTCCCCTCTTCAATGGTTCTTTCTCCCAATAAAAGTTGGGGAAAGCATGCACAATCCCAAATGACCCTTTCTTCCTACCATCCAAGTGGGATACCATACTGGCACCCACCATGCTTAAAATGCTAAGCTATCATGTTTTGGGATTTCCAACCAGTCAGGGAGGATTCCATGTTCATAATGATTTCATAACTTATAAACTAATAAACAATTGCCATAACTCGGAAACTATGCTCTACACGGCTCTGAAATAGCAATAATAATATAATGTGGGTTCATTCCCTTTGAAAGCCAAGCCAACCCAACCGACCCACATGGATAGATTCTCACCAACTCCATACTCGAAATACATATTCTATTTTTGAGATCATAAATCGTAGTTTTATCTCTCGTAAAAGTGATACACTGCAGAGAGTCTCCAATGAAACCTTAAACTATAGAGCATTAATTTTTTTTTAAGTTATCCATCCTATTCCTGTGTTTCATCTAAGAGAGAGAATATATTTATTGCATGGCTAAAATATTGAAAGGTGTAAAGTTCATTAATAATCTATCAAAGCAAACCAAACCACGATGAAATGCAGGTTTCAGTCATTCAGTCTCCCCCGTCTAGCAACCAGTCCAAGGGTTAAAATAGAATAGTGTTTATGGACACTATTGCTGCGTGGCCAACAGAGTTGCAAGCTTGTGATAAGCCAAACCTGGTATTTTTCTAATTCTACTCTAATAATGTAATATAAATAATTACAGTGTTTCAGTATAATGATTCAAGGATGGAGAAACCCAAATTTTCACGCCCGGTATAAATATGAATTTAGAGAATGAAATTTTACTAGTACCTGAAAACTAATTGGTCTACACACAATTTGTCTCTTGGTATTTGCAGGTCTTCAGAGAATGCCGTATTTGCAGATCTTCAGAGAATGCTGACCATTGAAGAAAATTAATATCGTTGTACCAAAAAAGGAAGGGTTCTTTGTCAGTTCTGGAATTGGATTTTTCTGTTGGAGTAAAGAAAATTTGCATAAAAATTAATCTGCTTACTGTCATAATAGAGTCACAAATTTTTAATATATAATCAAAGATAAAGAAAAAGAAATCAATAATGCAAAGAAACTTACCTTGTTAACCAAGGAATCCAATTGAGAGGATGTAGATCCACATCCAAAAAAAATCCACCTCTCAGCGCCACACAAAACTATCAATCCATTCATACTCATACATGCGAGACCGCTGACAAAACAAAGTAAGGAGAGGAGGTGAATGGAAAAACATAAGAGGTGGATGTGGAAAGAAAAAGAAATGGATATTGCAAAGGAACTTACCTTGGTAACCATAGAATCCAATTGAGGAGGAGGATGTAGATCCACATCCAACTCTCAGCGCCACACAAAACTATGAGTCCATGCATACTCATACATGCCAGACCACACCACTGACCAAAACTATGAGGATGTGAATGGAAAACCATAAGAGATGGACATGAACGAATGCTCAATTTAATAGAATTCGAATAACAAATTTTCAACAAAATCAAGACAACTCAACGGTCATGTTCCTCTATACCGTTGGGTGATGGTGATGGTGGTCCGTTGGGTGATGGTGATGGTGGTGGATGGTTATGTTATGGACCACAATAAAGCACACTTCCAGTTGAAATCTCAGTTCAGAAAGGGTGTAAAAAGCACCATCCAATCTAACGGTCATGTTTCTCTACACCGTTGGGTGATGGTGGTGGATGGATGGTTATGTTATGGACCACAATAAAGCATCATCCAATCTAACTGTCATGTTTCTCTACACCGTTAGGTGATGGTGGTGGATGGTTATGTTATGGACCACAATAAAGCACACTTACGTTTGAACTCTCAGTTCAGAAATGGCTACTTCTTGAACAGAGGGATAAGATTGTACAATGCCAAAAGATTCCAATAGAATGGAGGGCTTACAAAGATTTTAAATTTAGATACCGTTTAAAAAGCTCCATCCTAATAGTCACCATCGCACTAAAATATATTTTAATAACTAGATCATTATTGTCCATTTTACTTAAGATTTTTCTGAAATTAGTAGATATTGCCTATTTCAGTCAAAGTTTTTTATTCATAATATGTCTGAAACTAGTTTTAATTATCTAACTAATTGATTTAATTTTACTTCTTTAACTAAAATGATGTTGTATTGTTGTAAGTTAACTTAAACGGTATTGGTGTTGTATTGTTTTAACCTATAACAACGTGTTATTGTTTCTGATAATCATATTCATAATAGTAATGGAATAATTTTCATGTTATCCAAACGTTTAAGTTAAGAACATGGTATAATAACACCTTAATAATAATTTAGATAATTGCAGGGCTATCTTTAAATTCAAGTTTAATAAAAGGTTTAATTATGTTAATGTTTTATAATTTTTTCACATATTTTTTGAAATTAATTCTAAAAAAATTGCTTTAAAAAGATTCAATGCAAACAAATTGGATTACAATCCATATTGCTTTTAAAAGTCAATGTAAATAGACAAATTGAATTACAATCCATGCTTTTATTTTCTATAAACAATCCATGCTTTTATTTTCTATAAGACAAATTGGATTACAATCCATGTTGCTTCTAAGTGTCAATGCAAATAGACAAATTAGATTACAATCCCTGCTTCTATTTGTATTTTTTTACTGGGTATTTTATTTTAGAATTTTTTTCTCACTTTTTCTTGAATTCAAGACCTTTTAATTATAATCTTTCCATGTGTATTTTATTTTGAATTTTTTTTTATTATTTATGAAATAAAATATTCTCTTACTTTTTCTTAATTTAAAAAGATATAAGATAAGTTTAAATGATGAGGCATTGAATGGATGATCATCTTACTAATTTAAAAAATGAAATATGAATTTTGCTATAATTATTTACAATTGTTTTTAATTTAGAAAAAATTGTATTACTATGCTAGGGAGTAAGACATGATGTGAAAGTGTCAATTAGGTTTAGCTTGGGTGGCAAGATCTTGGATGGTTGCCAAAAATGATTATCATCCTCCTCATCTAGGTTCAATTCCCCATTAATTATGGATCTTAATTTATTTTTTACCTTTGGGTTCCTCATCTTTGATATTAATTTGATAATTCTTAATTAATAATATTCCATAAAGATCTCTCCTTAATTCCCTCCTTGTAAACCATGAACATATTTACTAGTGGAATCCCAAATAGCCCTACAAATTTCAAAGGGAATTCAATTGAGATCATAAATTCATCATCTATGACAACTTATTGATTCAACCAGGTATTCTATTGGAACAAGAGAGTGGAATTGAATCTTTGGTGACTCGTGACTCCAATAGTTTGGGTGGCATAATTTCTTTACAAATTGCATTCCTTCCTACATCATTTTTCTAAGGCTTGAAATGATGTTATATATATACATTCTTCTTAGCCCTTAAATGGTATTCCACGAAGGCTTGTGAGATGTTGGCATTAGTGGAATTTTGAGGTAAAAAATGAGCCTCAAAACAAAAGGATTGTAGGATGTTGGCATTAGGGGAATTTTGAGGTAAAAATGGGCCTCAAAACGAAAAACAAATAATATTATCAAAAACAATTTTAAAAGAAACAATAATATTCAAGATGGTGATATCAACCATAAGGGTAAACATTTTTGGAGGGAAAGGATGAAAACTAATAACTTGTTTTTTTATCTCAATATTGGACTATCAAAAGTATGTAGAGTGGGTAATCATTTTCCATGAAAAATTTAAATCCACATCCAATGAGCTCTCACTTAAAATTTGAGTAACCCTATAAGGAGATAAGTAAAAAATTATACAATTAAAAAAAATAGTTTTTTTTCTTTCACTTTGAAATTTCATAAATCTTATTTTATTATTTTAAATATTGTTTTATTATTTTTGTTGGAGAGTAATGGTGAAATTCCATAGCTAGGAAATTGTTAGAACGAATTTCTATTGTAAGCTAGTTTAGTCTATGAGTGGTTTTTAGATCCACAAATTTAGGAGGTTGTTAGAGGCTATCCTAGCCTATGAATTTGTATGCAATTTATCAGATTGGTAATATAGAGTGTGTGAGCGAAGTATCACTTGTGTGATCCCTTGTGGCCTCATCGTCCCGTCTTGTTGTGTTATTCTCCAATTTCAATTTGGTATCAGAGCTGAGGGATAAAGCCATTGTGAGGAGCCATGATAGTCCGTGTAGAGAGGCATCTGGATAGACAGTGCAGTCGTTGTTGTTGAAAGAAGAAAGATGTTGCATGGAGGAGCATTGTAGAGCAATAAGTTGGAGCTCCGTGAAGCAAGTTGAGGTTCTGTCCAAGAATTATTAATAAGTTGGAGCTCCGTGAAGCAAGTTGAGGTTCTGTCCAAGAATTATTGAACAAAGAAGGTCGTTGTAAAGGAGGAGTCTTCAATAGTGTTGAAGGTGGAACCAGACGAAAGAGAGAGGAGGACGCATGTGTATATGAGAGAAGAATTGTCTTGTTGGATGCATCTGGTGAACTTGACGAGTTCAGATCGAGTCAGTTGCAAGATGTGGAGAGTTCGCTACCCACTGCCACTGCCATGTTGTTGCAGGTGAAGGAGCCACAATGTGGAGGAGTATGGGTTGAGCCACAACATGGAAGAGTTTGGTGAACCTGACGTGAAGTCACTAGCCAGCCTGGTTGAAGAGCCTCTAAGCTTGAAGATTGATGCCAAACTATAGATATGCATGCGTGGAGCAGCGATCTAGTGTTGTGAGGGATATTTAATGATTTTTTTTGTAGAAACAATAATTCTTCGGAAGGATTCTGTAGTTCCACACATTTAACCTTCTTAGCTGAAGCCTCGTAGTTTTCTGGAATTGTGGAATTATCTCGTGTAAGTGACCTGAAATACTATTGTGGTCTTCATTTTTTCATGAAGTTTGGCTAAAGACATTGAAAGAGATCCAATTTCAATGCATTTAAGGGGATTGCTCAAACATTGGTGAATTCAATCGTGGACTATTCTATTCGAGGAGGCTGCAGCAAGAAAGTGTTCCTGTTGGAACTATTTATGTCGACAAATTAACTGAAGTTGTCAGGAGAGGGGAATTGTCTTGGAAATCGTTCTTTAGTGGGGAAATTTAACAACAATCATCCAACTAAGATTTTGCTTGGAACGCTTTTAAAAATTTCCATTAAAGACCGGTCCATTTAGAACTACGACAGATAAAAATTTTGTTTGTGGCGTGAAGCGGAGGTGGATGCTATTGCAACATGGAGAATGATGACCTACACAACCTGCGTAGAGACCTGAGATCTGGATAACCAATCATATTTTTCACGGTACGGTCGTTTAACCGGTTCGTCCGATTTGCGACAAGTGGCAACTATCCAACGGCCAAATCATGCGGTCGTGACCTTGCCACATGGCAACCATCCAATGCTTAGATCCGGCGGTTTTTATTTGGCCACGTGGTGTGCATCCAACGACTACATATGACAGTTATGATCTCGCCACGTGGCCCCATTGGAGCACATCCTTCGCAGCAGCGGCGGCAATGATGAGGAATATCCATTTCCAGCGATCACATGCATAAGAAGTATGCAACACGAACAGTCCTCCTTGGAGGCTCAATTTTTATAATTTGAACAGTCCTCATATATACTGTAGTTTTTCTCAACGAAAATAATGGGCTTCTCATTGAAATTATGCTATCATCCAAAATCACCGGGAGCAAAGCCAACTATCAAAATGATGCTAGTATTGACTTTGTATCAGTTGAGTAAATTTTATATTGACGTTGTATTAATATTGAGTAAATTTTATATTGCCTTTGTATTAGTTGAGCAAATTTTATGCTAGTTTAACTGTTCTACTTAGAAATGGTTGGATTTCTAAACATTTAAGTGGTTAACTCTGTAAAATTGTGATCTCACTCTTGTAACTGAATCATGAACCAGTTGTCAAATGTTAGTAATCGAATGTGAGTAAGGTTCGATTAGTGGACAAACCCTATGTTGAGGAGGTGAGATGTGTTTGGGCAAAGCAGCAAATGTTATAAAACTTGTGAAATCCATGACATCATTTGGAGTATAGATACTACCTCTTATCTCTCTCCATAAATGCAAAACTTGTGAAATCCATGACATCATTTGGAGTATAGATACTACCTCTTATCTCTCTCCATAAATGCTCTTGTGCCCTCATTATCATTGCATGGAATTGTTCAATGAGCATTGTACGGAGTTGTTGTAATGCTACACAATACTCTGCTAGATGAGGGTTGCCTCATTGATGTACAGACCTTCACACAAGTCACACATGCCTTCTCTCCCTTTCCTCAGGGATCCTCTACTTGTTGATGCCATTAATGTCACTCTGTTGTAGACTTTCTGAGGCAATAAAAATCCAAGACTCCCTCTTATCAACGAAAGTGTTCTCCACTAAATATAAGATACTCCCTCTACATCTAGAATCTATTTTTTTCTAGGGGCTTAGTCAAACAATTGACCATCAACGAACCTAAAGAAACATGAATCATGATCATCGCTTCCTTCTATACTCTGAACTCTCTTCAGAATCTTCAAAGTGAAAACCTTATGTACAATGAACATTGCATCAATAACCTTCCAACCTTCTTTGCCCTTCATTCCATCTTCACTGTTCAACGTTGTTTTACACCACATAATGAATTGTTCCAGATTTCCTGTAATGATGAACTCATCTATATACAAGGCCAAGACTAGTGTATTAGATCTATCATATAACAAATTGAAATCTACAGTAAAATTAAAAAGCCAACATGCGTACAAACTCATTGATACTAAATCCAAAACTGGCGGTGCATGCATTAGCCCATCAGAGCAACTCCCTCACCTTGGGAGAATCCTCTCATTGATACTAAATCCAAAACTGGTGGTGCATGCATTACCCCATCAAAGCAACTCCCTCACCTTGGGAGAATCCTCTGACAGCTGGAGTAAGAGTCTCATCAAGGTTATCTCCCTCTTGTTGAGAGAATCCTTTTCTGACAACCTTATGTTGGTACTCTTTCATACTCCTATTAATAGTAATCAAGGAATCAATCACTAATTCCATAGTTGGTTCTATAACTTTCTCTTCAAGTTCATGGACCTATGCATGTTTCAACTTTCTTATCTAACAAGTGTCTAGCTAGTGTTTTTGAAGACAACAATATTTCTTGAATTATTCAACCCGTGCTTAATCATTACAAAGCTAGGAAGAATCTCAACATCACGACCATTCCTACCTTTTGCTAAACCATTGAACCATACTTTGGTTTGGAGTAGTGAGTCTTGCACCAGGAACTAAGATTAATATGGATACTTTTGGTTGAGTTATCCCTTGAGGGTTACAAGGCCTTGGGTTTTGTTGTTATGAGTACACAAGACAAACCCTTTGTTAAGGAGGTGAGATGTGTTTGGGAAAATGTTATAAAACTTGTGAAATCCATGACATCATTTGGAGTATAGATACTACCTCTCCCGAATTTTCGTCGAGTGCATGGAATATGAGGCCAACTAAGACTGGAATGTGAGCCTAAGGGGTGTGCATAGGAATTTGCTAATGTACCAAATCTTTGAGTGCAAGCAAAACTATTCTTTTTTTTCATTTGAAGAATGTAAATTATGATTGCAGGGCAATGCTTAATATTGATTAGGTTCATGCATCGGTGAAATACTATGATCCAACATTTTTTATCCATCCTCACAAGGTTTTGTTTCCTTCCTCGGTGAGTTGCTTCTTTTAAAATAGTGCAATACAATGAAAAATAGAAACCCAAACGACTAAACCCATTCCCAATGATGGTTCAAAGCAACCCAAAGGTGGATCAACTGATGGAAAGCATTGGTTGGATTTCCCAGATGATGCCCATGCAAATGAAGATAGAAAAGGAAATCTGGAAAGTGTAGAGGTATATATATTCAACCTTATCTTGGTACTCTTTCATACTCTTATTATTTGTATTCAAGGAATCAATCACTAATTCCATAGTTGGTTCTATGACTACCTCTTCAAGGGTTGGAGGTACACTACTCCATCATGGCTTCCTACCATACATGCTCAACTGGATCTATGGTTGGCCTTTAAAGGTCACCTTCTTGCACTCCTCTAGCCAAATGTTGACGAGATCCAAGGTTGTTGACTCTCATGGGGACTTGTTAACCATCAATCTCAGCCAAACACTATACACTTTCCATGCAATAAATTGAAATAAGATTCTTTATTAACTTAGGAACATATAAAACAAAATATAGCTCAAGAACATCATCTAAAGGCATTTGGAAAGATATGGATCCCAATTCCTTCACAAGATACGTGGCATCGTCACTCAACTCCTCGTGTAGTCATTCGTCTTGCTCTTGAAACTTGTTGAAGATATTTTTGTCATATTAAGTCATATGTCTAGAAGCTCCATTGTCCACATACCATCCATCACCTAAAACTATATTCGTGGAAAGACATGACATCATAGCGAAGGTAGTATCAAGCCTGGAAATCAAATTGTTCACAATTGAAGCTTCTGCACTTCTTGCAAACTCTAGTTGCTACTGCTTACCCTTCCCCTTCTCCTTCTTTCTCTCAAGATACTAAGAAACATAATGATAGTGCTTTCCACACATGAAGCATTGGATATGACTCAAGTCTTTCTTCCCTTGACATGAAGAATTTGATTCTTCCAACTTGCTCTTTTGACCCCTCCCAAGTACTCCTTTCCTACCTCCTCTCCCCCCATTTTCGATGAGGGATAGGTCTGGTACATCATCCTCGTCCTTGTAATTGGTTGAGACTTGTTGTTGTCTCATCTCCTCTCTAATGAAAGCATCCCACAACTACTCGATTTTAGGGAACTTATCCCAACCAGAGATAACTTGGGAAAACTTGTGCAATTGTGGACTAACACCATTCAGAGACATTCGAACAAGCTCATTATACTCAATTGTGTCCCCAACTACTATAGTTTGATCTCTCATCTTTGCTATCATAATGAGATATCTTGTCACTATATCTATCTTGTTCATGTGGGTAGCGTTGATCTTTTTCTTTTAAGAGCATCTTCTTGGATATGTTCACACTTTGATGCAAGGTTCCCATGGCATCATACATATATTTGGTAGACTTATTCCTGGCAATATGAGGGATTAGGTGATCCTTAACTGAATCCAATAGGATTCAATTCACTACCACTACCTTCTTGTTGTGTTATGTTAGATCTTTGGGATTTGTAGGTGACACAACCACCTTCTCCACGAGGTACCATAAGCTTGCCATTTCTAGGAGGTTCTACAATCTCAACTTCCATGACACAAAGTTGGAGGCTCCCTCCAAAAAGTGACTCTCTTGCACACTAGGAATGGCCATTACTATAATTTCATTGAATAAACTTCAATATTCACTCATTAAATCAACTAGGGTTTCACACCCTATAACCCTTCTCACGTCCACGTGTTGATCACTGACACATATATGCTTTAGTGATTGATGCTTGGACATATTTCCCACTGAAACCCTCTGACACTCTATTATAGACATATTTCCTCTCCATACCAATGTTATTTAGAATTGGACCAATCGACCCCAAAGATGTAAACTGGATCGAAACCGAAAAAAAATCGACAAAAAAACCCGTCGACCAAAAAATACATAAAATATTTAAATTTTGAAAAAAAAAACCATATATATTCATGTGCATCCATACGAATCCAAACCCTGTATACACAAATATGCAAAGTTTTTCATTTATATAGCAAGTAAGAGTGCATATAACCAAAGAGGCTCTAAATGGCCTCTAGAGTCCAAAAAAAATCATGCTACTACAAATAACTAAATATCATCAAAATCATTACCTATATTAGGATCCTCATCATCAGTGCCACCGTCTAAGCATTAAAATAAGATAGAAAAAGATTAACATGCCTAATAAGTAATTTTACTTGAGTGAAGGGTACATTTTTACTAGAGTCATGACATAAGAGTTCAACAATCAATGCCACCAATATCGAGGTTCATAGCGGGCTTGGTGCTCTTGGTTAGAATCCAGTGGAAATGTTGCAATCCTGCCAATCTTGAAATCCTAAAAACCGTTAACTTTGTTGAATTTTGAATGGGACCTAAAATTCTACTTTCTCCATATGAAGTCTAATGAAGTTGGAACCACTCGCAAACATCTTGATGTTAAAAATTTAAATAAAATGATGAAAACGAAAGATAAAGGAGATTGTAATGGGGGGGGTCTTTAAATAGGTTTTAGTAGGCCCTAGGGTTAGGTTTTAAGCATCCCCCCTTAATTTATGGATTTTTTCTAAAAAAAATTCAAATCCATGGGTCCCTAGTCACCCCATACGGATCTGTACAGAACTGGACGGTTCAGTACAGAACTGGACGGTTCAGTACTGAACTGGGCTAAACCGGTTGGAGTCACTCGTTTGGACCGATTTTGGTCCCAAATCGGTCGAATTGGATGGTTCTGCGAGTTCTAGTTCGTTTCCGATAACATTGCTCCATACATAGAATTTGGAAGATTCGGTTTGATACCATGTTATAATTTCTTAACCATCGTAAACGAATTATCCACTCTAAAAGAATATCTACAAGAAACTAAACACCAGAAACTTAAAGCCACTCAAAATTTCACTCCGTAATTAATGCTAGAATCTATAAACACATATTGTAGAAAATACATAATGGAAACACAATAAATTGACTATTAAAACTTGTTGCTGCTTTTCATTACTTCTAAAAATGAAAGTTTGCTACAGGAAAACAACTATTCACTGTTGAACATAAAACTAAATGAATAAAACCTATACCCCCACCTTCTCCTTTATATACTAGAAGGTACAATRAATTTGGACACATACACAACAACACCTTAMTTAGAAATATAAAACCCTAACCCTAAAGCACCTTCCTTGCATGGATAGATGAGCCTAAGTGAAGTGCACCTCTATTGAAGATTAATTGAGACATGCAATAATGTGTCCTCCTARATATKTGTKCCCTAAGTCRGATTAGARTMYACATGCATGAGTGCCTTACTTAACTAGGAAACTAYGTCCTCTAATTGTGCATACAAATACTAACTAAAGGAAAATCATAAAWATAATTGAATTGCTAAATATAAAAGGCATTTAAAATAGAACTAAATTGAGGATGGTGCATGCATGCTTTTGGCARGCATGCACCCTTCACTCTCTCTCTCCATAAATTCTCCTACACCATCATTACTATTGTATGGAATTGCTAAATGAGGGTTGTATAGAGTTGTTGTATTGTTGTACATAACTTTGTTGGAGGAGGTTTGACTCATTGCAATACAAACATTCACACTTCACACATGTCTTCTATATATGCACAAGGTCTCTACTTGTTTCTCCCATTAATGGCACTCTCTTGTACACTTTTTGAGGTAATAAAAATTCAACACCTTCAATGGTCTAGGCACTACCAAGATTGAGATTTTTAATATAACACTTGTAAGAAGTGGGGAGCATGTTTCTGATTGGGAGCTTGTTACTGTATGGATAAGTAACTTCTCTTATGAATGATGGAAAATCTATTTCTTACAACAGAATGGAGGAGAATGGTTCAAAAATTGGCCATGCAAGGTTTGTTCATCTAGGGGATTTTCTGAGCACTCCCGTGTTTGAGGGTGAAATTGGTTTTTTTTTTTCTTTTAGGAAATAAGACAAGGTTCCAAAAGGTTTTTTTAGTTATGTCTAGGGTTCCTTGGTTGATCAAAACACTCACTACATTTTCTCTCCTTATATTTCTTATTTCACTCATTTCACTCATCTTTGCTAGTATTTTTAGTGGGTTTCTTGCTAGCTGTCGATGAGCAGATTTGTGATACCTTGGAAGGGAGATTGAAGGATGCAATAATTACATTCAACCACCATTGGAGAGTTGAATACATAGGCTCTAAATCCCACTCTTGTTTGTTTTTAATTTTTTTTCCATGTGTTCTACAATAGTTTATTTACTACGTTGAATTCTTGAATGTTCTCTTCCCCTACTCTTTCCTATTTCTCCTTCTCCATCATTCTATTGCAAGAAGCAAGTTGTTCTCAAAATTAAACAAGCATGATGGGTATGTCAATGTGGTTTATCCTTTTGGTTCCATTTTTTATTATGATGGTTGTTTTGTGAAGCCAAAATACCATTGATGATGAAGAAGAACTAGAAGTAGGTAGCACATACCATGTGGAGGAAGAAATGGAAGGGGATGATGATCATGAGACTAACAATGATGATGGACAAAAACCTAAAGAGAGTTCAACACCCTTGTAAAAGTATGTGACAAAGCTTGGGGAAGGGAAAGAGGGTGGAACCACAAAATTTATATGTTCCCATTGTCATATAACTTACACAGGCTCATATACCCATGTGAGAAAGCATCTTTGTGGGATTATGCCATGGGATGGAGGTAAGACTATAGGAGTCAAAACCTATGAAAAAGTGTCAGTGAAATATAGAAACAACAACAAGAAAGAAGTGGAGGCCGCACAAAACAAATCCGAAAAGTAAATAATTGAATCTAAGAGTCAAACCTCGGGCTCACATTGAATGTTCGGTGGTTGATTTCCACCCCCCGATTCTAGTGAATTATCATCTATGCATTCGAGGCATAGAACAATACCATATTTCCTTGACCAAGCTTGTAGGGTTGACGTGGATGCAAAATATTTTATGTTTCTTCATGGATGTGGTGTACCATTCAATGCTCTTTGCTCACCCCATTGGCATGAAATGGTACAAGCCATCAATTGTGCCCCTAAAGGATACAAGAATGACCTGGGTATGACAAAGTTAGAACCATGGGACTTGATAGGGAAAAGTACAAAATCCATAGTGCTCTAGGGAAATTTACAAATGATTGGACTAGATATCAGGTATCCATTGTATGTGATGGTTGGACAAATGTTGAAGGAAAACCATTGATAAATATGTTTGTTTTGTTTGCTACTGGTGTGGTCTTCCTTTTAGCCCATGAATATTCAGATCATTACAAGACCAGTGTTAATATTGTAGAACCCTTAATTAAAACCATTCAAGATATTGCACTATACAATGTCATTCAAGTCATCATTGATAATGCATCTAATTGTAAGGAAACATGAGCAATCATTGAGGATATGTACCCTAACATATTTTGATCATGGTTCTTGGTTCACACATTGAACCTATTGATGTATGACAATGTTTAGATGAAGATCCATGATTATAAATGGATTGGTGCATTGTACAAGAGAGGGAAGAAAATGATAAAATTTATTTCCAATCATAGCATGGCCCACCATATTTTTCACAATCACTCTTTGTTGGAGTTACTAGAGATTTCAAAGATCGGATTTGATAGTTATTACTTCACCTTTAGGTTCCTTTCAAAGGTAAGAGAGGCATTGGTTGGTGTGGTCTCAAGTGATTCATGGAAGGGTTTGAAAGACAATGTTGCATTCATATTTGATAGACATGAATTTCAGGAGGTGGATATCATGTTTGATGGTCAATTTTGGCAACAGGTTAGGTATGTTCTGCAATTCACCAAGTCCATTTACAATATGATTTGGTCTGTAAATACATCTCAATCAATGCTTAGGGATGTGTATGAGTATATGGACAAAATGTTAGGCCAAATCAAAGACATTGTTGAGCTGAGAACACATATTTCATTAAATTTGAAAATATTCTATTACATGGACTTCATTAACATTGATTTTTTTATAAATCCTTAGTATATTCCATGGAGGAATTCAATCTATTGAGATGCCTAGTGCGGACTTAAGTAAGTGACTTTCCTTTGAGAACCAATGCTAGGAGTAGGCAGTGAAAGCAAGGGTCTTTGAAGAGTAGTACGCAGGAAATGAATATTGATCTCTTCTCATTGTCGATTCTACAAAACCACTGACCTGATGTAATAGTGTCAACCAACCATAGAAAAGACAATCATGGTTGGGCATTATTTTCACCAAAAGGAGGAGAAAATGATTTGAATTTTAAATGCATAAGAGACATATGTTGTAACACATTTTTCAAGGTTTTTAGTTGAACTTTGTATGTGTCCCCATTTTCTTTGATTATTAATTATTAATGTTTAATGTAACTACAAATAAATTATCAAAATTAAAATATTGATTTTCAAGTTTAATCATATATTCAAAGTCATTCATTTTTTACTCATCTCCCATTAGTTATGCATAT
>JZKD02S0136976.1:185031-202217 GCA_000966675.3 Picea glauca
TAGTTTTTCTTCTTACACAAGCAAAAGCACATTTCGAACAACATCATTCCACTGTAGGGGAAACCTATCCCATACTAGTTTTCCTTCTTCTACAAGCAAAAACGCATTTCAAACACCATCATTCTATTGTGGGGGAAAACTAGCGCACAAGCACAAGCGCATTTCAAACAACATCATTCTACTGTGGGGGGGAACTAGCATGTGCTAGCTTTCCTTCTTGCACAAGTACAAGAACATTTCTAACAACATCATTCCACTGTGGTGGAAAACTAATGCATGCTAGTTTTCTTTCTTGCAAAGGCACAAACACTTTTCGAACAACATCATTCCATTGTGAGGGAAAGTTAACTTTCCCTCTTGCACAAGCACAAGTGCAAGTGCATCTCGAACAACATCATTCCACCATGGGGGGAAGCTAGTGTGTGCTATATTTTCCTCTTGCAAAAGCACAAGTGCATCTCAAACATCATCCCACCATGCTCAAGCACAAATGCATCTAAAACAACATCATTACATTGTGAGGGAAAGTTAGCATGCTAGCTTTCTCTCTTGCACAAGCACAAGCGCATCTTGAACAACATCATTCCTCCATAGGGTAAAACTAGTGCATGCTAGCATTCCATCTTACAGAAGCACAAGAACATCTTGACCAACATCATTCCACCGTGGGGAAAATCTAATGCATGCTAGCTTTCCCTCTTGCACAAATGCAAGCACATCCTGAACAACATCATTCTAGCATGGAGGAAAGCTTGCACATGCTAGCTATCCTTCCCTCTTGCATAAGCACAAGTGCATCTCAAAAAAATTCATTCCACTATCGAGGAAAGCTAGCGCATGCTAGCTTTCCCTCTTTCACAAGCACAAGTGCATCTCAAACAACATCATCCCATTGTGGGGGAAAGCTAGCGTGCTATCTTTCCCTCTTGCACAAGAACAAGAACATCTCGAGCAACATGATTCCACCATGGGGGAAAGCTAACAGATGCTAGATTTCCTCTTGCACAAGCACAAGTGCATCTCAAACAACATCATTCCATCATGGGGGAAAGATAGTGTGTGTTGTCTTTCCGTCTTACACAAGCACAAGCGCATCTTGAACAACATCACTTTCCCTCTTGCACAAGCACACGCGCATCTCGAACAACATCATCCCACCATGATGGAAAGATAATGCTTGCTAGCATTCCTTCTTGCACAAGTAGGAGCACATCTTGAACATCATCCCATACTGGGGGTAAACTAGTGCGTGCTAGTTTTCCCTCTTAACAACATCATCCCATAGTGAGGGAAAGCTAGCGCATTCTATCTTACCCTCTTTCACAAGCAGGGGTGCATCTCGAACAACATCATCCCACCAAGAGGGAAATCTAACACGCTCTAGCTTTCCATCTTGCACAAGGAGGAGTGCATCACAGACAACATCATCCCACCCATGGGGAAACCTAGCACATGCTAGTTTTCCCTCTTGCACAAGAAAGACCACATCTTGAACAACATCATCCAACCGTAGGGGAAAGCTATCACATGCTAATCTTTTCTCTTTCACAAGAATGAACACATCTCGGAAAACATCATCCAACCATGGGTGAAAACTAGCACATGCTAGCTTTCCCTCTTGCATAAGCATGAGCTCATCTCAGACAACATCAACCCACCATGGGGGAAAGCTAGAATGTGCTAGCTTTCCCTCTTACACATGCATGAGGTCATCTCGAACAACATCATCCCACCATGGGGGAAAGCTACCTCTTGCACAAGTATGAGCTCATCACGGATAACATCATCCCACCATGGGAGAAAGCTAGCACGTACTAGATTTCCCTCTTGTACAAGCACAAGCTCATCTCAGACAACATCATCCCACCATCGAGGGAAGCTAGCGTGTGCTAACTTTCCCTCTTGCACATGCACGAGCTCATCTTGTAAAACATAATCCCACTGTGGGAGAAAGCTAGTGCATGTTAGCTTTCCCTCTTGCACAAGCACAAGTTAATCTCGGAAATCATCCCATCGTAGGGGAAAGTTAGCTCGTGCTAGATTTACCCCTTGCAAAAGCACAAGCTCATCTTGGAAAACACCATCCCACTGTGGGGGACAGCTAGCTCTTGCTAGCTTTCCCTCTTGCACAAGCATAATCTCATCTTCGAGAAGATCACCCCACCATGGGGGAAGCTAGTGCATGGTAGCTTTCACTCTAGCATAAATATGATCTCATCTTGGACAACATCATCACACTGTGGGTGAAATCTAGCACATGCTAGCTTTCCCTCTTGCACAAGCACGAGCTCATCTCAGACATCATCCCATCATGGGGAAAAGCTAGTGTGTGCTATCTTTCCCACTTACACAAGCACGAGCTCCTCTCTAACAACATCATCCCACCATGGGGAAAAGCTAGCGCATGCTAGCTTTCCCTCTTGCACAAGAATGAGCTCATCTTAGACAACATCATCCCACCCTGGGGGAAAGCTAGCTCGTGCTGGTTATCACTCTTGCACAAGCACGAGCTCATTTTCGACAACATCATCCCATCATGGGGGAAAGCTAGCTCGTGCTAGATTTACCTCTTGCACAACCACGAGCTCATCTCGGACAACATCATCCCACCGTTGGGGAAATCTAGTGTGTGCTAGCTAGTGTGTGCTAGATTTCCCTCTTGCACAAGCATGAAATCATCTGAGATAACATCATCCCAATGTGGGGGAAAGCTAGTGTGTGTTAGTTTTCCATCTTTCATGAGCACGAGATCATATAAGACAACATCATCCCATCGTGGGCGAAAGCAAGCTCGTGCTAGATTTTCCTCTTGTGCAAATCGTGGGGGAAAGAAATCTCATGCTAGATTTTCCTCTTTCGCAAGCATGAGCTCATCTCGAACAACATCATCTTACCATGGGGGAAAGCTATCACTTGCTAGATTTCCCTCTTGCACAAGCATGAGCTCATCTCAGACAACATCATCCCACCATTGGGGAAAGCCAGTATGCACTAGCTTTCCCTCTTGCATAAGCACCAGCTCATCTCAGACATCATCATCCCACCATGGGGGAAAAGCTACCGTGCACTAGTGTTTCCTCTTGCACAATCACGAGCTCATCTCGAAAAACATCATCCCGACGTGGGGGAAAGCTACCTCTTGCAAACGCACGAGCTCATCAGGGACAACATCATCCCATCATGGGAGAAAGCTAGCACATGCTAGCTTTCCCTCTTGCACAAGCACAAGATCATCATGAACAACATCATCCCACTGTGGGGGAAATCTAGATTGTGCTAGATTTCCCTGTTGCACAAGCACAAGCGTATGTCGGACAACATCATCCCATCGTAGGGGAAAGCTAGTGCATCCTAGATTTCCTTCTTGCACAAGAACAAAATCATCTCGGACAACATCAACCCATCATGGGGGAAAGCTAGAATGTGCTATCTTTCCTTCTTGCACAACCACGAGCTTATCTCGGACATCATCATCCCACCATGGGGGAAAGCTAGAGTGTGCTAGCTTTTCCTCTTACACAAGCATGAACTCATCTCGAACAACATCATCCCATCGTGGGGGAAAGTTACCTCTTGCATAAGAACAATCTCATCATGAACAACATCATCTCACCATGGGGGAAAACTAGCATGTGCTAGCTTTCCCTCTTGCACAAGCACAAGTTCATCTCAGAGAACATCATCCCACCATCGAGGGAAGTTAGCACGTGCTAGTTTTCCCTCTTGCATAAGCATGAGCTCATCTCGTACAACATCATCCCACAATGCGAGAAAGCTAGTGCATGCTAGCTTTCCCTCTTTCACAAGCATGAGCTCATCTCAGACATCATTTCATTGTAGGGGAAAGCTAGCTCATTTCCCACTTGCACAAGCACGAACTCATCTCAAAAAACATCATTCCACCATGGGCAGAAGATAGCTTCTGCTAGCTTTCCCTCTTATACAAGCATAAGCTCATCTCTGACAACATCATCCCACTGTGGAGGAAATCTAGCGCGTGCTAGTCTTCCCTCTTGCACAAACATGATCTCTTCTCAGAGAATATCATCCCACCTTGTGTGAAAGCTAGCATGTGCTAGTTTTCCCTCTTGCACAAGCACAAGCTCATCTCGAAACGAAATCATCCCACCATGGGGAAAAGGTAGATCATGTTATCTTTCTGTCTTGATCAAGCACGATCTCATCACAGATAACATCATCCCACCATGGGGGAAAGCTAGTGTGTGCTAGCTTTCCGTCTTGCACAAGCACAAGCTCATCACAAACAACATCATCCCACTGTGGGGGAAAGCTAGTGCATGTTATCTTTCCCCCTTGCACAAGCACGAGCTCATCTCCAACAACATCCTCCCACCGTGGGGGGAAGTTAGCACGTGCTAGATTTCCCTCTTGCACAAGCACGAGCTCATCTCAGACAACATCATCCCACTGTGGGGAAAGCTAGTGAGTGTTAGATTTTCCTCTTACACAAGCACGAGCTCATCTTGGACAACATCATCCTACCATGAGGGAAAGCTAGCTCATGCTAGATTTCCGTCTTGCACAAGCACGAGCTCATCTCGGACAACATCATCCCACTATGGGCAGGTTATCTTTCCCACTTGTACAAGCATGAGCGAATTTCGAACAACATCATCCCACCATGGGGGAAAGCTAGTTAGTGCTAGCTTTCCCTCATGGAGGGATGATGTTGTCTGAGATGTGCTCGTGCTTCTATGCTAGCTTTCCCTCTTGAACAAACACAAGTTCATCTCAGACAACATCATCCCACTGTGGCGAAAAGCTACTAGCTTTCCCTCTTGCAGAAGCATTACCTTATCTCGAACAACATCATCCCAGCTTGGGGAAAATCTAGCTCATGCTAGCTTCCCCTCTTGCACAAGCACGACCTCATCTCGGACAACATCCCACCATGGGGGAAAGCTAGCGCATGCTAGCTTTCCCTCTTGAACAAGCACAACCTCATCTCGGACAACATCATCCCACCATGGGAAAAGCTAGCTCGTGCTAGCTTTCCCTCTTGCACAAGCATGAGTTCATCTCAGACAACTAGCTTTCCTTCTTGCACAAGCATGAGTTCATCTTAGACAACATCATCCCACAGTGGGTGAAAGCTAGCTCATGATAGCTTTCCCTCTTATACAATCACGAGCTCATCTCGGAAAACATCATCCCATCGTGGGGGAAATCTAGTGTGTGTTAGCTTTGCCTCTTGCACAAGCACGAGCTCATCTCGAACAACATCATCCCATCGTGGGGGAAATCTAGCACATGCTAGCTTTCCCTCTTACACAATCACGAGCTCATCTAAGAAAACATCATCCCACTGTGGGAGAAAGTTAGCGTGTGCAAGCTTTCCATCTTGCACAAGCACAAGCTCATCTTAGAAATTATCTCATCATGGGGCAAATCTAGAGAGTGTTAGCTTTCCCTCTTGCACAAACATGAGCTCATCTCAAAGATCATTGCACCATGGGTAAAAAATAGAGAGTGTTATCTTTCCCTCTTGCACAAGCACGACCTCATCTCGAACAACATCCCACTATGGGGGAATGCTTGCACATGCTAGTTCTCCCTCTTACACAAGCATGATCTCATCTCGGAAAACATCATCCCACTGTGGGGGAAATCTAGTGTGTGCTAAGTTTCCTTCTTGAACAAGCACGAGCTCATTTCAGACAATATCATCCCATTGTGGGGGAAAGCTACCTCGTCCTAGATTTCCCTCTTGCACAAGCACAAGCTCATCTCAGACAACATCATCCCACTGTGGGGAAAATCTAGCGCACGCTAGCTTTACCTTTTGCACAAGCACGAGCTCATCTTGGAGAACATCGTCCCACCATGGGGGAAACCTAGCATTTCCTTCTCGCACAAGCATGAGTTCATCCTGAACAACATCATGCCATTGTGGGGGAAAGATGGCTCCTGCTACCTTTCCCTCTTGCACAAGTAGAAACTCATCTCGGACAACATCATCCCACCATGGGGAAAAGCTAGCGCATTCTACCTTTCCCTCTTGCACAAGCATGAGATCATCTCGGACAACATCATCCCGTCATGGGGGAAAGACAGTGCATGCTAGCTTTCCCTCTTTCACAAGCATGATCTCATATCGAACAAGATCATCCCATCATGGGGGAAAGGTAGCATGTGCTATCTTTCCCTCTTGCACAAGCGTGAGATCATCTCAGACAACATCATCCCACCGTGGGCAAAAGATAGCACGTGCTATCTTTCCCTCTTACACAAGCACGAGATCATCTCAAACATCATCCCACCATACAGGAAATCTAGCGCATCCTAGCTTTCCCTTTCCTTTTTGCACAAGCACAAGCTCATCACGGACAACCACATCCCATTGTGGGAGAAAGCTAGCGTACTATCTTTCCCTCTTGCACAAGCACGAGCAAGTCTCAGACTACATCATCCTACAATGGGGGAATGCTAGCACATGCCTCTTGCAAAAGCACGAGCTCATTTGGGACAACATCGTCCCATCATGGGCGTAAGAAAACGTGTGCTAGTTTTTCCTCTTGCACAAGCACGGGCTCATCTCGGACAACATCATTGCATTGTCAGGGAAAGTTAGCGCGTGCTAGATTTCCCTCTTCCACAAGCACGAGCTCATCTTGGACAACATCATCCCACCATGGGGCAAAGCTAGCTTTCCCGTGCTAGCTTTCCCTCTTGCACAAGCATGACCTCATCTTAGACAACATCATCCCATCGTGGGGTAAAGGTAGTGTGTGCTATCTTTCCGTCTTGTACAAGCTTGAGCTCATCTCGGACGACATCATCCCACCCTAGGAAAAAGCTAGTGCATGCTAGCTTTCCATCTTGCATAGGAACAAGCTCATCTAGAACAACATCATCCCATCGTGGGGGAAATCTAACGCTTGTTAGCTTTCCCTCTTGCACAAGTATGAGTTCATCTCGAACAACATCATCCCATCATGGGGGAAAGGTAGCTCATGCTAACTTTCCCTCTTCCACAAGCATGAGGTCATCTCGGACAACATCATCCCACCGTGGGAATGCTACCTTTCCCTCTTGCACAAGCATGAGCTCATCTCACACAACATCATCTATCGATGGGGAAAGGTAGTGCATGCTAGCTTTTCCTCTTGCACAAGCACAAGCTCATCTCAAACAAAATCATCCTACTGTTGGGGAAAGGTAGTGCATGCTAGCTTTCCCTCTAGCACAAGCACGAGCTCATCTCAGACAACATCATCCCACTGTGAGGTAAAGCTAGCTTGTGCTAGATTTCCCTATTGCCCAAGCACGAGCTCATCTCAGACAACGTCATCTCACCATGGGGGAAATCTAATGCTTGCTAGCTTTCCCCCTTGCACATACACGAGTTCATCTTGGACAACATCATTCCATTGTGGGGGGAAGTTAGAGCGTGCTAGCTTTTCCTCTTGCACAAGCACAAGCCCATCTCGGACAAAAACATCCTACCATGGGGAAAAGCTAGTGTGTGCTAACTTTCCCTCTTGCACAAGCACAAGCTCATCTTAGACAACATCATCCAACGTGGGGGATATCTAGTGTGTGCTCTTTCCCTCTTGCACAAGCATGAGCTCATCTTGGACAACATCATCCCACCACGGGGAAAATCTAGCACGTGCTAGCTTTCCCTCTTGCACAAGAACAATTTCATCTTGGATATCCTCCCACTGGACAACATCATCCCACTGTGTGGGAAAGCTAGCTCATGCTAGCTTTCCCTCTTCCACAAGCTCATCTCGGACAACATCATCCCATCGTTGGGGAAAGCTAGCATGTGTTATCTTTCCCTCTTGCACAAGGACGAGCTCATCTCGGACAACATCATCCCATCGTGGGGGAAAGCTAGTGCGTGCTAGCTTTCCCTCTTGCACAAGCAAAAGCACGAGATCATCTTGGATAGCATCATCCTATAGTGGGGGAAAGCTACTGCATGCTAGCTTTCCCTCTTACACAAGCATGAGCTCATCTTGGACAACATCATCCCATCGTGGGCGAAAGCTAGTGCATGCTAGCTTTACATCTTGCACAAGCACGAGCTCATCCCATACAACATCATCCCACCGTGGAGGAAAGATAGTGTGTGTTGGCTTTCCCTCTTGCACAAGCAGGAGCTCATCTTAGACATCATCAACCCACCGTGGGGGAAATCTAGCGCATTCTACCTTTCCCTCTTGCAAAAGCATGAACTCATGTCGAACAGTATCATCCCAATGTGGGTGAAAGCTAGCATGTGCTAGCTTTCTCTCTTGCACAAACACGAGCTCATCTCGGACACCATCATCCCATCGTGGAGGAAAGCGAGCATCTGCTAGCTTTTGCTCTTGCACAAGAACGAGCTCATCTAGGACAACATCATCCCATCATGGGGAAAAGCTAGTGCGTGCTAGTTTTCCCTTTTGCACAAGCACAAGCTCATCTCGGACAACATCATCCCACCGTGGGGCAAATCTGGTGCATGTTAGCTTTCCCTCTTGCACAAACATGAGCTCGTCTCTGACAACATCCCACGATGGGGGAAAGCTAGCTCTTGATAGCTGTCCCTCTTGCAAAATCATGAGCTCACTCAGACAACATCATCCCACCCTGGGGGAAAGATAGTACATGCTAGCTTTCCCTCTTACACAAGCATGAGCTCATCTTTAACTACATCATCCCACTATGGGGTAAAGCTACCTCTTTCACAAGCATGAGCTAATCTCGGACAACATCATTCCATTGTGGGGGAAAGCTAGCGCATGCTAGCTTTCCCTCTTGCACAAGCACGAGCTCATCTCTGACAACATCATCCCACCATAGAGGAAAGCTAATGCGTGTTAGCTTTCCCTCTTGCACAAGCACGAGTTCATCTCAAACAACATCATCACATCATTAGGGAAGGCTAGCACGTGCTAGCTTTCCCTCTTGGACAAGCGCATGCTAGCTTTCCCTCTTGGACAAGCACAAGCTCATCTAAGACAACATCATCCCACAATGGGAAAAGCTAGTGCATGCTAGATTTCCCCTCTTGCACAAGCACAAGCTCATCTCAAACAACATCATCGCACCGTGGGGGAAAGAATGCTCGTTTTCCCTCTTGCACAAGCACGACCGCATCTCGAGCAACATCATCCCACTATGGGGGAAAGCTAGCGCATGCTAGATTTCCCTCTTGCACAAGCACGAGCTCATCTCAGACAACATCATCCCACCGTGGGAATACTAGCTTTCCCTCTTGCACAAGCATGAGCTCATCTCAAACAACATCATACCAGTGTGGGTTAAAGCTAGCGTCTGCTAGCTTTCCCTCTTGCACAAGCACGAGCTCATCTTGAACATCACCCGACCGTGGTGGAAAGTTGGCTCGTGCTAGCTTTCCCTCTTGCACAAGAATGAGCTCATCTTGGACAACATCATCCCAGCATGGGGGAAAGCAAGCATGTGTTAGCTTTCCCTCTTGCACAAGCACGAGTCCATCTTAGACAACATCATCCCATCATGGGGAAAAGATAGCACATTCTAGTTTTCTATTTTGCACAAGCATGAGCTCATCTCAGACAACATCATCCCACCGTGGGGAAAATCTAGCATGTGCTAGCTTTCCCTCTTGCACAAACACGAGCGCGTCTCTGACAACATCCCACCGTGGGGGAAAGATAGCTCGTGCTAGTTGTCCCTCTTGCAAAATCATGAGCTCATATCAGACAACATCATCCCACCCCAGGGGTGCTAGCTTTCCCTCTTACAGAAGTAAGAGCTCATGTCGACAACATCATCCCACCGTGGGGTAAAGCTACCTCTTGCACAAGCACGAGCTAATCTCGGACACCATCATTCCATTGTGAGGGAAAGCTAGTGTGTGTTAGCTTTCCCTCTTGCACAAGCATGAGCTCGTCTCTGACAACATCATCCCACCATAGGGGAAAGCATGCGTGTGTTAGCTTTCCCTCTTGCACAAGCACGATCTCATCTCAGACAACATCATCGCATCATTGGAGAAAGCTAGCTCGTGCTAGCTTTCCCTCTTGGACAAGCACATGCTAGCTTTCCCTCTTGGAAAAGCACAAGCTCATCTGAGACAACATCATCCCACAATAGGAAAAGCTAGCATGTGCTAGCTTTCCCCTCTTGCACAAGAACAAGCTCATCTCAAACAAAATCATCGTACCATGGGGGAAAGCATGCTAGTTTTCCCTCTTGCACAGGCACAAGTGAATCTCGTGCAACATCATCTCATTGTGGGGGGAAGATAGCGCGTGCTAGTGTTCCCTCTTTCACAAGCACGAGCTCATCTCGGACAACATCATCCCATCATGGGCATACTAGCTTTCCCTCTTGCACAAGCATGAGTTCATCTCGAACAACATCATACCAACGTGGGTGAAAGCTAGCGTGTGCTAGCTTTCCCTCTTGCACAAGAACGAGCTCATCTTGAACAACATCATCCCACTGTGGGGGAAAGTTGGCTCATGCTAGCTTTTCCTCTTGCACAAGCACGACCTCATCTCGGACAACATCCCACCATGGGGGAAAGCTAGCGCATGCTAGATTTCCCTCTTGAACAAGCACAACCTCATCTCGGACAACATCATCCCACCATGGGGAAAGCTAGCTAGTGCTATCTTTCCCTCTTGCACAAGCATGAGTTCATCTCAGACAACATCATCCCACAATGGGTGAAAGCTAGCTCTAGCTTTCCCTCTTACACAAGAACGAGCTCATCTTGGAAAACATCATCCCATCATGGGGGGAATCTAGCGTGTGCTGGCTTTGCCTCTTGCACAAGCACGAGCTCATCTCGAACAACATCATCCCATCGTGGGGGAAAGCTAGCACATGTTAGCTTTCCCTCTTACATAAGCACAAGCTCATCTAAGACAACATCATCCCACCATGGGAGAAAGCTAGTGTCTGCAAGCTTTCCATCTTGCACAAGCACAAGCTCATCTCAAACATTATCTCACCATGGGGCAAAGCTAGAGCATGTTAGCTTTCCCTCTTACACAAACACGAGCTCATCTCAAACATCATTGCACCATGGGGAAAAAATAGAGAGTGTTATCTTTCCCTCTTGCACAAGCACGACCTCATCTTGAACAACATCCCACTGTGGGGGAACGCTTGCGTGTGTTAGTTCTCCCTCTTACACAAGCACGATCTCATCTCGGAAAACATCATCCCACTGTGGGGGAAATCTAGTGCTTGCTAAGTTTCCTTCTTGAACAAGGACGAGCTCATTTCGGACAATATCATCCCACCATGGGGGAAAGATACCTCGTCCTAGCTTTCCCTCTTACACAAGCACGAGCTCATCTCATACAACATCATCCCACCATGTGGAAAAGCTAGCTCATGCTAGCTTTACCTTTTGCACAAGCACAAGCTCATCTTGGACAACATCATCCCACGTGAGGAAAACCTAGCATTTCCTTCTCACACAAGCACGAGTTCATCCTAAAAAACATCATCCCACTGTGGGGGAAATCTAGCTCGTGCTACCTTTCCCTCTTGCATAAGCAGCAGCTCATCTCGGACATTATCATCCCTCCGTGAGGGAAAGCTAGCACGTTCTACCTTTTCCTCTTGCATAAGCACGAGATCATCTCAGACAACATCATCCCATCGTGGGGGAAAGATAGTGCATGCTAGCTTTCCCTCTTGCACAAGCATGAGCTCATATCGAACAAGACCATCCCATCATGGGGGAAAGGTAGCGTGTGTTGGCTTTCTCTCTTGCACAAGCATGAGATCATCTTGGACAACATCATCCCACCATGGGCGAAAGCTAGCATGTGTTGGCTTTCCCTCTTGCATAAGCACGAGCTCATCTCAAACATCATCCCACCATACGGGAAATCTAGCGCATCCTAGCTTTCCCTTTTGCACAAGCACAAGATCATCATGAACAACCACATCCCATTGTGGGGGAAAGCTAGTGTGCTAGCCTTCCCTCTTGCACAAGCACGAGCAAGTCTCGAACTATATCATCCTACAATGGGGGAAAGCTAGCTCATGCCTCTTGCAAAAGCACGAGCTCATCTGGGACAACATCATCCCATCATGGGGGTAAGAAAAAGTGTGCTAGATTTCCCTCTTGCACAAGCATGAGCTCATCTCAGACAACAACATCCCACCATGGGGGAAAGCTAGATTTCCCGTGCTAGCTTTCCCTCTTGCACAAGCATGACCTCATCTTAGACAACATCATCCCATTGTGGGGGAAAGGTAGCACGTGCTAGCTTTCCGTCTTGTACAAGCTTGAGCTCATCTCGGACGACATCATCCCACCCTAGGAAAAAGCTAGCGCATGTTAGCTTTCCTTCTTGCACAAGAACAAGCTCATCTAGGACAACATCATCCCATCATGGGGGAAAGCTAGCATGCTCATGCTAGCTTTCCCTCTTCCACAACGAGCTATCTTTTCCTCTTCCACAAGCACGAGGTCATCTCGGACAACATCATCCCACCATGGGAATGCTACCTTTCCCTCTTGCACAAGCACGAGATCATCTCAGACAACATCATCCCAATTTGGGTGAAAGCTAGCATGTGCTAGCTTTCCCTCTTACACAAGAATGAGCTTATCTCGAACAACATCATTTGTCGATGGGGGAAAGGTAGTGCATGCTAGCTTTTCCTCTTGCACAAGCACAAGCTCATCTCAGACAACAACATCCCACCATTGGGGAAAGGTAGCGCATGCTAGCTTTCCCTCTTGCACAAGCGCGAGCTCATCTCAGACAACATCATCCCACTGTGAGGTAAAGATAGCTTGTGCAAGCTTTCCCTATTTCCCAAGCACGAGCTCATCTCATACAACGTCATCCCACCATGGGGGAAAGCTAATGCTTGCTAGCTATCCCCCTTGCACATGCACGAGCTCATCTTGGAAAACATCATTCCACTGTGGGGGAAAGCTAGAGCGTGCTAGCTTTCCCTCTTGCACAAGCACGAGCTCATCTTGGACAAAAACATCCCACCATCGGGAAAAGCTAGTGTATGCTAACTTTGCCTCTAGCACAAGCACAAGCTCATCTTGGAAAACATCATCCCACCCTGGGGGAAATCCAGTGTGTGTTCTTTCCCTCTTGCACAAGCATGATCTCATCTCACACAACATCATCCCACCATGGGGAAAAGCTAGCATGTGCTAGCTTTCCCTCTTGCACAAGCACGATTTCATCTTGGACATCATCCCACTGGACAAAATCATCCCACTGTGTGGGAAAGCTAGCTCGTGCTAGCTTTCCCTCTTTCACAAGCTCATCTCAGACAACATCATCCCACCGTTGGGGAAAGCTAGCACGTGCTAGCTTTCTCTCTTGCAAAAGGATGATCTCATCTCGGAAAACATCATCCCATCGTGGGGGAAAGCTAATGCGTGCTAGCTTTCCCTCTTGCACAAGCACAAGCACCTCTTGCATCAAGCATGATCTAATCTCGGACAACATTATTCCATCATGGGGGGAAGCTAGCGCATGCTATCTTTCCCTCTTGCACAAGCACGAGCTCATCTCTGACAACATCATCCCACCATAGGGGAAAGCTAGCGTGTGTTAGTTTAACGTCTTGCACAAGCATGAGCTCATCTCGAACAACATCATTGCATCATGGGGGAAAGTTAGCACGTGCTAGCTTTCCCTCTTGGACAGGTGCATGCTAGCTTTCCCTCTTGGATAAGCACAAGCTCATCTAAGACAACATCATACCACAATAGGAAAAGCTAGTGCATGCTAGCTTTCCCCTCTTGCACAAGCACAAGCTCATATCAGACAACATCATCGCACCATGGGGGAAAAAATGCTAGTTTTCCCTCTTGCACAAGCACGACTGCATCTCGGGCAACATCATTCCACTATGGGGGAAAGCTAGCGCATGCTATCTTTCCCTCTTGCACAAGCATGAGCTCATCTCGGACAACATCATCCCATCATGGGCATACTAGCTTTCCCTCTTGCACTAGCATGAGCTCATCTCGAACAACATCATACCAGAGTGGGTGAAAGCTAGTGTGTGCTATCTTTCCCTCTTGCACAAGCACAAGCTCATCTTGAACAACATCATCCCACCATGGGGGAAAGTTGGCTCATGCTTGCTTTCCCTCTTGCACAAGCATGAGCTCATCTCGGACAACATCATCCCGCCATGGGGGAAAGCGAGAGTGTGCTAGCTTTCCCTCTTGCACAAGCACAAGCTCATCTCGGACAACATCATCCCATCATGGGGAAAATCTAGTGCTTGCTAGTTTTCCCTTTTGCACAAGCACGAGCTCATCTCGGACAACATCATCCCACCGTGGGGGAAAGCTAGTGCGTGCTAGCTTTCCCTCTTGCACAAACACGAGCGCATCTCCGACAACATCCCACCGTGGGGGAAAGCTAGCTCATGCTAGTTGTCCCTCTTGGAAAAGCATGAGCTCATCTCAGACAACATCATCCCACCCTAGGGGTGCTAGCTTTCCCTCTTACACAAGCATGAGCTCATCTCGACAACATCATACCACCATGGGTTAAAGCTACCTCTTGCACAAGCATGAGCTAATCTCAGACAACATCATTCCATTGTGGGGGAAAGCTAGCACGTGTTAGCTTTCCCTCTTGCACAAGCACAAGCTCATCTCTGACAACATCATCCCACCATAGGGGAAAGCTAGTGTGTGTTAGCTTTCCCTCTTGCACAAGCACGAGCTCATCTTGGACAACATCATTGCATCATTGGGGAAAGCTAGCACGTGCTAGCTTTCCCTCTTGGACAAGCACAAGCTCATCTAAGACAACATCATCCCACAATGGGAAAATCTAGCACGTGCTAGCTTTCCCCTCTTGCACAAGCACAAGCTCATCTCAGACAACATCATTGCACTGTGGGGGAAATCATGCTAGTTTTCCCTCTTGCACAAGCACGAGTGCATCTCGGACAACAACATCCCATTGTGGGGGAAAGCGAGCACGTGCTAGCTTTCCCTCTTGCACAAGAAAAAGCTCATCTTGGACAACATCATCCCACTGTGGGCATACTAGCTTTCCCTCTTACACAAGCACAAGCTCATCTTGAACAAAATCATACTAGCATGGGTGAAAGCTAGCGTGTGCTAGCTTTCCCTCTTGCACAAGCACGAGCTCATCTTGAAAAATATCATCCCACCACGAGGGAAAGTTGGCTCGTGCTATCTTTCCCTCTTGCACAAGAACGAGCTCATCTTGAACAACATCATCCCACCATGGGGAAAAGCTAGCGCATGCTAGCTTTCCCTCTTGCACAATCATGATCTCATCTCAAACAACATCATCCAACTGTGGGGGAAAGCTAGCGCGTGCTAGCTTTCCCTCTTGCAGAAGCACGAGCTCATCTTGAACAACATCATCCCACCGTGGGGGAAAGCTAGTGCATGCTAGCTTTTTCTCTTGCACAAGCACAAGTGCATCTCTAACAACATCATTCCACTGTGGGGGAAAACTAGCATCTGTTGGATTTCCCTCTTTATTGAGTTAGACTATGATTACATTCATATCCTTCAACAACAGTACTCGGAGCAAAGAGAGAAATACCCCTATGGTTGCTCCTCAAAGAATGCTAACCTACTACCTCAAATTATGGATTTGTTGTGCAAAAGGCATAAAATACTGACCCTTTGACCATGTCAAGCAGATATGCCAAATCACTTCCTTGAAACATTTGATCCATACCTTGATAAATTTCAAGAAGTTTCAGCCACGCTATAACTTTGCCCCTAAACAATCAACTTGTTGTTGTAAACTAAGTCTGAAAGAAGATTAGTAGTCTTTAGTCCAGTAAAGCATGATGACATAAAATTGCGATTACCCTGTGGTATTTCATGTTTATATCTAATATACACATATCAATACCCCGTTTAATTATGGTTGTGGCTCATATGGAATGTTGTAACAAGGATGAAAATGATGTCTACACAGAACAAGCCTAAAATTTACTTACAACGATTTCGTCTCCTGCTGATGCAATATAAAAATTAGACCTCCAACTGTCACTCAACTTCAAAACATGAAAAAATATGACAATTATGCATGAAGAGGATCCCAAATAGTCCTCAAATCAACATAGCACATGAGCAGAAACATCATCAAAAGCATGCACCAATAGGGGGTAACTCAGTCATTGTCTTCTCCACCAAGAAACATAGGATAGAACCAAAATCATCCAATTAATGCACTTTTGTTCTGAACTAACCACAGAATAAACCTCAACAAGGCACCCCAAACAGGTGTATAAATAGTAATTACTTGTCACTTGCAAAATCGAGATGAGTTATCCCTAGGCTTTGTTAGCCACAGGATGACCCTAGTATTTGTTCGAACAAGTCATATCTAATGTATGCTTAGACAGGTTAGCCCTCCCTTTATGATTTAGATCAGCCAATATGAATCACTAAATTTTCTTGTCTTATGGTGTACCATGTATCCCGAGTTCACAACTACATGACCTTCATGTTTATGATGAAATTCCTTTATAAATATTGAATCCATTGATGGTTTGTTGCTCTTCAAACATTTGATGCCACGCCCACTTGTTCATGTTAAAGGTACTATCCTCATTCGGCCTCAACAAATTCCCAACAAAATCATGCGACTAGCACCTCAACAAACACCAATCAAGTTTATTTCGAGCCTAACACTTGTAACATTATCTCCAAGTGCACTCTCCATTTGATCATTGAAGATCTGGGAATGTTACATCCACTTCTTATTGATAGCAACAGACAGACCTCTGCTGCAAGCATGTGTGTTGTTGCCTTACAAACCCTGATATCTGGAGCTTCAAAACTGGAACACTTACACTGAAACAAGACTTGCAAGTCCTCTAGAAAGGCTCTATCAACATAACACTCTTGCTTGAATAGGAAAATATCTTCAAATTTGGCAGACAATTTTTGTAGTACCCTAGAGTGGAGATCAAAATTTCATACAAACTTTCCAACCATAGATTCAATCATGCTAAAATCACCCCTCAAAAGTATTCTAGCTATTGTTTTTTTTTTTGTACAGGGATATTGTGTGGAGACTAGTGAGTCCAAGCGTTAGTCACAGTTGACACAAGATTTGCCTTAGTGAAATACTGAAGGAAATGCCACTTTGTTGGAAGTTCATGCTTCTCATGTCATGACCATACATCGCAATTGCCAAATACAATACTCCTGATGAACAACACATTACTGG
>JZKD02S0136976.1:221059-234182 GCA_000966675.3 Picea glauca
ATGTGGCATTTTTTCCCTTTATCAAAATCTTCATTAATAATTTTGAACCTATATATACACCAAAAGTTTCAATGATAAATCTACTTAAATGCCATCATTATGGCTAAGAGAATAAAAATCAAGGTGTACTGATTGGTGATTTGAATGTTTACTAGTTGTAGGGCGATCTCTTGCAAGAGGTTTCCTTAACCTATAACCCTGCTCTTGTTAGTATCTATATGACACTAATAAGAGCATAAACATCTTACCTTTGGGCAAACTCTTTACATCCTACAGAATTTTCAAGACAGGAGAAATGATTCATATGCTTACTGGAACCAATCAATCAAAGATAGGCCCGTAATTTCAATGCCTTGGGTAAGAATTGCTAACCATGTACAGGAGATCGCCTTTAGGCCAAGGGTTGATCCTATTTATGGAAAAAGCATCTCCAATGTAGGCACTGAAGCTCCATGGCTACTAGCTTGTATAACATGTACAAAAAGAAACAAAAAAAATGGACAATACTCAACCTGTGGAGACTGTTGCCCATTGATTTGCACAAGGGTATCCTAGAGAACTCCTTCACTATTGTCACCACTGTTGATCCTTGAATAGTAAGTGTAACAATTGTAGTCCCAGGTGAAGAGGAGTGAAGACACTACTATAGAATATGGAACAAATGGTTGATGAGGAAGCTCTAGATAGTAAAACACTTGAAAGTGTTACCTTCTAACATGCTGGGAAGGCCTAGTGTGCAAGCTAGGGTGAAAAAAAGAGATACAACTTTGCATGAAACAATTTTTAAGCCACATGGATTTCCTGGTGGAACTAAGCTTGCCTATTGTGTAAAATCCTAAAGGACAACAAATACTAGATGGATATAAACTGGGATCTAGTTTATGCTACAATTGTTATAGTAATGAGGTTAGTTGTTCTCAGTTTGAAGCACATGTTGGATGAGCCTCAAGATGGAATCCTTGCAATAGTATATATCTTCCAAATGGGCAGTCCCTGCATGAAGTGGCACTTTCTCTGACCATGCCAAGAAGAATAATGTCAATACATCAGCATTGACCCAATCAGAAATCCGTGATATTATACTTGGAGCTGAGATAACTCCCCCTTCTCAACAAAGGCAAGATATTACCGAATTGAAAAGTATGCAAAGGAAGAAAGATAGCTCACTACAGTTACCACAAGGACTACAAATGTGCACAATGATGAGTTGGTTGTCACCACGACCAGTCCATATGACCAGGTTGCTTTGGGTTCTAAAACAGATTGGCGGGTGAGGGAAATATCTGCCATAAATCTGTCATATCTATGTTAACTCCGAAGATATCAAGGAGACTGCTTATACATACATCATGCCAGAGAACATATTGAAAGAAATCGTCTTCATAGTTGACCTTAGGACTCGTATTTCAGAGTATATTTATGGTATAAGCCCTCCATACAATCCACAGGTGAAGGAAATTTGTTGTATAGCTATGTCTCCACAATGGGGAACATATCAACAAGTTCATTTGCCTTTGTCTTTGCCGAAGAATGAATCTTTGAAAGATTTAAAGCCTTTGGGCTGAATGCATACACAACCCAATGAGCTTCCTTAGTTGTTGTTAAATTTATAGCAGTTGCAAGAGCCATTCTCTGGGAGGATGGAAAAGACCCTAGCCGAGATCTAGAGCCCCTAGTGCACTCCTGGGGTACTTGGTCTAGGACCAAATAGTCAGTGCCATGGAAAAAGACCCTTATTAGGGCCCCCAGTATATGACTGGGGTTCTTGGTCTAGGACCAAGCAGTAAAGACCCCTTAGAGGGCCCCCAGTATATGACGGGGGTTCTTGGTCTGGGACCAAGCAGTTAAAGCCCCTAGATATGTCTAGGACCCCTGGACATGGTCCAGGGTACCCATGCCTGGGGCATGGGTTGATCTTTGGTCTTGCAACTTGGTGGATAAGACCCCAGAATTGTTCTGGGGCAACTTGATCCTCGATCAAGTACTTTGCTGGTATATGACCCTCCTTGAAGGTGGGCATGACCACATAAGGGATGTATTCCATATGCAATGATGATAAAGTTAATAAGGTCACCTTGAAAATGAATGAACAAGTATTGCCACTATGTAACCCCACCTAAACCCTCATTTTGCCCTTGCTTGTGTTGGTTTGGGGTTTTGTTGTTTTTGTCTTAAGGGTTTAGGTAAAGTTTAAATTAAAATGTTAATTATAACATGTTTAAATTAATTAATTTAAACATGTTATTTGTAATAATAATTATTTTTCATTTAATTTCTATTATTTGTGCCCTAGCCTAAACTATAAATAAGCCTACCCTCTACCCTTCACATTACACTTTTATTTTATGCTCTTGAGCTTATAAGGTGAGTAGATCCTCTCTCTTTGTTGTGGCCCTCTTTTCATCTACTGTTGGAGTATTTTTTGTAGTTGTTGTGGCCCCCCTTTCTTACTTTTGTTGTTGGTTGACTACTATTGTGGTGCGGCCCTTGAGGACTGGTGTGGTGCGGCTCCCCTTGAGGACTGGTGTGGTGTGGCCCCTTGAGGATATTGTTGTAGTGTGGCGCTTGTCTATTTGATGTGGTGTTTTCAGCCTTAAGGTTTTTGTGATTGTGGCCCTCCTTGCAACTGTCCAGACCTGATCTGTTTTGAGATCTCTATCGTTGAAGCCACGACCTCCCTTAAGATACCTATTTTATGTGTGAGGGTTTTATCCACAAAATTTCTGTGTGAGGGTTTGGGTGATTGAAACTTTCTATTTGTGTGAGGGTTTAGCTACATAAAATTCCTGTGTGGTGTTTTGTGGCCCTTTCTCCTTGGTGGCAAGAAATTTCATTCATCTCTTGGCAAGAGATCTAACCTACATGGTAGATCTATGAGCTAGACTTTTTCTGAGCATATTTGCAGTGATCTACATCATCTATGTGTGGTTTCTCTCCTTCAGAAATTTGAGGTAAGGTTTTAGGTAAGATCTTACAGTCAGATCTATAAATTGTCATTTACTTTCTGAAGTTTTTATACTATCTATATACTTACAGAGATTAGATCAGTTTACCTGTTCAGATCTGGAATTTATTTTTGGTTTGGTTCTTACTTCTTATTTCTGAAGTCTGTTATATTTCTCTTGATTAGATCTAGGTTTATTTGAGTTTAGATATGTATAATTTTTTACACCAGCATTGTAGATTTAGAAATGATGTTTAAACTAGATTAGATCTAAGCACACATGTTTGTTTTCTCTATTCAAGCAGTGTAAATTTGTATTCTGAATATAAGATCTAGTTGTTATTCTCACTGAAATTTTAAAAGGACACTTATGTTCTTCTTTACTGCCCTAATTCTAACATGGTATCAGAGCTAAGCGTGTGAAGAGAGCTCAAATACCTAATCTTGAGCCTACACAGATCCACTTTGTTAGGGTTGTTTTGGAGAGATCAGTCATCTAAACTAACTCAGATCTAAGCATGGATTCTCCATCAGTTAAAGCTAAAGACAAACTTGTAGGGGCTGCAAACTTTAATGCTTGGAAATATAGAATAATAAACATTCTTGAAGAGAATGATCTAGAAGATTTTATCTCTAGGGAGATTGAATAACCTACCACAAACACAACAAGGGCATCGTATAAAAGGAAAGAAACCAAGCCTAAAATAATCATTTTTTATTCTATCAAGGACAACATGATGCCCATCATTGGTCATCTAAGGACTGCCAAATATTGTTTTGATGCTTTGGAAAACCTCTATGAGAAGAAGGCACCTAATAAGAAAAGAATTTTGAAGAAACAATTACATACTTTGAAAATGGGAAAGGATGATACAGTTGCCACCTTCTTCTCAAAAATTGCTCAAACCAAAGATCAGCTTATTTCAATAGGAATTCCTGTAGATGATGATGACCTTGTTCAAACAACTTTTGATGGACTTCCTGATGATTGGGGAGTTTTTCTTGCATCCGTGAATGGAAGAGAATCCCAACCTAATTTTGAAAGGGTGTGGCATGATTGCTTAGAAGAAGAAGGAAGACTAAACAACAAAAATAACTATCCAATTCTGAAAGATCATGCCCTTGCAACAAAGACCAAGAAATGGAAGAAGTTCCCTAAGTCAAAAGGAAAAGGTAAGAAACCCCAAGGTAAGCTATCTCATCTCAATCCTCATTTATCTAAAGTTAAACTCTTTAACTGCAATAACCTAGGACATTATGCAAGAGATTGCGGGAGTCCTCCCTCTCAGTATAAAAGAAGAGGAAGATTTCAATCCTCAATTGCCATTGAATAGGCTAAACCCCAAGAGGAGCCTCAAATAAGACAAACCAAAGCTGCCACCAAAGAGCAAGAACAACACAAGGAATATTATCTCATCTCAGCTCTTTCTGACACTATCACCAAGTCAGAGTTGATTTGGCTAATAGACAGCGGTGCTTCCAGACACATGATAGGCTTCAAACAAAACCTTGCAAACTATTAAGACAAGAAATACAAGGAAAAGGTTGAACTAGGTGATGATGGCACCTATGACATAAAAGGTTTTGTTTCTACCTCTTTCCAGTTTCACTCAGGTAATATCTTTCACATTAATGAAATTCTTTATGTACCTGGTCTAAAGAAAAATTTAATCTATGTTCCAGTTTTAGAAAGTAAAGGTTATTTAGTAGCTTTCTCCAAAGGAAAGTCCCTCTTGTGGTCCTCAAATGAAGATTTAAGTACTGTCATAACCATTGGAACTCGTGAGAGTGGAATTTATAAGATTTCAGGTTAGGTTGTTCAAGCTCTAGTTCATGAGACGATTAATCCCTGTGAGCTTTGGCACAGGAGACTTGGACATCTCAATTATAATGCACTTCTAGGTTTGCAAAAGATGGTGACAGGTATGCCAGTATTTTATGTTGAGAATGATAGTGTTTGTAAAGATTGTTCACTTGGTAAGAACATAAAGAAACCCTATCCTCTCAGTAACAGAAAATCAAATCGAATTTTGGATCTAATTCATTCTGACCTTTGTGGGTCCATGTCTACACCCTCTATGAATGGTTGTATTTATTATATCATTTTTATTGATGATTGTTCACGTAAAACTTGGATTTATTTCTTAAAAACTAAAAACGAATCTTTTAGCAGATTTCAAGATTTCAAGAATCTTGTTGAAAATCAAACTGGAAGACACATCTGAGTTTTCATAACAGATTAGGTAAAGAATTTGACTCCTTCAAATACAATTAACTCTGTCGATCCTCTGGAATTAAGAGGGAGCTAACTGTACCATACAACCCTCAGTAGAATGGGGTTGCTGAAAGAAAGAATAGAACTATCTGTGAAGCAGCTAGGGCTATGATGCATGATCAAAACTTGCCTCCATCACTTTGGGCTGAGGCTTCCAGTACTTCAGTCTACATTCAAAATATACCTCCTCACAAATCCCTTGAAGAGAAAACTCCTGAAGAAGTTTTTACCAAATGTAATCCCTCAGTTGATCATTTAAGAATATTTGGTAGCCCAGTCTATATACACATTCCAAAAGAGAAGAGGACTAAACTAGAGCCCTCCGATAAGAAAGGAAATTTTGTGGGATACAGTGAGCCCTCAAAAGCTTACAGGATTTATATCCCTGGTCAAAAGTTCATCGAAGTAAGCAAAGATGTGACTTTTCATGAAGAAACAGTTTTTCGTCGGGCCAGAGAACTTCCATGTGATTCAGAGGAGCAGGAAGCTCCACCACTGGATCCTTCAGACTCTTCTCTTCTAGATGAACAAAGGGAGGAAACCTCAGAACTTCCAGTGGACCCCTCAAGGGATACCATTGAGTTTCCAATGTAGATACCTCCTACTAAAAGGAAACTAGCTTGGTGTCGGGAAATATTGAAAGAAGTAGAAAAACATTCATCTCTTAAGGGCACCTTCAAAGAAAGCAAGAAACCAGATAAGTACTCTGGTCTCATAGCTCATTTAAATACTGTAATTGATTTAGAACCTTCCACATTTGTTGAATCCTCCAAACATCAAGTTTGGAAAGATGCTATGAATGAAGAATATGATTCTATTTTAAAGAATGATGTATGGACCGTAGTTCCTAGACCTCATGGTAAATCTATAGTAACTTCAAAATGGATTTATAAGATAAAGCATGCAGCAGATGGCAACATTGAGAAATACAAGGCAAGATTTGTGGCTCGTGGTTTCTCTCAAAAAGAAGGAATTGACTATGACGAGATTTTTTCTCCAATTGCCAGGTATACTTCAATCAGGATTATTATTTCACTTGCAGCAGTTTTTGGTTGGAAACTTCACCAGATGGATGTTAAGACTTCTTTTCTTAACGGTGAAGTTGAGCAAGAAGTATACATTGAGAAACCAGAAGGTTTCATGATACATGATAAAAGATCTCATGTGTGAAAACTCAAGAAATCCCTGTACGGGTTGAAACAAGCTCCGAGAGATTGGTATGGTAGAATAGATAGTTTTCTACAAAGTCTTGTATTCTCCAAGAGCATAGCATATCCAAATCTGTATATAAAGATTGTTCAAAATCATTCATATATCCTATTCTTATACATGGATGATATGTTCCTCACTAGAGAGGAAAACTTGATAGCTCAGATTAAGAGGGAGCTTTCTGAAGAATTTGAAATGAAAGACTTGGGGCTCATGCACTATTTTTTGGGCTTGGAGGTTATGCAGAAACTAGGAGAGATCTTTCTCTCATAGGGTAAATATGCAGTTGATATACTTCATAGATTTGGCATGATGGACTACAAGTCCATGAAAACTCCAATGATCTCTAACCTAAATAAACTACAAGAGAAAGTTACAGGTTCAGATCTAGAAGACCCCACTGTATATCGGCAGATCATTGGATATTTGATGTATCTCATACATACAAGACTAGACATCTGTTATGCAGTAAATGATCTTAGCCAGTTCATGTGTGAACCAAAGCATATACATATGGTTGTTGTAAAACACATTCTGAGATATGTTCGGGGAACTATATCTTATGGTCTCAGATACACCTCCAGTGGAGGTGTAATGCTCCATGGTTTTACAGATTCAGATTGGATGGGAAGTACAATGGATCAGAAGAGTACTTCCAGATATTGCTTTAGTTTGGGTTCAACAATGATTTCCCGGTCCAATAGGAAACAGGGCTATGTATCCCAAAGCACTACAGAAGCAGAATACATTGTTTCTAGTACTGTTGGCGGAGAATCAATGTGGCTCTGAAAGCTACTCTCATACTTGTTCAGTTCAGAGCTTGAACCCACAGTCATTCACTGTGACAATCAGAGTTATATAAAGCTCACTGAGAACCCAGTGTTTCACGACAGATCGAAACACATTGAGATCAGATATCACTATGTCCGAGACATGGTTCAGAAGAATGTTCTCAGCATTTAGTATGTTCTGGCGGTAGAACAAACAACATATATTTTTACCAAGCCACTGTCCTTGACAAAGTTTGTATACTTTCGTGACAAGCTTGGTGTAGCTGAGAATGCCTCTCTTGTTGAGAGGAAGTGTTAAATTTATAGCAGCTATAAGAACCATTCTCCAGGAGGATGGAAAAGACCCTAGCCAAGATCTAGGGCCCCCAGTGCACTCCTAGGGTACTTGGTCTGGGACCAAACAGTTAGTGCCATGGAAAAAGACCCTTGTTAGGGTCCTCGGTATATGATTGGGGTTCTTGGTCTGGGACCAAGCAGTAAAGACCCTTGAGAGGGCCCCCAGTATATGACTGGGGTTCTTGGTCTGGGACCAAGAAGTTAAAGCCCCTAGATATGTCTAGGGCCCCTGGACATGGTCCAGGGTACTCATGCCTGGGGCATGGGTTGATCCTTGGTCTTGCACCTTGGTGAATAAGACCCCATAAATGTTTTGGGGCAACTTGATCCTCGATCATGTACTTTGTTGGTATATGACCCTCCTTGAAGGTGGGCATGACCACATAAGGGATGTATTCCATATGAAATTATGATAAAGTTAATAAGGTCACCTTGAAAATGAATGAACAAGTATTGCCACTATGTAACCCCACCTAAACCCTCCTTTACCCTTGCTTGTGTTGGTTTGGGGTTTTGTTGTTTTTGTCTTAAGGGTTTAAGTAAATTTTAAATTAAAATGATAATTATAACATGTTTAAATTAATTAATTTAAACATGTTATTTTTAATAATTATTACTTTTAATTTAATTTCTATTATTTGTGCCCTAGCCTAAACTATAAATAAACCTACCCTCTACCCTTTAGATCACACTTTTATTTTATGCTCTTGAGATTCTAAGGTGAGCAAATCCTCTCTCTTTGTTGCGGCCCTCTTTTCATCTGATGTTGGAGTATTTGTTGTAGTTGTTGCGGCCCCCTTTTTTTACTTATGTTTCTGGTTGACTACAATTGTGGTGTGGCCCTTGAGGACTAGTGTGGTGCGGCTCCCCTTGAGGACTGGTGTGGTGTGGCCCCTTGAGGATATTGTTGTAGTGTGGCCCTTGTCTATTTCTTGTGGTGTTTTCAGCCTTAAGGTTTTTGTGATTGCGGCCCTCCTTGCAACTGTCCAGACCTGATCTGTTTTGAGATCTCTATCCTTTAATCCACTACCTCCCTTACGCTACTTATTTTCTGTGTGAGGGTTTTATCCATAGAATTTCTGTGTGAGGGTTTGGGTGATTGAAACTTTCTGTTTGTGTGAGGGTTTAACTACAGAAAATTCCTGTGTGGTGTTTTGTGGCCCTTTCTCCTTGGTGGCAAGAAATTTCATTCATCTCTTGGCAAGAGATATAACCTACATGGTAGATCTATGAGCTAGACTTTTTCTAAGCATATTTACAGTGATCTACATCATCTATGTGTGGCTGCTCTCCTTCAGAAATTTGAGGTAAGTTTCCAGGTAAGATCTTACAGTCAGATCTATAAATTGTCATTTACTTTCTGAAGTTTTTCTACTGTCTATATACTTAAAGAGATTAGATATGGAATTTATTTTTGGTTTGGTTCTTACTTCTTATTTCAGAAGTCTGTTATATTGCTCTTGATCAGATCTATGTTTATTTGAGTTTAGATTTTTATATGTTTTTACACCAGCATTGTAGATTTATAAATGATGTTTAAACTAGATTAGATCTGAGCACACATGTTTGTTTTCTCTATTCAAGAAGTGTAAATTTGTTTTCTGAATATAAGGTCTAGTTGTTATTCTCACTGAAATTTTAAAAGGACACTTTTGTTCTACTTTACTGCCCTAATTCTAGCAGTTGTCACCTCAGAACTTCATGCCTTTCCATCAAGAAAAATTTTGACTGCACTTATCTGTGAATACTTGGAATGGCCGCAATTGGGACATACTTTGAAAGTGTATTTACCAGACTGTAATTTGCCTAGGGGATTTTTGAAATCCGAGTTAAGCGAGAAGTTTGGACTGAAGATTGAGGTTGATTCTAACATAGATGCAAAATATGGTCCTTTGTTAATGGAAATTATGGAAACCTATTTGAAGTTGGAGAACATGTTTGGGAACTTGTCTAAGTGTAATGCAACGAGATATGCTTCAAATGGTGCAGTTGTTGTGCTGGTTGAAAGGGGTCTATTTGATGTTTGGAAGGATATTTTTACACGAGTGCAAGAAACTGCAGTAGGAAAAATATTTGTTTAGATGCTAGTGCAAATGTACCAAAATTGTTTGAGGAAATTATCAGAACTGTTATAGATGATGTTTTGGATCCACTGAATTTGGAAGAAATCAACAACCAGTTGAAGCTAGGATCTATTGACAACAAAGTGGAAATATCCCACCCTCTGAGGCAGACTACAGAGCGACCTACCCTGTGACAGAATGCCTAGCAGAGAGATATTTTTAAAGGGTGTGTTTGATGATAGATATATGCATATTTGTGTAAATAACCTTCCTTTTATGTTTTCAATGTCAACGTTAGACATCATCCTGGATAGTAGTAGACATCAATTTCGATCAAAAAAGAAAATCTTTTAGACATCAAGGATGAAGAACACTGCGACTATTCTATGTTTCAGAAGATAATACGAATTTTTGGCACTGTTTATGGCTTCAAGTTCAGACATTCTTTTGGTTTGTGTTGAACAAATGTGGAAACTATTTTTTTTATAGTGAAAACAATAATACAAGAAATATGATCACACTCCATAAAAAGATTATAAACTCACTTGAATTATTCAACATGCATTATGAGGCAATGAAAATAGCACCAAAACCATGACCATCCACCAAGAATAGAAATGAATCTCATCAATCAGGGTTCTCCAATGCCAAGAAGAGAAGAAGCTCAATGAAGGTGTATCTCCCCTAAGTCCATCAAAATCTCCAAGGAACCACCACCAAATTCCATCAAATGTGATGAAAATCAAAATGTGGAACCTTATACAATATGAGGTATAACACTCTAAAAGATATTTCCAATGGATGTAAGTATGCTCCAAACAGACTTTGGATATCTTTTATGCCTCCCAAAATCTAGCAACTTTTTATTTTCTGCAGTTTATGTTGCTACAAATCAAGGTTTAAGACCAACTTTTGTTCCCTGTGGAGGAAAATTAGGTGGGAATTAGCATAAACTTTTTATTAGGTGTTCATAGAGTTCTAGATTTTGAGCACTTGGCAGTTTTCAGACTTACCATACATTGTTCAAGCCAATTTCTACACCTGTTGCAAATCAATGACTTGTAAATTTTTGCAGTTTGTCTAGCATTGATTAAAACTGGTGCAATTTGTTGCCTTCCTAACAGTGAGGATTTAGAAACTTTTCACTAAAAAAAACTTGTCTGGAATTGTAATAAACCCACTTATAAAATATAAATAAAAGTGCAATTATACATCTGATCATAAGCTGCAAGATTCACATGGGTCCCAATATACCCTTAAGAATGTACAATGAGTGGAGATAGCTAACAGATTGTTGGAAACAGGTTTAACTGATAAAGAAATTAACTTTCCACCTCACTATATGGAAATCAACATCAAAATAAGTATATCAGTTTTCCAAAAAATAACATGCCAAAGATGATAACCATTGCAGATTACTTGACAAAGGCTTAACTGGTAGTGATCATACAATTTTAATAAGTATTCCATTTTAATGTGTTCTTCATGATTAAAGACTTTCAAAACACGAAGGGGATTGTGGCTACAATGGAATAGAGGAACATAGAACTATTCTTGTCTCTATACTAGTGAAATATCGCCCAATATTACACAATAAAAGCCATACAGATTTTGGTTAAAATAACAGTTGCCAACTTAATCTGTCGAGGTAGAAAATTAGAGTGGATAATTCCAATAGTATTTTAAAATCCCATATTTATTCCTGACTATGTTTTGTGGTGAAACTGTAGCAACAACCTCTATCATCTTATCAAATGTTTTGAATGATCATGACAACCAGAGCAAAAATAATAGAAAGGACTTCAACCAAGACTCTCAATGCTTCAAGAAACTACATTACAACTTCAAAGATCCAATGGTTCAACCATTGCTGATAAACTTGCTTGTTGCCTAAAACAAAAAAAATAGAGTTCCAATCAATGGAAATTTGCAATCAACATTTTTCACCATTTCAAAGTTTGCAAAATTGCAATGTTTCCATCGGATTCTATCATGTATGAGGGTATGGGATTGACATTTAATTAAGAGCACCATAAAATCAATATAATCCAACAAATCTACTCCAAACATATTACCATGTATTGAGCATTCCTATGCATAGGTGTACACAGGTCCAAGGGTCACAGGAGTATATAACAGAGAATCAAAAATCTATCTACTATTAACAAAATATGTCCCCAAACAACTAAGTGGGACATCATCACAATGTAGAGGTTTATGATGACCATAATAGCTAGATGGATGTTATAGCGAGTACAGGGGTTATTGAGAGGCATTGTGGGTTTCAACTTTCATTTCTCATCATATTCCATCATTATGAACCATTCTGCATAGGTTGGCTTTGGTTTCGTTGCATTCCGACGATTTCCATGATTTTGACTATTTTGAGCTATCAGTTAATTGAATTCACTGAAGAGATCATTTTCGGCACATTACTTGGAGGAACCTCTTAGTGTAATAGCTCATTGGAATTGAGAGAAGCAACACTACAGGATGGGATGGTGAGAAGTGACTTTCAGTGGCCAGGGAAGCCACAAGGAGAGATAAGGAGCTTTTCAGAGGTAAAACGGTTAATTATTTAATTAAAGTGATTTAATTAATTAATTAAATATTAATAAAATGAAAGTCACTTTGGAGGGACAAGGTGAGCCAAAACGTATAAAGGAAAGGTAGGCCTCTACTCATTCATTCATGTATGATCATATTTTCATATTTGGCTTCCAGCTAGTGAGCCCAACATTGGGGGTTTTGAGGGTTTTGACTTAACAAACCCTAGAGGACGATTCAATGGTGAAAGATTCCACCTAGCTTGTCCCAAGCTTGGTCTCATAGATGCAATACTCTCCCACACCATTCTAGTTCTATATCTACTCAGTTGCAGGGGCAGAGAGAGAGAGGGTGCACCAGCTAGGGTTTCCAGCAAGAGGGGCGCACCATTCATTGAGGGAGGATTCGTCCTAGCTGAGGAGAGGCGATTTTGGGAATTATGGGTCTTGGTTTTCCCTTGCAGGGGTTATAGAATTATTATTGGTGGACTCCAGAGGTTTTTTGGTGGTGGATTCATCTGTATTGAGAACGGGATGATTTCCCAAGAGGAGGTTGCACCACATCTTGGAGGATAGCTAGATCTAAGGATCTAATAGGTATTTGGCCTAGTTGAGCACTTGGGTTTTCATTGTCGTGCCCCGATCTATCATTCTAGTGGATTGGTGGAGTTGTTGGAGGTCTCTAGGAGAGAGGCTGAATTATTAGGGTTTTATCCATTCAGGAGGGCGCACCATTGTAATGTCCCCACTTTGGGACATCATCACAGGGTAGAGACTTATGATGACCAGAGTAGCCAGATGGATGTTATAGAGAGTACAGGAGTATTTGAGAGGCATTGTGGGTTCCAGTTGGAATTTATCATCATATTCCATCATTATGATCCATTCCGCACAGGTTGGCTTTGGTTTCGTTCCATTCCGACGATTTCCATGATTTTGACTATTTTGAGCTATAAGTT
>JZKD02S0136976.1:240143-254652 GCA_000966675.3 Picea glauca
TAAAGAAGAATTGAGATGTTTTGGTTTGTCTATCTTATTGCATATGGTTGAGGTATGTTCCATGGTTATCTCTTTCTATTATTTTCTGCATACACACATATAAACACATCTAAAAGGTAGATTAGAAAAGTGTTTGATGAAATACCTCACTCAGAAAAAGTTTTAAAAAGACACCAAAACAGTGATGATCCTTGCATAATGGCTTGGGATATTTACAACCATATATTGGAGGAGGTTTCGATCCATAGGGTTTGAGAGTGATCTTGGAGATTCGGGCACCTAGGTTGTACTTTCCATCATCCGATCTACTATTTGGCATATTTCATCGAGTGGTTGGACACATTTGGCAGCAGGGCCGAATTGTTGAGGAGCTTCAGGATTTTAGCAGGACGTAGCATCATCCAGTTAGGGTTGTTGCACTTCATACGGCCAGATCTACCTTGGTATTGGTCTTCATCTCTTATCCAACCTTTGGAGGCTTATTTTTTATTTTCGGGAGCTTTTTGTAGCAGCTCATACTTCTATCTTGGAGCCATCTATTGAGCATTCCAGATTGGCATCTTGATTGTAGCAGGTTCCTCTATTTCATGAATAAAATCATATTTGAGATGTTTTGGTTTGTCTATCATATTGGATATGGTTGAGGTATGTTTCATGATTGTATCTTCTTGTTATTTGCTGCAAAACACATATAAACACATCAGTAAACCCTAAGCCGAAATCAAGAGGTCCTTCTGCAAGTAACACATGTAAACAAATAGATCAACAAAGTGTTTGACGAAATACCTCACTCAACAAAAGTTTAAAAAGACACCAAAACCATGATGATCCTGGCATAATGGCTTGGGATCATTACAGTGGTATCAGAGCTTAGATTCCTGCCAGCTGTGGGAATTAGCACATGCATGCAGAGCCATACAGGGGTCTTCCATAAGAGGATATGGATATTGTGGATTTTACTAGAGAGGTTGCACGTGGTAGATGGGAATACTACTACGACCTTAGTGAGGAAACTAGGGCCCTAATAACCTTCCAACAGTATTTATCCTTGAAATATCCTAGGTGGAGGAAAGATGAGATTACATTTCGGGTCAAACAAGTAGAGGAATACATGGACACAACAGCTAGATGGAGGGAAGCACAGAGAAACCCCAGACTCATTAGGAGCACACAACTTTGCTATAGTTACAAGGTGCCTTGGGAACCAGATCATAGGTGTAGGGGTAAGGGTAATAAGCATATAATTGAGGTGCACTATGACAGTGATGATGAGGTGTGTGAGGATGGAGAGATAGATACTCTTCTGGAGCAGTCCGATGATGATAGTGACTCTTGCACAAAGGCTAGTGATAGTGACTTTTGCACAAAGGCTGATGATTCTAGCACACTTGAGGAGGATAGTGACCCTTTCACATTGGAGAGGCACTTGGATGGATAGGATGATAGCACCAGTGTATCAGTAGACATATCACTGACCATTGACGAGCTTACACCTCAGCAGAGTGGTGACCTTAGTGAGGATTCACACGTGTTAGCACCTAGAGATGATGAGCTTCCTATGGTGGTCGTGACACATCTGCCATCTTTCCAGACTCCCATGATAGCCATGACATATGAGGATAGCAGTAGCATAGAGGAGCCGTACATGCAAGATGCACACCATGGATGTGTAGATCCACTATTCCAGGAGGAGGTATAAGACGTACATACAATTGACTTTACACATACAAATCAACATGAGGAGATTGAGTCACAGTTTTTGGAGACTCCATTAGTTGAGTAGATTGCGGATGCTGACAAGTTTATGGAACACTTACTTTCAGGATCAACCTGCATGGATGAGGATGCACTCTTTAGCAGTCAGTATGACCATAACATGTGTCTGGATACATCTATATGGGATCTAGACATAGATGATAGTAGCAGGTTGAGTGCACAGGAGGATACAACTGCTCACACCGAATACAGTATAATTCAGAGGGAGCTAGCAGTTGAGGATGATGCACAGTTACGTATGGGCATATCCAGTGGCATAGTAGATAGTAGGCAGTTCAACACTTTATCTTCTGTAGAGAGTGTTGTTGAGGATTTTAGTGATGGCACTAGCCATGAGAGATATGAGGTGGCACCTTAGCATGACCATGATCAAGAGCCACACCACTTAGCAACATAGTTGAGAGTCAATGAGGCTATGATCATGGTAGCCACTAGGTGCAGTGATGACATGCATGCATTGATTGCAAATTACTGTTGGAGAGTTTCAGTGGCACATGGTAGTTCAGATGAGGGAATTTCCATGGATGATTTTCGTACTCTCAAGGAGAGAGTATTTGTGATGAGGACCGACTACCAACAGTTGTTGACTGACATAGATTATCTATTGAGGGTTGGTGATATGTATCATGAGGCTCTAAGGGAGCAGGAGTTGGAGATGGACCGACTCACTCAGGAGTTGGAGAGCACTCGAGGATTCTTGAGAGGCACACAGACAACCCTTCAAGAATCAGAGTCTAGGTCAGATGAGTCTCTTGAGGAGATTCGTCAGAGATCCACTTCATCTGTCTTAGTGGACACTCAGATGTATCAGTCAATCACGTTGATAGAGGATGTTGGTGATCTAGTAGAGGAGCACCAATTGATGGAGGACACTTCCATTTGTGTTCCGAGAGCGGTTGACCTCCATGTAGAGGTTGATCTAGTAGTATGCCCGGGATCTATGATGCAGCATGAGTCTACGGGAGATGACATGAGTATGCCAGAGCATACAGTGATTAGTGATATCTCACAGGTACATGTTGAGATGTATGGTGGGATTCAGAGGGGTGTAATGCCTTGTAGGGAGGAGACACACTTATGGGGAGCATGCAGAGGCCACTCCTTTGCAACAGCATATGGTTATGAGATATCACCTTCACCATTTCAGCAGTTGCGTGGGTTATAGATGGAGATTGGTTTACCAGCAGTTGGGGGAGTTACTTCTGGTTGTACCTTGTGATTGGGGTTTAGTGAGGGCTACAGGCGAGCAGTTATCAGGGGTAAAGGTAGATGTTCTCTTGGTCGAGTCCTTCGGATTGACCGAGGCAGGTGGTATTTTTCATCCCTACAGTCAACTACAAATGTCTCTGTTACCTTTTCCCGACACTTTTATCATGGACAACAACATGAGGAGAGATAGACAGTGGCAGAGGGCATGGAGAGTGCCTAGGCTGAGGCCACCTGACATGAGTATCTTTACAGCATCCATCCAGATAGAGATGGATCATCATAGGCAGCCAATTGAGACTTGGTGTGTGATAGAGAGCATCATGGGCTAGGTGATAGCAGATGAGCACAGAGGGCTTCTGACAGTGATCAATCTCACATAGGAGTAGTTAGAGGAGATTGGAAGTGATAAAATTCCAAGTTTTCCATGGGATCCGGGAGTCCGTTGGGTTAGCAGGATGTTCATGTTGACCTAGGTTGCGCCAGAGAGCCACACACTCCACCTTGGTTTGGGTTGGAGTGGGCCTATCGATACTTGTCCTATGGGTTGAGACCTTTTCTTCCACTTGATCGTCATGATAGGGCCTGGAGATGTTTGGACATGTACTTCTTCTACAAAGGTGTCTTCACTGATACAGTTTCTGGACAACAGGTCCAATAGTCACAGGTATTTCAGTTGGAGGACCTAGGAGAGGAGGATTTAGGATGTATGCAGGGAGCAGACAGTCATGGTCAGAGTAGTGCAAGGCCAGCAGGGTGATCTTCGATAGAGGTTAGCATGGGACCCAGGGATTGCAGGGCTGGGAATTTCACTGACTGACAAACGTGAGTGGACCTTTGCAGGGGGAAGTTGTTCTAACTTTCCATTGAGCTTTAGTGTTGAGAGGAGTGCATCGGTTGTGGGTGTCTCATGAAGGTCTTGTAACACCTCATTTTGGCATTAGCATGTGCAGTTGATGGAGGCTGTATGGATCTTTGTAGAGACTTGGAGGATGGATTCATTCTAAGATGAGGCCATGTGTCATATGTAGGAGACTCCCAGAGTTGGTATATTTCAGGGTTATACTTCCCAGGGGATAGTAGTTCATGACTTGAAATGGAACCCAGGGGGCAGAGTCTATGAGTGTTCATCTTTGGATGGGTTATGTTAGAAACATTACTTGTCTTCGACATCGGGGTATCCAGGTCTGCAGGTTGCACGAGGAGTGTTGAGCGCAACGCACAAAAGAAGTCCTTTTCGGACTTAAAATCAAGCGAGCGAGCAATATTATAGTGTCGACGGTCTGGATCCATCCATGTGAGCAGATCAACAGTTGGTAGGAAATTGTGAATAGAGAAGTTGCGCTGAAGTTAACACAATATATCGCACCCATATTCTATGCAGGGAAGAATAGCATCCTCCCATCCAAATGACATGTGGTGCAAGATCCAGTCGCGTTGAATTTTCGACAGTCGCGAGTTCGAGGGGTGAGAGTTTCATGGTATTCTACATCTCGAAAGCCCAAACCCAGAAAGCGCCGAAGGTGCCCTGATTCAGGCCCACAGTATCGTGAAGCAGCCTCAGCCATTCATCCACAAGAGACACCTGGCGCGTGTGATTAGGCTCCTTGCCTTTTCGCCCATCGAAACTTCAAAACGAAAGAAGCAGCTCCATCATTCCCTGATGCACGAAATGATGAGACCGTCCAGGACCTGGGGCCCACAACATTGTCGGGAGTGTTCAAAATCGTCAGATCCAGAGGGGCACGTGGTGCCAGATTAAGGCGTCTTGACATTTCTCTCATCGTGATTTCAAGAAACAAGGATTAACTCCTTCCGTTCGCCAACGCCGAAAGAACTTTGGGAATAAACATGGGGTCACAACCCATGGTCACTTGGGAAAGAAAGGAACTGTGCTGGAAGGGGATAAAGGCGTCGAGTCCAGTCACCGAAAGGATCGTCTCGATCTCCAGGTACCATCTGATACGATCCCGCTCTCGGCCTTCGCTTGGAGTAAATAAAGGCGAGAAGGGGTGGGTGAAACCTCTCCTCATGCATTAAGTGTAAGGTATGGAAGTTCTGGAAAGCGGTCTGCTCGAGAGCGTCCTGTGTACCGAGTTCTTCAAATAATCCATGACGAGTCCTTGACTAGACGGAGGAGGTATGTACATGATAAATCAACATTTACTGGCTCAGCTACTCCCCCTGCAGGGGCCATGCGCAGTTAAGATGGCGTGTGAAGAAGAATTTCAGTACGAATTTGACTGAAAAGACACCAAGTCTTGGGTGACTAGGCACGCCTCTGTGAGGTGAATTTTCCTGAGTATATAGACTCAGTCTTTGTATTTTGTAAGTATCGATGGTAGAGCGCAGCTCCCGATTGTAAAGTTTTAGCAGACATTCTAGTTTTCTGGTCATGCATCTGTATATGAGATTTCTTATTTTATAACAAATAGTCTTCTTACTCCATCTAAGTTTTCATCTTATACTAAGAGAGTTCGTGATCGACTGATTCGCATAGATTATGGTAATTCTGTTGTGGTAAAGGATTTATTATGTCATTATTGTTTTCTTTGGTTTTCTGCATTTGAACGTAGCAAGATCTTTCGTTTCGATGTCTTCTTCCACAGTCTATTAGGAACCTGATGTTTACAACAGACCTTTGCATCTCTCTGATACAAGTCTTCCCCCTACTCACTCTTACTACAACTTACTGTCTAAAGTCACCTAAGACCTCACTTGCCCATGCATGCCTGGCCTAGTTCCAGAGTTAAGACCACATTGTTTGAGTTAACCTCCATCTGATCACCCCATTAAAAAAATCGTGACATAAACTGATGGGCGTCGGGCTCTGCTCCTGCTGCAATCCAGGGGTGACTTCTGACGCTAACATTTTTGGCGCCGTTGTCGGGGACGAAGTTGAAAATTTTCTTCGGGATTGAATGACATTGAGCTTCTGATTCTGAAGGTGCATCGGGTATCAGAGCCTTTGAAGATTGCTACTATGCACCTGGTGACTCCATTGTGACGACTCCATTGGAGATGAACCTGTCATGTTAATTGTGGCTTTCAGAGGTAGACACAGGCGCTCTCATCCACAACTGCCTCTAGCTACACCTGAAACCGATCCAGAGGTGGTTCTTAGAAAAGAAAAGGCCCCTGAAGAAGAAGCTTCCACCACCGAAATAGGTAATCCGCCATCTCCTTCTGTAAGAACCCCATTTTCTCCTCCTTGGTTTCTTAATCAACCTCCTTCAGAGGTTTCCCGTTTCCTGAATTTTGGGAGTGTTCCTGCTGAGTTTTCCCCTCCTGGTCTAGGATTGGAGGGAGAAATCCTTGTCACTCCCCTCTCCTCTGAAGCTGTACCTTGGTGTAGACCCAGGACTACAAAATATTTTCCCACTCCTGCACGAAGAGGAGAACCTACTGACTTGAGCTCCTTAGCCTTCTCCTTAAATCCCCTCTTGTTTCCCACTCCACTTCGAGACTCATTCCTAGTAGCCCCTTCGCGAACTCCTTCTCCTCCGAGTTCTCCTCCACCTAATATTCCTATGGCTGGTGCTAATCCTCCTCTAAATAGAATGGACACCATAGTCATTGCCAGATATGATCCCTTAATCCTACCTCATCCTATGAATCCTCTCCATGCTGGAGATTACTTGAAATACATGCCCAAGTTCACTTGGGAAGGGGATGTAATTGCTGAAGAGCATCTGGCTACTTTCTATAGTTATGCAGACAACCTGAACATTGAAAATGAGGATGTGTGGATGAGAGTCTTCTTCCAAAGCCTAGATGGTGAGTTGAGGAAGTGGTTTAGAGGGTTGGCCCTCAGATCTATTGCTGGGATCGAAGCCCTGGATAGTGCTTTCTTGAGGCAGTGGGGAGACAGGAAGGATTTCATGTATTACATGACAGATTTCAGGTCTTTGAAGAAGATGGAAGGAGAGTCTGTCTCAGACTTCTCCAAAAGATTCAATAATATGTATAATAAAATTCCTGCTGAAATAAAACCCTCAGAAGCCTTGGCCAATATTTCTTATGCTAGCACGTTTGTCCCCGATTTCTGTATTTTATTGAGAGAAAGAGGAGCCACCTCCTTAGCTCAAATGAAAGACGCGACCATAGAAGTGGAATCCAATGTACGAGTAGCTGATATACTGAGGGACAAGGCCGACACAGATAGGAGAAAGGGAAGATCGGAAACCTCAACTTCTGGATCATCAGTGCCCCACCCTCAAGTGGATGAACTGACCAAGATGGTGAAGTCCCTGTCTGCAGAGATGGAGAGAATGAAAGTTGAGGGGAGGCAAGCATACAAGGGCCCTGAGAATGCCGAGAAAAAAGGAGGTTTCAGGAGGCCAAACAATTTTACTCCCTCGAATGTGCAAAGAGAGAAGGGAAGAGACAGAGAAGACCAGAAGATTTAGGCTCCTTTTCAAAAAAAAATTGTGGCCGAGGGCGAAGAAGGAGAAACAGACGAGATTGATCCTAGAATACATTGCTTCGGAGACACTCCTCCTTTTCCTCATCTCACTCAATCAGCCTACGAGGATTCTCTCATGGACAGTCAGATGAATGAACTAAGCAAAGGAGACAAGGCTAGTGGTAACCAAGGAAGATATGATCTAAGGTCCAAGAAAAGAACTATAGTGCCTGACGTTCCTGAGCAGTCCAATAGAATAGAGAAACCCGCTAATGAAGTAGAAAACAGTCACGGAGGTAAGAAGACCTGACCCCTCTCTCCCATAGTCCAGAGTCATGTTCCCGAAATAAGAGAAATCTCGAAGCTCACATCTTCTTTTAATTTCAAGCATGAAGTTCAAAGGATCAGAATCCATGTGCCCCTAACCAAATTGATCAAACATGAAGGGTTCAAGAAACGCTTCTCTGAGATTTTATAGTCTGAGGTCTCAATCCTCCCCACACACTCCATCAATTTGCAATATGAAAAGTCTGGAGTTATTCTAGGTCCTATGGTAGAAGATAGGAATGACTCATCCCCTCCCTTCTACACTTCCTTGAACATACATGACAAGGTACTGCACAACTACTTGATGGATTCAGGGGCTTCTCACAACCTCATGCCCAAAACTGTCATGGAAGAGTTAGGGCTAGAAGTCACCCGAGCCTATCATGACCTCTATTCCTTCGACTCCAGGAAAGTTCAATGTCTAGGAGTTATCAAAGACCTGGTCGCGACCTTGTTCCAGTTGCCCATGAAAAGTGTGGTCATGGATATTGTAGTGGTTGATGTCCCCCCCAAGTTCGGTATGTTGTTATCAAGATCTTGGATAAAACGACTGGGGGGAACCTTGCATATGGACCTCACATATGCTACTATCCCAGTGTTTGGAGGAGAGCATAGGAGGCTATATAGGGAAGCCCAACTGGCCTATATAATAAGTGATGAAGCCAATCCTACCAACCATCCCATTTTCACCTTGGACACTGATTTAGGTTCCAGTTTACTGCAACTCACTCATGATCCTGAGCCTCCTCTTGAACTAAAAAATCATCCCACCACTCCTCGTGAACTTCTTCCCTCCATCACCCCCGTTTGGAAAATGTTTTTCGATGGAGCCTGTTCCAGGGAAGGCACTTGTGCTGGGGTGTTTTTTGTATCCCCCTCCCAAAAAACCATGTCCCTGTCATATAAGCTAGAGTTTGATACCACCAACAATGTGGAAGAATATGAATCCCTTGTTCTAGGATTGAGAGCTGGAAGGGAAATGGGAATTCAGGAGGTAGTAGTGTTCGGAGATGCAGAGTTGGTGGTCCAACAGATCAGAAACGCTTATCAGGCTAAGCACCCTTGACTCAGAAATTACAGAAATGAAGTATGGGACCTAATTGACAATTTCTTCTCATCCTTCAACATCTATTTTATTCCAAGGGAGGAGAATGTTGTGGCCGATTCTTTAGCTGTTTCAGCTAGCTAGTTCAAGGTCCCTTAGCCGCCTATGGCCAAATATGATGTTGAGATAAAATATAGGCCCTCTGTACCAGACAATGTCAAGCATTGGAAGGTATTCGAGGATGATCTAGAAATCAAGAAGTTTCTCCAATTTGTGGATGAATTTTCTGCGTTTCACATTGATCAGGATCCTGATACAGAAGATAAACCTCACCACGAGGTGTTTTTAAATAAAATTGCTAACCACCAGATTATTCAACTGCCTAGCAATCACATTCCGAGGGGAATTATTCCTTTAGAAATATTGTTCGATGGGAACGATGTGGCATTCAAGGGTAGAGTTTCAGGTGAAGGTGCTGACACATCCGAGTGCAACATTGGCACATAGGAGGAGCCTAAGTTTGTCAAGCTGTCAAGCAGTTTGACCACAGAACAGAGGGCCGCATATACCGAGTTGTTGAAAGAATTTTCTGATGTGTTTGCATGGACCTACGAAGACCTCAATACATATGACACGTCCTTCATTGAACACAAGATCCCACTGAAGGAAGAGGCTAAGCCATTTAGGCAGAAGCTAAGACAGATAAATCCCATGTTGTTTCCTGTCATGGAGAAAGAAGTAAAGAAGTTTTTGGAGGCCCAAATCATCGTCCCCCTGAGATATTTCGAATGGGTGGCCAATTTGGTTTCGGTAAGGAAGAAAAGTGGAGAAATCAGGCTTTGTGTCGACTTCAGGAACCTGAACAGAAGCTCAAAGAAAGACAATTATCCCCTTCCCAACATGGAACACATATTGCAGAGGGTAACCGGTGCATCTAGGATTTCCATGATTGATGGTTTTTCTGGTTATAATAAGATATCGGTCATGCCCAAGGATAGAGAAAAAACGACCTTCACCACTCCTTGGGGCACATTCATGTATGCCAAAATGCCATTCGAACTGATGAATGAAGGAGCGACGTTTCAATGAGCCATGGACATATCCTTCATCAGGGAGAAAGATAAGTTTGTGGTGATCTATCTGGACGACATAACAGTCTTCTCGGGGTCGAATAAAGAGCACTGTTGTCACTTGAGAAAATTTTTCTCAAAATGTCGAAGGTTCGGCCTTTCTCTAAACCCCAAGAAGTCTTTATTTTCTATGGAGGAGGGGAAGTTATTAGGCCATATAGTATCAACAAAAGGAGTGAGGATTGATCCTAGTAGAGTGGGGGCAATTTGGACCCTGTCGCTTCCCAGGTCAAAGAAGGAAATTCAGGCCTTTTTGGGGAAGATTAATTTTCTGAGGAGATTCATCTTGAATTTTGATGAACTGGTGAAACATATCACAACTATTCTCAAGAAGGGAAACAAAGTAAAATGGACAGATGAACCAAGGGAATCTTTTGTCCAAATAAAAAAAGCATTGACTGAGGCACCTTTGCTGATCAGTCCTGACTATTCCAAAGATTTCCTAATCTTCTCTTTCACTTCTTTTGATACAGTAGCAGCGGTCTTGCTGCAGAAGAATGAGGAAGGGCGAGAGAAACCTATTTCCTTCTTCAGCAAGGCATTAAGAGATGCAAAGGTCATGTATGAAATCATGGAGAAATAAGCCTACGCTTTAGTGAAATCTCTCAAGGCTTTCAGAGTCTATGTCTTGCACTCAAAGGTGACCGCTTATGTTCCTTCAACCTCTGTGAAGGACATCCTGGTATAGCCCGACATAGACGGGAGGAGAAGTAAATGGATAGCCAAGATCCTGGAGTTTGACTTGCAAATAAGGCCTACCAAATTGATCAAAGGTCAAGGCTTAGCCAAGCTGCTGGCTGAAGCCAATTGCCAAGCTTTGGGGGTAAGTTTCATGAATGAATGCTTAGGAATTCAGCGGGGCCAATTGTCTGAAATAGACCCTCAAAGAGAGCCCCCATTGGCTCGATGTCCTTGGTATAAGTATGTCATATATTTTCTGTAGGAGTTGCGGCCCCCAGATGGCCTGCAAAGAAACAAAGAAAGAGCTCTAAAACTCAGGGAAGTCAGGTACTACCTTATTGATCAAGTTTTATACTGGAAAGACCCCGTGGGGGTGCTTTTAAAATGCATGAACCCACAAGAGGCCGACAGGACCATGGTCGAATTTCACAGTGGCCTGTGTGGAGGGAACCATTCCTGGAAGACTACAGCCCACAAAATTCTCAGAGCTAGGTACTACTGGCCCACCTTGTTTGCTGATGTCCATAGAGGAGTTAGAGACTGTATCACATGCCAAATATTTTCAGGAAAGCAACAGCTCAAGTCTCTGCCTTTACAGCCTGTAGTTGTTTCAGGAACTTTCCAGCAATGGGGTCTGGATTTTATTGGAGAAATCCACCCTACTTATAGTGGGCAACGCAGATGGATCCTGACTGCTACAGATTTATTTACTAAGTGGATCGAAGCCATCCCCACTAGGAGTGCTTCCCACAAGGTAATCATTGGGTTCCTAGAGGACCTCATCACAAGGTTCAACTGCCCAAGTAAGATTGTCACTGATAATGCAACTGCTTTCGGGTCTGAGCCATTAGCCAAGTTCTGTGAGTAGTTTGGGATCAAACTGATTCACTCCACCCCATATTATCCACAGGGAAACGGTTTAGCAGAATCCTCCAACAAAAGCCTAATAAGGATCATTAAAATATTATTGGAGGACAACAAAAAGGCTTGGAACTCGAAGCTGAAATTCACTCTATGGGTCGATCGGGTGACCATAAAGAGATCTATAGGCATCTCCCCTTTCCAGTTAGTCTACGAAGCAGAAGTTGTCTTCCCTTCTCACTTGGCCATTCCCGTAGCGAAATTCTTCCAGGATTATCAATAAGAGCCCAATGACATGATCAGAAGGATTTGTCAATTGGTAGAAGTCCAGCAGGCCAGAGAGCAGATAATGGACAGAATTCAGGATCATCAGCAGAGGGTCAAGCAGGTTTTCGATAAGAAGTCCAAGAAGGAATAATTTCAGGTAGGAGACCTGGTGATGAAATGGGATGCTCCTAAACAAGATAAGGGAAAACATGACAAATTTGAAGCCCTGTGGATCGGGCCTTTCAAAATCTCTGAGGTTTTCTCACATAACACATATCGGCTGCAAGATTTGGAAGGTGAAGAAGTTTTCAGCAGCCCAGTAAATGGGCATTTTCTTAAAAAATGTTTTGTCTGAGCCTTCGGTGGCTCCTGTGTTTTGTAAATATTGTCTTTTATGTTCTTAGTTTTTTACTTTTATTGTTTCGGCTTAGTAAATGACTCCATAGCCCAACGACAAGGCACTGGAACTGAAAAATGAGTCCTTAGTGCATCACAGGGATGACTCTATCCCCCATGGAGCCTAATGTTAGCAACATTACTTGTCTTCGACATCGGGGTATCCAGGTCTGCAGGTTGCACAAGGAGCGCCGAGCGTAGCACACAAAAGAAGTCCTTTTCGGACTTAAAATCAAGCGAGAAGGAAATATTATAGTGTCGACGGTCCGGATCCATCCATGTGAGCAGATCAATTGTTGGCAGGAAATCACGAATAGAGAAGTTGCGTCGAAGTTAACACAATAGATCGCGCCCATATTGTATGCAGGGAAGAATAACATCTGCCCATCCAAATGACACATGGCGCGAGATCTAGTCGCGTCAGCTTTTTGGCAGTTGTGAGTTCGAGGGGTGAGAGTTTCATGGTGTTCTACATCTCAAAACCCCAAACCCCAAAAGAGCTAAAGGTGCCCAGAGTTGGGCCCGTACTATCGTGAAGCAGCCTCATTCGTTCATCCACAAGAGACACCTAGCGTGTGCGATTAGGCTCCTCGCCTTTTCGCCCATTACAACTTCGAAACTCAAGAAGTAGCTCCATCATTCCTCGATGCACAAAATGATGAGAGCGTCCAGGACCTGGGGCCCACATCATTGTTGGGAGAGTTCAGAACTGTCAGATCCAGAGGGGAGCATGGCACCAGATTAATCCGTCTTGGCGTTTCACTCATCGCGATTTCAAGAAACAAAGATTAACTCCTTCCGTTCGCGAACACTGGAAGCGCTTTGGGAATAAACATGGGATCACAGCCCGTGGTCACTTGGGAAAGAAAGGAATTGTGATGGAAGGGGCCAAAGGTGCTGAGTCCAATCGCCGAAAGGATCATCTCGATCTCGAGGTACCATCTGATATGATCCCACTCCTGGCCTTCGCTTGGAGTAAATAAATGCGAGAAGGGGTGGGTGAAACCTCTCCTCACGCATTAAGTGTAAGGTATGGAAGGCCTGGAAAGTGGTCTGCTTGAGAGGGTCCTGTGTACCCAGTTCTTCAAAGAAGCCATGACGAGTCCTTGACTAGCCAGAGGAGGTTTGCACACGATAAATCAACATTTATTGGCTCAGCTACTCCCCCTGCAGGGGCCATGCGCAGTTAAGATGGCGCGTGAAGAAGAATTTCAGTACGAATTTGACTGAAAAGACACCAAGCCTTGGGTGACTGGGCATGCCTCTATGACGTGAATTTTCATGAGTATATAGACTCAGTCTTTGTATTTTGTAAGTATCGATGGTAGAGCGCAACTCCCGATTATAAAGTTTTAGCAGACATTCTAGTTTTCTGGTCATGCATCTGTATATGAGATTTCTTATTTTATAACAGACAGTCTTCTTACTCCATCTAAGTTTTCATCTTATACTAAGAGAGTTCATGATCGACTGATTCACACGGATTATGGAAATTCTGTTGTGATAAAGGATTTATTGTGTCATTATTGTTTTCTCTGGTTTTCTGCATTTGAACGTAGGAAGATATTGTGTTTTGATGTCTTCCTGCACAGTCTGTTAGGAACCTGATGTTTACAACAGACCTTTGCATCTCTCTGATACAAGTCTTCCCCCTACTCACTCTTACTACAACTTACTATCTGAAGTCACCTAAGACCTCACTTGCCCATGCATGTCTGGACTAGTTCCGAAGTTAAGACCACATCGTTTGAGTTAACCTCCATCTGATCACCCCATTAAACAAATCGTGACATAAACTGATGGGCATCGAGCTCTGCTACTGCTGCAATCCAGGGGTGACTTATGACGCTAACAGGTTTTACTGTGTACCCCACAGGTGGACATGGGATCCTGGTATTTTATTTGAGGGGATTTGGTTATTTCTTGAGGACAATCAATTTTCTAGTAGGGAGGATTGTAATGTCCCCACTTTGGGACATCATCACAGTGCAGAGGTTTATGATGACCATAGTAGCCAGATGGATGTTATAGAGAGTACAGGGGTTATTGAGAAGCATTGTGGGGTTCATCTTGTATTTCTCATCATATTCCATCATTATGAACCATTCCGCATAGGTTGGCTTTGGTTCCGTTGCATTCTCATGATTTCCATGATTTTGACTATTTTGAGCTATAAGTTAATTGAATTCACTGAAGAGGTCATTTTGGGCACATTACTTGGAGGAACCTCTTAGTGTAATAGCTCATTGGAATTGGGAGAAGCAACACTACAGGATGGGATGGTGAGAAGTGACTTTCAATGGCCATGGAAGCCACAAGGAGAGATAAGGAGATTTTCAGAGGTAAAAAGGTTAATTAATTAATTAAAGTGATTTAATTAATTAATTAAATATTAATAAAATGAAAGTCACTTTG
>JZKD02S0136976.1:255139-274706 GCA_000966675.3 Picea glauca
AGTTAACTCCCATCCTTAAACACCTATATGATGCACATACAAGAATTTTTACTTTTCTCTACAACATACAAGATTAAAGTTAAATAAATCGTCTATACAACATGGTGTTTCCTTGTGTATTCAAGATGTCTAAAGAACTTTCGTCGTAAATTCTTCTCTCTTGAGAAAGTTAGTAGAAAAGACCATAAAATGCAAGTTAGACAGGATGACAATCTACAACATCTTTCTTTGTACCCCTAATGATTAAATAGACCCAAAAGATTAAACAATATGGTTGAGAGAGGATATACAGAACATACCTTACTTGTGAAACATGCTACATCAGAATTCAGTAATTTGTGGTCTAGATCTTTACCAGGGTATTCCTTACACCATGCTTCTTTTGTGCTATTCTTTCTCCAAAACAATGTACAGTTATGACTTTCAAGAAGAATAAAGTTTCACAAAAAGAGAGGAACATATGTTGGTGTCCAAAGATAACCATAAGATAGTCAACATAAATGTTGCTTGCAAATATGCCATATACAACCAAGGGACTGAGTCAACATTGATAAAAAATTAAAAAAAAAGGTGTTCTTCGAGCGTGTCAAACATAGTACCAATGCCAATGGAGTTGTGACTCAAAGGTGTAGACAGTGGTATGTGGGGCCACCAACCAAGGTTCAATTTCCCGAGAAATATGAATAAGTGGTTGGTGCCAGGTGTAATGCCTGGGTGATTTGATGGAAGAATACCCCCCGTCACAGTAGCTTAGCCAAATGAAAGTGCTTTTGTTAAGAGGTTCATCCTCAAGGGATATTTTATCTATGCAAGTGAGCTGCCTCTAGTGCCTAACCTCTTTGGGCCAGTTGTAATGCTTTCCTTAGTTAAAAGGAAGCACTTTCACAAAAAACAGTGCAAAAGGATTCTCAACCAAAAAAAAAGAAACAAACGAAAAATAATGTATGACAACCATGGGCTACAAATGCCATGAAACTCTAAGCCGCTAGTTAAAAATTGGGAAGAAATCCATCATCTTGTGTTCCATCTATAGCTATAAATTCAAGATCTGGTGAGTAATTTTTTTGTTGTGCAATCATCAAAATTAGTATAGATAATTGGATTCTAATCAACATATACCGGCACCACAATAGAACTCACATTATTTGATAGATAGACTATTTGCTGACAGGGAAATTTAATTTTGAACCGAAGCATTAAATAAAAAATCAGATATCTTTGCCCCAACTATGGAAATGATACAAAGTTCTGACAAAAGGGAGCTCTCGTAACTCCCTTGGTTTCAATACTTTGTGAGGAAATCATTGTAAACATGGATGTGACTTCAATCTTGGAAACGGTTGATAGCGCAATGGGTTATCGTGGTGAGGGTTTTGACTTTCGTTATCAACAAGTCTCCCTACAAGAAAACCCTTTTTCCATGGAGATTTGGAAACATTCCCCCCAACATAAGGCCACGACACTTGTCCTCAAGGTAAGGCGGTGGTCCTTGCAGAAAAGGCCATGATCGATAAGTTCATGGGGCATTGGTCGAATCACAAATTCCTAGAAATTTCGCTAGATAAAATCTCGCTTCCATTGATGCTACAATGCCCTTTAGGCTTTTTTTTCTTTGTGGATATGGATACATCACCTTTCCGTTTCAGCAAAAGCAAGACATATATTTAATATTTTCGGAGCAATATTAGGCAATTTCTTGATAGAACATTTCCAAAGGCATGACAATGCTCTTACATAAGGCTTTGTATCAAGATAGATGTCAAGAAGGGGTTCATAGCAACTATCAACATAATTCAGATATTTAGTGTTCATTCAAAATGCAATGCCTTCCATGAATATGGTCATATGGGTAGAGAATGCAAGAATAGAGAAGCGTTCTAACTCCCCTTAGCATCAAATGCAAACAGTAAATTTAAGGAAATGAAGGACATGTTTCTTTTTTTCGTAGATTTGTGATGAAACCACTTATGGATTTGCATGGAAATGAGGTAGAAAAAGATGGAGAACTAACACATGATGAAACAATGATCATTTCTGAGTCTTTGGGGTTATCTGAGAAAATTGTAGAAGACAAAATGATCTCAATTTCAGAACCAATTTCTATTGGTATTAATGCAAAAAATGATAGGGGCTTGATGAACTTGATCTTAGATAAGGGGCATAGCAGGGTGCCTATACATTATGAACAACCTATGAATATAATTGGACTAGTTTTGGTAAAGAATTTGTTGTCCATACATCCTGCAGATGATCTATCTTGTATTCTACCTAGAAATGTTCTCTCAAATGAAAATCCCATACCCTAATACACTAATACGATGGGTAGTCTATGAGACACTATGTCTGCCAAGTGCACCACCCATTTTTCTTTTAAAGTCGGCCAAGAAAATTTTCCTTATCCTATTGCACAATTATTTAAAGTTAAGAGATAGTTTGGTTCTTGTAATAGATTTATAACTGTTGTCAATTGGTTTCTCAGATCTCAAGTCTACTATGCTAAATGCTAATATATTTCTGAATTTATTGTTGTTTTTACAGTAAATTAGATGCACTTGATTTATTATGATAGACATATCAACATGTTGTTAGTGCAGTCTCTTGGGTTCATAACAATTTGGAGCTCATAACACTGTTGTCCAAACCCCAAATAAAAAAAGAACCCATGCCTGATTTCAGAGAAAACATTAGATTTCGACTTATATTCATAACAGATGTATCAAAGTCACTTTATTTTCCTTGTGGGTCAAAAATAGCAATGGAAGACTTCTCTGGATGAAGTGAAGTCATAAGAAGAGCGGTAGAGTATTTGCTAGTCTTCATCAATGAATATCCAGACTTATGTGAATCTTATAATAAACAATCTTCGGAAACAAGTTTATTGGAATATGTTAACCATTTTGAAGATCAAAGAGAACTTGAATATTCTCTAGAAGAAAAATCTATAGCTGACAAGGAAAACATAGATCATATTGAAGACCACAATGTTGAAATCAACACCCCAGTCCACAACTCAAATGCTCTAGAATTTGAGGGTGTTTTATCATCATTATTTTCAAAGTTTGTTAAGGTTGGTAATAGAGAAAAGGATTCAGCTAAAAATCATAAAAACCACGGAGATCATGATCAATCTATTAATCTGAAACATGCATCTGAGGTGACCTAGATAGTTAATCAATTCAAGGCAGATTTGTAAGAAATTAGGGTGCACGAATTTACAAATATGTTGATGGAGAGAGAAAATAAAAGATACATGATCACCTTGGTATGGTTCCAAAAGGATCCCAAAGTATGTAATTTTATTTATAGTTTAATAAGGGTATTTTACATAATGTAACCAACAATGACTACAATTCATGCAACAACATTTCATGCAACAACATTTCATTGAGCCATTCTTTCAAACAATTTGCAATGAATGTTAACATTCCTATTCTTGGCATACATGCCTACAAAACCAACGCCCACCTAGCTTAAAATGAACACTAGTTAAAAAACAAGCAACTTATTGTAAATTTTCCAGCAAATATGTGTACTAGCAAGAATCCAACAGACATTAAAAATTTTGTGGAAAACATGTCTTATTTAACCACACAAAAATCTGCTAACTACTTACCAAAAACAAACAACAATTGCAGAGCTGCATGGATCCTCTCCTTAGGCTACACCTTTCTCTTTAAAATGGAGATGGAATCAAAAGATTTCACCTATAGGGTGATGGTTTACCCCACCAAGGACTTCATAAAGATTTGAAACAATCTGACAAGCCCAAACCCTATTAAGTTATTTGTTGAAGATGAAATATGTTGTGCCAAATACAAAGAGATGCTCCTACTCCAAAACCTCTCACGTTGATTGTTGTGTCAACCTTCCTAGCCATTCGTAATCATTCCACATCATCAAAATTGCTATAGTTCGTAACCCATTATATATCAGTCCTCGTGAAATACGAACTAAGCCAAGAAACACATTCCTACTATATCCATCCCCCATTTCTATTCCATTCATTACGTCCCCTACTTTGAAATAGGGAGGAGCCGTCTGAATTTCTTGTATTATCGAATTGGTGCCGTAGAGATAGAGTTTGATCTCGAAAGTCCTGACCAAGCCCCCCTGCAACCACCATTTTCATGCATACTTTCGTCCCTAGAGATGTTCGGTTGAATAGAAGCCTCAATATAAACCGAGGAAGAAGCTCCTTTGTTTCCAGCTACCTCCAACACTTTTTATGCCCTCCAATGCATTCAGGCTACAAGAGCATTCATTGAATCTGCCATATCAATACTCGGACATCGACTTCTTCAGAACCAATCCCAACTGAAACTATACCCAAATTCATTGATTTTTCCTAATTGCCCAGTTGTCAAATAAATATTTAACTAGATTCACCTATATATTTTATATTTTATAGATAAAATGTTTCTTATTTTGATGGAAACTATAATTAAAGAAAAATTGCAAGGTAAATAAAACCTTGCCAGTCTTATTCACCTATTATAAAAATAGATATTTTTTCCCAATTATCCAATTGTCAAAAAAATATATACCCAAATATTCACCTATAAAATGTACTAGATAAACAGTTTCTTATTTTGATGAAAACTATACCAAAAAAAATTGCAGGGTGAATAAAACCTTACCGTCTCTATTCACTCATTAGGAAAATAGAGATTCACCTATAAAATTTATTAGATAAAAAGAGCGTAGTCTAAATGTTCTACTTTTTGGAAGTTTTTCGACGATTTTTTTCGTTTGAATTTGCCTAAAATCCGGTGAGGAATTGTTAGATCTGCATATTTGAGTGGCTAAGTTTGTATAATCTAAGTGACTCCGGGGTTTTTCAGCATGCCAAATCCATTTATGCATTCAAAAATGTAATTTAAACAACAAAATATAGCAATTTTGTCTAAATTTACATCGTCGGATTCTAGCCAAAAACCCCCAAAAGGTAGAACGTTTAGCCAACGTCGATAATAAGTCTCTTATTTTGGTGGAAACTATACCCTAAGTTGTTCATTTTTGCCCAATTTTCCTTTTTAAGTTTAATATGTATAATGTTTTTGGGTGGTCTAAATGTTCAACGTTTTGACCATTTTCCAATTATTGTTTGTCCTCCAATTTCAGTTATCAATCTTCTAGCAACCTCCCTCAATTAGATGTCGTTAACCCACACATATGTTAGAATGTCCCACTATTGTTGCTACAACTTCAAGGGGCATGTTAAAGAAGAACTTATAGCACAATGTATGAAAAGCCTTAAAAGACAAAGAGGTTATGCTCGAGAGGCAATTGTAGTGAAAAAAAATAGTGGATAGGGAGTATACAGGGTAAATAAACAAAAGTCACCACCATGAAATTAAAGGATTGGTGATAGTCGTATGGAATTGGTGAAGAAGTATGGAGGAAGAGAGAGATATATATGCACCCACATGGCAAGAAAAACCTTCATAACTAACAATTACTTAATGTTTTGATTTCAAAGCCACCAAATCTATCATAGAATTAACAATGAATGCCAAAGAATAGAAATGTTAGAGTTTTTTTAAATACCTATAAGTAATCATTCACAAAATTCCAAATGGAACCAGGTAGTTTGTAAGGGTATATATAGTTGCAAAGAAATTAGGATGGGCATCAATGGAAGGAAGAAATGTGTATCAGGTTTTGAAGTAAATAGAGCACGTTACTTAGTGTCATAGAATAATAGAACTAGAAAACCCTAATGTCAAAACCCATGTAAAAAAATAATGTACACATTGTAGACAATATATTATAATTCTCAAATGTCACCAACTATCACTAGGTGTTATCTTTCTCTTTCAACCTATCCACTCACTCTCCAACTCTCAAATTACCTAATGTCACACCAATGCAACCTCTCTTATGGAAAATGATGGCACATGAAATCATGTAAGTGAGAGGGGTAAATAGATAGAATCTCGGTACTAAGTGTCTCATCATGCCGTGTGATGCATTGAAAATGAATGGAATGAATATTGGTCTAATTATTCCATGGCTCCACCAGGGACTATAGTTTTCAGTGACAAGTTGAACTACAATGTCCTCTTATTAATTTACCTTGAATTTGCAATCATCTCCAAAGTATTGTTTAAATCATATATTGATTTGTTGTGTTTTTAAAAAGAAATTTATTTTCTTATTTATGAAATTTTACAAATTGAATTTATGATTGGTTCGATACTATGTGATGTGATTTTGTTCACTATGTTCTTTATATTTCTTCCTAGAATCTCTATCTTCGTTGGATTATATTTCACTTTTCATAATCATAAATCCATGGTAACTTTTCTTTTAGCTATATTATTGGTTTTGTTTCCATGAAATCATAAAGCTATCAAACAAACTTTGGTCTTTGTGAACTATCAAGCTTGTGCACGTTGTGTTTTCCAATGGATTACATGTTGCATTTGTACTATAAAAATAATTCATTCATTATAAGTAAACAAAGTAGTTCCACCATCACATGGACTTAACAAAGAAATCTAAAAGTCCAATGCTTGAAAGTACATGATTATAGTTGATGGCCCAAAAAACCAACCCCTAGTTTAGGACAATAATCCAATAATCGGATCCTCTAGTTGTGGAACTCATTACTTCGATTCGAATAGTTGTGTTCGGCCTCTATTTTGAGCACATAAGTTATTAAGAAGATGTTGTTCGTTGTCAAGATTTAATGATTTTTTGTTGTAAGAGAGTGTTGACCCTTTTAGTGGTCGACCTCTTAGCTATGTCTGAAACTCTATAAATACTGAAATCTCTCTCAGAAAAAAAACGCATGATGATATTTCGTGTTTTTGAATTCGCCTCTGTAAATCTCTTTTTATGAATACAAGCTGATGCGCTGGCCGTGATTGTTTATTGATCTGAAGTAGTGCCACGACTACCTGGGGGGGGCACCAGTGGTCTGTGTGTCTATTTATTTGTTGTGTAGTTGTATTTACACATAGAACTCCTTTTGTGCAAATTCACTTACTGTATATTTACATTTCTGTATCTAACTCTTGTATGCAGGTTGCTTGTTGAAGTTGTATTATTCACTGTGTATTCATATTCATAAATATCCAATTTGTATTCTCTATTATCTAACGTCTCATATACAGGTTATGGTTTATTGATATGTATATGATCATAGTTATCATCTAACTTTCCAATCACATACAATCTTTCTTTTCTCATTTTATAAACTGTTTGGATATTGTATACACTACAACAAAACATGCCAGTAGCGCCTAGTTTAGCGCCAGATTTTAGTGCATTTGAGGACATGAATTGGGTCGATGGGATGGCGCAAAATTTGGGGCTAAATGATGTGTTCACTTGGGTGTCAGATTTAGCACCTAGTTTAGCACCCAATTTAGCTCCATCTTTAGCACCAGGTTTTTATCCCTCTTTAGTGCCTAGTTTTGCTCCCTTTTTAGCGCCCAGTTTATCTCCCTATTTAGCACCCAAATTTTCTCTTGATTTGGCACCTAAACTGAGATATAGCTCCCTAAATAATGCCCAAAATAGCTCTTGGCTTAGCTCCTAATTTAGCACCTAGTTTATCTCCAGGTGTGGCGCCTAATTTAGCTCCTGGTTTAGCTAATGGTTTAGTGCCTAGTTTAGCTCTAGGTGTAGCTCTTGATTTAGCTCATGGTTTAGCACCTAGTTTATCTTTTGGTTTATCTCCTAGTTTAGCTCCATGTGTGGCACCTAATTTAGCTCCTAGTTTAGCACCTATTTTGCCTCCAGGTGTGGCTCCTAATTTAGCTCTTGGTTTAGCTCATGGGTTAGCTCCTAGTTTAGCTCCTGTTTTAGCTCCTATTTTAGCTCTTGGTTTAGCTCCTAGTGTAGTGCTAATTTTAGCTCTTGGTTTAACGTCTGGTTTAGATCCTAGTTTAGCTCCTAGTTTAGCACCTAGTTCAGCTCCCAATCATGCTTCATTTTTTGCTTCTAGTGTGGCATCGAAAATAGCTTCTAGTTTGGATTCCAAATTAACGCTAAGATGTGCTTCCATACCTTGCATTGCCTTGTCTTACCATGCCATTCATTGCCTTTCCAATCGTTTTCCATTCATATCATTGTCAATACCATGCATTGTATGCATATCATTTTCAATGCATACTATTGCAATGCAATGGGATGGAATATTGGTATTGGTATTGGTATGCAATCATATGGTATTGGTATGGTATTGGTATGGTATTGGTATTGGTATTGGTATTGTCAATGTATTGGTATGGTATGGTATGGTATTCACAATGGTATTGGTATTGGTATGGTATGATATGGTATTGGAAATGGTATTGGTATTGGTATTGGTATGTGTTATCGCACAATTTGTATTTATGATTATAGTTCAGAAGATAAAGGGATAAAATGGTGTAACAGGAACCAATCCCACCCAATGTCACCTCAATGGGATGGTTCTTTTTATTCTGGGTGGTAAGGCCCAAGGGAGACGTTCCTGGTGACCTGGATCTTTGAGAAGGTGAAGGATGATAAGGAAAAAGTGTAAACCCCCCCTCACAAGTCACCACCGAGCAGAAGATCTGGCTAAATAACCAATAATAAGAAGTAACCAAAGAAGAAGAAAAATCACATGTCCGAGACAAAGCAACAAGAAACTTATATGTGCAAATCTTGGTTAGTACTTCATATATCAAAGATCATCTACTAATTCAACATATAAGAAATTATAACAATAAATATTGACAAAGTCAATGTTTTGTCAATATAACAATGAAATAATATCACTCCACCAATAAATACCAAAATGATGTAGCAATCAATATATCCAATCAATCCTTCATTCAATAAATGCTTTAAACACCATTCAATTGCTTATAAGGAAAAATGTTGTTTCACAATGATGATAATAGCCAATGATGATGACAACAATAGGACTAGGTTTTCAAATAAAAAAAGGGGTATTTTGAGAGTGTTTAGGATCAAATCACTTCAACGCTGGAGGCTTAGATCAATGCCTTAGGGTTTAATGGAGTCAATAAGAAGGATTCAAGAGTTTAAGGAGGGTGACTAAAGACTAGAGGGAAGGGTTATGAAGTGTTGCAAAAGCAAGGCTTCAGAAATGAAACCTTAAGGGAGAGAGGCTCACTACGGTGTTGCTAAAGCAAGGCCTCGTGCTCTCTCCTCCTTCTTCAAATCAAATTGGAAAAAAGGCTAGCTGAAGATAAAGCAAATACAACCAAATCATAAGGTTTTGAAGAGGCAAGGTGTTGCTACAACAAGGCCTTTTTAGCAAACCCTAGAATGGTATGACCCTGGTGTAGAAGAACTAGGCCAAGGATGTATCACTTTCTTTGGCTTCTGGATAGTACGGCTAGCTCAGGGATAAGAAGAAATGAGAGTGTAGCTATGGCTAGGCTCTCTCTTCCTTCTTCAATGGCTGAAAATTTCTCTATTGGGGGACATGAGACAAGGACCAATTAAATGTGCTTGTCACATAGGGTTTTGATTCAGCAAATTTATAAGTAATATGCAAGAAATTTAGACTACAACCATTCAATAAGAAGTTTTGCAGAAAAAACACTTACAATTCATGAAGAAATAACCATGCAAACCCTAGTTGTAAAAACATCCTTCAAGAGAAACACCATAAATGCCAAAAAAGTCTTCCTTCAACAAGTGCACCTCTCTTAAATCAGCCAAAAACCCCAATAGGTTGCTAAAATCAGACCTCACTAATGAGTGAGTGATAATTTATGATAAAATGAGAGTCAAAACCCTCAATATATAGTGTATCAATGACCTAATTTAACTTTTTAGGTCATAAAAAGTCTGACAAGGCCAAAATACCAAAATAATATTGTTTTACATTAAATGTTCATTTTAAAACCCTAATTGAGCAAAAAGTGAGTTGTCACCCCTTCTAAGGGATACGTTAGCCCCTTTTTTAGGGCAAATGCAGCAATAAAGAGAAAAACGTTAGCCCTCTTTGGGCCTCTCCATCATGCCACACGTATCAACTGCCCTATCAAACTGCCACACACTCAATATGACATCATGAGCCCATAGGTGATGTCCTGGGCCATCCAGGGAAAACGTTTCACTGGAAGTGGGTCAATCCCCCTAGACCGGGCTCTACCAAAGTGCCTCTTATGGAACATCCTCTTCTTCTCCGGTGCAAAAACCTGGTCAACCATCATCCTATATTTGCCCCCTGATGGGGTCTCAACATCCATCTGGTGGGTTTTTCAACACCATGGAGGTCTGAACTGATCATCTCCCCATGTGTACCAGTCCAAATGGTACATGTCCATCGAGCCTGGTCCTGTACATCAAAATATATGCCATCCATGGGCTCATCAGTCACCGAGATCATAGCAATGTTAATCACATCTCATCATCAATATTATTAAACATATGCATAAAACCCTAATACATCACTCAATAGCTCAAAGACATTACAAAAACCTGCAATACAAGATTCGAGAAAAAGACAAAATGTCCTATTGGGCTAGTATCCACAAGAAAAGGAAAGTTTCCAAGAGGATTTCATCCAAGCCATGTAAGTGAGGTGATGTGGCTAGGGGATGTCCAGACATGTGGGTGCAGTGAGAGCCAAGGATGCATAATGTTATCTATGGGTGCCTTTGTAGAAGGCAAGATGTACATGTCATGGATGCATTTTTTCCAAGCCCATTCTTGCCTTTATTCTTTTTATTCAAGATCTATCCAGAGGACACTGCCTTGGCATGGTGACTAGAACTGACAGTGTTACCCACAAGTACTTTCACAAAGATGAGAAGGTTGGCTCATGATGAGACCCCCTTTCTCTTGGCCATGCAACCAAAGGTCACTACCCTGACATGGTAACCAGATGGTGGCAATGTCATACTGTAAGGTACCCATGAACCTAATAGGCTGGCTCGTGATCAGACCCCCTATCCTCTGACTAGGTTTTGTTTGTTATTTTCTGGGTCCCTCTTGTTTCTTGCTGAGAGGCCTTTTATTTCCTTCTCAAGGATCCCTGGGTGAAGCATCTTGAGGTTTCATTTTTAGGCTTTTGTCTTTTATTAGCTTCTTTTACCTTCTGGGCCCTTATCCCCTTCTTCCCATGATGGGAGTGGACGATGGCTTTTCAGAAATCCCCCCAGTGGCCAACCAAGACCTATGGGCACAGGCTTGCTAGGGCACCCTGTCAATTTCCCCAAGCATGGTCAAGTGGGCTAATGTAAGATCCAAGCAATTGTGAGAGATAAAGGAATTAGATGCATATATTTAAAGGTTTCAATGACCAAAAGTGACACATACCATGATACCTGGACCAATTACCTCATGAAGAAAGAAAATTCTCTGATACAGGACCAAGTCGATGGTGATGGATGTTCCTACTGCTGACAAGACAAAGATTATGGAAGAAGAAAAGGATGGGCCCTCCGGGCCATGCTCAGGTCAATCCAATCCTACTCTCAGTACTCCATGTCTAGGACCTGTGGGCCTCAAGACATGATCTCCTAGTTATCCCTAAAAAATGGGGATAACATCTGGATCCAACTCGGGCACATGTGCTCACCATAGAGCGCATGAGAACCTCAACATCTCTGGCATACCTTGCAGGCCTGCTCAATATTGATAGGGGCATCAGTAACAAAAATGGGGCGGTAATGCCACCCCAACATACATAGACATATATATAAGTTGAAAGAAAACAATCAATAATGAAAATGTGAAAGAAAACTGACATGAAATGAAAATGGTATAATACATGAATACAACATGCCTACTTACCTGTACTTACCTATGAAATCAGATCCCCAGTGGGTAGTAACGCTTGATATGCAAAGCATTTATGGGCAGCTTCAGGACTTCTCCCTCCATGGTCTCTAAGTTGAAAGAGTTTGTACTTGCACAACTCATGATTTTATAAGGACCTCCTCACAAAATATTGAACTTCTTGTGCATACCAGGTTTTTCCCTTCTCTTATCCCATATCAACAGGAGATCTCCTTTGGTGAAGTTTCTTTCCTTGGCTCTATGGTCAAAGGTGTTCTTTATCTTCTCTTGATTTCTTTTGATTTGACCAAAGGCACTCCTCCTCATCTCATCTAGCTCTATTAGCTGATTGATCCTTCCTTGGATTGCTTCTGCATCTGTAGTGTATCGTTGAGCGAAGCGGAGGATAGGAATTTGGAGGTTCGCAGAAATTTTTGCTTCTAGTCCATATACCAGCTCAAAAGGAGTTTTTCCTATGGAATTTTTTTTTTTATTCGGTCTGCCCATACTGCATACTTTATTTTTCTATCCCAGGATTTTTTATTTCCCCCCACAACCTTCTTAAAAATATTCATGAGGTTCTTATTGGTTGATTCTGCTAATCTGTTTCCTTGTGGGTAATAGTTGGAGGAATGGGATAGGACAATGCCATACTTGACACAAAATTCTACCAGAGCATATGACCTGAAAGCTTTGGCATTGTCTGTAGTGATCTTGGAAGGGACACCGAACCTAGTTATGATTCGGTCTTCCAAAAAATTCATGACTACTTATTTAGTGGCCTTTTTTGTAGGAATAGATTCAACCCATCTAGTGTAATAGTATGTGGTTGTTAGGATCCACCGGTAGCCATTACTTGAATTTTCCTTAAACTCACCAACAAAGTCCAAACCCCACTGCTGAAAATGTGCTTCTATCACTATGGGCTTCAGGGGTTGTGTTGGGAGTTTTGGTTTGCCGGAGAAGTACTAGCAAGGTTGGCAAGATCGGATGTGCTGGTGGGTAACGGAAAAAAGTGTTGGCCAATAATAGTCAACCCTTAGGATCTTGTGGGCAGTAGTACGAGCTGCAAAGTGTCCACCACAATATCTAGAGTGAAATTCTTCCAGTAGCTTCTTTGCCTCTTCTTTGTTCACGCATCTAAGTATAACTCCGTCAGGATTCCTCCACCCAAGTCCATTTCCAGTCAAGCAATATTTCATAGCTTTCAATCTCAAAGCCCTTGTTTTGTAGTCTACCAGGTGATCGAGGAAATACAAGTTCTTTAGATAGTAGACGATATCAGAATACCATTCATCATGTTCTAATTCATTGATCATTGTGTTTATTTTCTCACTCTCACCCATCTGTATGGCTTCTTGGTTGCTCTCGATCAACATTTAGTCTAAACCTTGTCCCTTTATTATTTTGGTGTGTTTTATTTCTAATTCATACTCCTGGATTTTGGAAACCCATTTTACTCTAGTACCCATGCAATCTTGTTGTGATAAAACATCCTTTACGATTGGGTATGGGACATAAGCCTTAATTTTAATGTATTTGACATAGTTTCTAAAGTGTTTGAGGGACTTGACCAGGGCATACGCTTGTTTCTCAGTGATAGAATAATTCAAATCAGAATCTATAAGGACCTTTCTCATAAAATCCACGGGATGTTCATAGTCATCAACATCTTTTTTCATTAAGACACCATCAATAATATCCTGGGATGCAAACGAGAATATTATGAAATCTCGTGAGAAATCAGGGCTGATCAAGACAGGAGCTTGGGAGATAGAATCTTTAATATATTCAAAGGACTTGTTGGTTTTATCATCCTACCTGAAGGTAACATCCTTCTTTAGCAAGGCGCTCAGAGGTTTTATCCTCTCGAAAAAGATTGGCACAAATCTACGAATAAAGTTGATCTTTCCAAGAAAGGGTTGTAAAGATTTTTTGTTGGTAGGGGGGCAGACATCCTTTATTGATTGGAATCTTTCAGGGTCAATGAAAAATCCTCCCTGCGAAGCCACATGACCTAATAACTTCCCTTCCTCAATAGTGAAAATAGATTTCTTGGGATTCAGCGAGATACCATACTTTCTGCATCGCTCGAAAACAATCCTGAGGTGGGAGAGATGGTCTTTCCTATCCTTGGAAACAATGATAAGGTCATCCTAGTATATTTCTATAATTTTTTGTATAAGGTCCCTGAAGAAAAAATCCATTGCTCTTTGGAAAGTGGCCCCAACATTCATAAGACAAAACGACATCCTCAAGGACATAAAGTTTCCCCACGGTGTGGTAAATGGGGTTTTGAGATGGTCTTCTCTTTTAAGAAAGACTTGGTTGTATCCTGAAAACCCATCCAGCATAGACATCATCCCTGCCCTTGTGAATCTTTGAAGCAAATTTTCCATGTTTGGGAGCGAGTAATTGTCTTTTAAAGACAATTGGATGAGGTTACGGAAATCAACAGACAAATGTATGTCACCATTGTTCTTTCGAACAACTAACAAATTTGACATCTAAGAGGAATATCTGATAGGGGTTATGATTCCGGCATCAACCATCTTCTGGAGTTCCTTCTGTATTTGGCTTGCCAACTTTGGATTGATATGTCTTAGATTTTTTTGGAAAGGTTTGGCTCCTTCTACCAAAGGTATAGCGTGCTAGATAACATCCCCCCTATAAGCCTTCGAATCGTCGTAGTTCCAAGCAAAGGTGTCCTTGAATTCCCTGACCAGTGCCAAGATCTTTATCCTCTCCTTCTCTGTGGTGCCTTTACCTATTTTGATCATTCTTGGATCTATTTCTATGCCGATATTGAATTCTAGGGCTTCATCAACTTGTTTATTGGATCTTTTTCCTTTGAAAACATTATGCCTATCGAAAAGGTTTTCTAGGGGAACACAACCCTTTGGCAAGGTATTTCTTTGAAGGTTAATGACTTCCAGGTTCATGGAATCAACCAGGAAAGTAATTAGTGAATTGGTGAATTCCTTGTTGTTTTCCATGAACCTGATAATTTGATCGTCATCCTCAAAAACTTGCCAATATTCCAAATTATCGGGGACAGAAGGCCAGAGAAGAACCTCCATCTTACATAAGTCATGAAGAGGTCCCTCACATGGTTGTAAGGTAGAATTAGAGACAACCAAAGCATCCACCACGTGGTTTTCTTTTCGAGGAATGGCTTCAAGTGACACTATTCTGAAGGATTTTGAGAGGGATTGAGCCATGTCTCAGTATTTCTTCAACTTCTCATTTTTAGTGGAAAATATCATCATAACTTGTGATACAATGAGGTCTAAGTGTCCTTTTACCTTTTAGGTGTGTAGCACCTTTGTCAATTTCTAAGTTGAGACCTAGGATCAAGGCCTCATATTCGGCAATGTTGTTGATGCAATGGAATTCCAGCCTATATGAATGGTAAAAGACTTCACCGGAAAGGGCTGTCAAAACTATTTAAGCACCTGATCCAGAGTTTGAGTGGGATCCATCAAAATCCAAGGTATAGATTCCTTTAGTTTCTTCAATGGTGTCAACATCTAACTTCCCTTATTGGACAAACCAATTGTCGAGGTCACTGTCGATACACAAGAGTTGGTCACTTGACTCATCAGAAGTTTCAACTGGGGAGCCTACGAGAGGTTCATTGTAGAGGGTGAAGAATCCTCCTTCAGGATGAGGGATAGTTGCCTTGGATTGCTAAAAACTTCCATCTAAGTGATCTATAAGGTCTTTGTGAAGGATAATACCCAAGTTGCTCAAAACATCTATAATGACCACATCTATCAAGAAGGGAGCATTGGGGCAAGAATCAAAGGCAATTTCTAGGTTTTTAATTATCCCTTTTGCAAAGTCACCTCTGGTATTTGGTTGTGAAAGGATTAGGTCCAATTGATGCATAACCTCCTCTGTCATCATGTTGGTTGTAGCATTTGGGTGCAGGAGATAGTTTTGGAGGAGGGAGTCCTTGACTTGGAGAGTGACATAGAAAGGTGTGAACTCACCATTCTTGGAGAAAGGGTGTCCCACTTGGTGGATAAAGAGAGGAGAAACTTATGGAGGATCACGCTTAATGGTATCAGGCGGGCAAGTCTTGAATTCCTCCCTCTTGTCCTGAGGAGGCTCTATTTCCAAAGGAAGTTCTTGAAAAGGGGTATTGCTTTTGTGGGAAAGGCTCCATTTCCTTTTGGGGAGATCGAGTTCGACTTGGAGGACTTATGGGGGCTTAGGTTTAGAGACACACTCATTACTAGGGTCCTTGAGGTCATCATCGCATGAGAGGTCAACCTGAAAAATGTATTCTTTGAATTCAATATTTCTCTCAATCTGAAAGGCTAAGTCTTGTGCTTCCTCTAAAGTTGTAGGTGACCAGTCTTTGAGGGTGAATTGTAAGATTCCTTCTAAGGAGTGTAGGTAATGTTCAAGGATATCTTGTTCTGAGCTTAGTTTTGATCGGACCTTTTTGAGGAGAAGGTTGAACCTATCACCGAAATCCCTAACACTCTCACAGGACCCTTTGCAAATGCTAAGGTATTGGGAATAAGAATCTTGTGTATGTTCACTGTTGCACCATCTTATTCTAAAGGCCTTTTGCAGCTCTTCGGGGTTTTTGATGCTTCCTTTTGGGCAGGCATTAATCCAAACTTTAGCATCCTCTACAAGAGAGCTTGCAAAAAGTCTCATAAAGACATCAGGGTGTTCCCAACCAACCAAATGAAATTCAAAGCTATCACAAAACTAGGCCCAATGTGAATTACCAGGAACTACTTTTCTTGAGAAAAGTGGTAACTAGGAACTTGCATCCTTGGGTAAGTCATGTAACCCACCTTGGATGTTACTCAGGTCGAAAAAACTGAGAATACCTGGGTGAGACCACTTGTGTGGATTAAGTGGCGGTGCAGAGTTCATCAAAGTGACAATCACCACAGTAGAGGGGTTTGAGTACTATCACCCGCTATGGGTCGTCATCGGTGGAGTCTCCAGATAATTTGTTTGAAATTATCAAAGAAAAGGGAAAACACCTTAGTCGAGTCGCCAGGTAAGCTTGTAAGATAAGTCTCTTGAGGCAAGGCTTACCGAAAAGATTCATCGTTTGAGGAGAATTGACTTAGTGTTCCCTGACAACGGCGCCAAAATGTTATCGCACTGTTTGTATTTATGGTAATAGGTGAGAAGATAAAGGGATAAATTGGTGTAACATGAACCAATCCCACCCAATGTCACCTCAATGAGATGGTTCTTTCTATTCTGGGTGGTAAGGCCCAAGGAAGACGTCCCTGGTGACCTGGAGCTTTGATAAGGTGAAGTATGATAAGGCAAAAGTGTAAACCGCCCCTCACAAGTCACCACTGAGTAGAAGATCCGGTTAAACAACCAATAATAATAAGTAACCAAATAAGAAGAAAAAGTACCTGTCTGGGAAAGAGAAATAAGAAACTTATACGTGCAAATCTTGGTTAGTACTTCATATATCAAAGATCATCTGCTAATTCAACATATAAGCAATTATAACAATAAATATTGATGAAGTCAATGTTTTGTCAATACAGCAATGAAATAATATCACTCCACCAATAAATATCAAAATGATGTAGCAATCAATATATCCAATCAATCCTTCATTCAATAAATGTTGTAAACACCATTCAATTGCTTATAAGGCAAAACATTGTTGCACAATGATGATAATAGCCAATGATGACAAAAGCAATAGGACTAGGGTTTCAAATCAAAAAGTGGTATTTTGAGAGTGTTTAATATCAAATCACTTCAACGCTGGAGGCTTAGATCAGTGCCTTAGGGTTTAGTGGAGTCAATAAGAAGGATGCAAGAGTTGAAGGAGGGTGACTAAAGACTAGAGGGAAGGGTTCTAAAGTGCTGCAATAGCAGGGCTTTAGAAACAAAACCTTAGGGGAGAGAGGCTCACTCCGGTCTTGCTAAAGCAAGGCCTCGTGCTCTCTCCTCCTTATTTAGATCAAATTGGAAAAATGGCTAGTTGAAGATAAAGCAAAGACAACCAAAGCATGGGGGTTTGAAGAGGCAAGGTATTTCTACAACAAGGCCTTTTCAGCAAACCCTAGAATGGTACGGCCGTGGTGTAGAAGAACTAGGCCAAGGACGTCTCACTTTCTTTGGCTTCTGGATAGTACGACTAGATCAGGGAGAAGAAGAAATGAGAGTGTAGCTATGGCTAGGCTCTCTCTTCCTTCTTTAATGGATGAAAATTTCTCTATCAGGGGACATGAGACAAGTACCAATTAAATGTGCTTGTCACCTAGGGTTTTGATTCAACAAATTTAAAAGTAATATGCAATAAATTTAGACTACAACCATTCAATAAGAAGTTTTACAGAAAAAACACGTACAATTCATGAAGAAATAACCATGCAAACCCTAGTTGTAAAACCTTCCTTCAAGAGAAACACCATAAATGCCAAAAAAGTCTTCCTTCAACAAGTGCGCCTCTCTTAAATTATCCAAAAACCCTAATAGGGTGCTAAAATCAGAACTCACTAATGAGTGAGTGATAATTTATGATAAAATGAGAGTCAAAACCCTCAATATATAGTGTATCAATGACCTAATTTAACTTTTTAGGTCATAAAAAGGTTGACAAGGACAAAATACCAAAATAATATTGTTTTAAATTAAATTTTTATTTTAAAACCCTAATTGAGAAAAAAATGAGATGTCACCCCTTCTAAGGGAGATGTTAGCCCCTTTTTTAGGGAAAATGCAGCAATAAAGAGCAAAACGTTAGCCCTCTTTGGGCCTCTCCATCATGCCACACGTGCCAACTGCCCTCTCAAACTGCCACACGCTCAAGATGATGTCATGAGCCCATAGGTGACGTCATCCAGGGCAAACGTTTCACTGGAAGTGGGTCAATCCCCCTAGGTCGGGCTCTACCAAAGTGCCTCTGATGGGAAATCCTCTTCTTCTTCGGTGAAAAACCCTCGTCAACCACCATCCTATCTCCGCCCCCTAATGAGGTCTCAACATCCATATGGTGGGCGCTTCAGCCCCATGGAGGCCTGAATTGATCATCTCCCCATGTGTACCGGTCCAAATGGTACCTGTCCATCAGGCCTGGTCCTACACATCAAAAGCTATTCCCTCCATGGGCTCATCAGTCACTGAGATCATAGCAATGTTAATCACATCTCATCATCAATATTATTAAACATGTGCATAAAACCCTAATACATTAGTCAATAGCTCAAAGACATTACAAAACCTGTAATACAAGATTGGAGAAAAAGACAAAACATCCTATTTGGCTAGTATCCACAAGAAAAGGAATGTTTCCAGAAGGATTTCATCCAAGCCATGTAAGTGAAGTGATGTGGCTAGGGGATGTCCAGACATGTGGGTGCAGTGAGATCCAAGGATGCATAATGTTATCTATGGGTGCCTTTGTAGAAAGCAAGTTGTACCTGTCATGGATGCATTTTTTCCAATCCCATTCTTTCCTTTATTCTTTTTATTCAAGAGCTAACCAGAGGACATTGCCTTGGCATGGTGACCAGAGCTGACAATGTTACCCAAAAGTACTTTCACAGAGATGAGAAGGTTGGATCGTGATGAGAGCCCCTTTCCCTTGGCCATGCAACCAAAGGTCATTGCCCTAGCATGGTAACCAGATGGTGGCAATTTCATATTGTTAGGTACCCATGAACCTAATAGGTTGGTTCATGATGAGACCCCCTATCCTTTGACTAGGTCTTGTTTGTTATTTTCTGTGTCCCTCTTGTTTCTTCCTGAGAGGCCTTTTATTACCTTCTTGGGGATCCCTGGGTGAAGCATTTCGAGGTTTCATTTTTAGTCTTTTGTCTTTTAC
>JZKD02S0136976.1:309934-322992 GCA_000966675.3 Picea glauca
AATGAAAAGAACTATAATAATGGCATAAACATTAACAAGGTAAACATCATCAAACATACCTCTGATCTCCTACTTAATTGCTTAGGATTAAAATGAAATTTAAAGTGGGGGAAAAAAGTAGGGAGGTAGAGAAGAGATGGGATGAAGGAGTCTTCCATCATGGTTTAATGGTAGGAAAAAAATCCTCTCATAATGTCCTTGTTGGCTCTCCATTTTTTACCATGGTTTTTGTTAGCAAATGTACTAAGCTTTGCTCATCAGCAAGAGGTGTTTTAATAGAATAGAAATAATGGTATCCTAGTTTGGAAATTTAGATACTTCAAGCTAGTCTAAACAAAATTTTCTTCAGTAATGGCCATCACTAATGATCTGTTATCATTGGGCCATATTTTTTTTTTAAACTCTATAGGGGAAAGCCAAACTAACCATGCCATCATTTCTTCGCTTCTTACAGATGCTTGGGTTGAATATCTTTGCATGGATTGATTTCCTACGAGTATCCTTCAAGGCATTTTTATGTCCGTCTAACCATTCCATGTATCTCTAAGTCTCTGCATTTTTTGAATGCATAGAAATGCCATGCTCTTGACAGGGAATTGGTCCAGAAAATGAATCAATTGAAGGGGAATCCCCTATGTTTTTTACATTTTTTGCAGAAGAGTCATCGACAATACCCAATGTATCTCTGAAAATTTCTTCCATTTGAACTTGAATATGGTCCTTCTGATCATAAATGGAAGACATATTTTCCTTCTTATTCAAATCATCCATACTCTGTCTCTACTTAATAGATTTTGGGAAAATCTTAGCAGTAGCTTTAATGATTCTTTGTTAAATCCAACCTGTCTCCACTGGTCCATATTTACTGCATTTATCTGGATCTACAACATTCTTAGATATAGTGACTTTATGGTCATTGGAGCCATTCTGAATAGATATTTCATATGAAAGTACAGATAAGCAGTTACCATCAATATCTTGAAAATTAAATGTCTCCTGAAATGACACACATTATTGGCCCAGATAAATGAGCTTTACAATGGATTGAATCTATTGTGAAAAATAATAAACAAGTGAATGTTCGGTGGCTTTTATATATATATAGACTTGTTTGTTAAATTTCCAAAGAGTTCTGGAAGAAATTTCATTTCAGAATAGTTTTATAATTTCGCATTTGACAGATGATAAAATGGTTCTAGACTAAGTTTAGAATATTAATTTGGAAATTGTTTATGTGGTGTTGGGATGAAATTTGGTGCAAAATATTCATTGTTGGATGACATTAATGTCTACATATGGTACCCATGCATAAGATTTGAGGTCATACCTTTTATCTCTATTGTGTATATGGTGAGGTCTCTCAGATATAAGGTCGGAAGAGTAGTTGGGCTCAAAATATGGTGAACCCTTTTAAGAAAATTTGGTAACTCATGCAAAGGATGCTAAGAACTCCTCGCGGTTCAAAAAACAACATTTACTATACCAAAAATACAAATGGAAAAGAATAAGGCAACCAACCAACATTTTTCACACTGTAGAAAGTCATTATGTGCAAATATTGTCTTGTTTTTATTGACATTATGATAATATTTGACAATGTCAACTTTGATATTCTTTATTTGTTTGACCTTCCATATTTGGAGCATTAAATGCACATCTTGGGCAAGGTGACTATGCATCCATATATTACATATCATTTCTCATGCTCAAACTTCCTACTACATGCCTAAAACTACCATGGTCTTCTTCAAAGTTCAAATCTTGCCTAAAACTAGAGTATCAATTTGGGTTGAGTGAGCCTTTTTAGGTGCACACTAAGGGTTCTTAATAAATGTCAAATGAAGAGTGAAGAGTGGAAACTAAATTCTTTCATATGGTAAATGACCCCATGCAACCAAATATTTCAACAGTGTCTCCATCTAAGAGAAATGACTATGACAAAATGCAACATTCACCATTTTTTCCCAATTTACCAAATGCACGTAACTTCAAAAAAATGCATGACTATGCTCTAAAATGCCCACTTGAAAGAAGATGAAGCATGCAAACATTTACATGCAACCTATACACCCATTTTCTAGGTTTTAAATGCACACAAATCTCTTCATTAATACATTTATCATTTAGGAAATAAGGATTGGTATCCAGATTAGCCATTCCTCATAGCTTGATTCTCATCTAGTATAATATTTGAACACCCCCTACACTCAGAATTGAATTTTTCTGACATGGACTATTCTTTTACCAGAATCCTAATAGTCTCATATTTATAACAAGTTGGGTGACAACAACAATAAGGAAGATAGATTTCTACATGAACCTAGATGTGAAGGATTTCTACATAGCAATTGTGTTGGGTTGAGATAGTTCAGGTGTTGGTTGGAGGATTTTTCCATTTCATTATTTGGATATTCTCCTTGGTTATGAGAGAATGATGAATAATTTCTTAGATCTAAGTATTTCCAAGGGTACACTTTTGATTGTTGTGATTGTACACATCATTTTGCATTCTTTTGAGAGATTTAGTGTGTATCAATCTACTCATGCTAGTTCGAGCTATTTTTTGGCCAATACCTACTATTGTATAATTTTGGAGATATTTTGGCATTCCTTGGTGTTTATGTGGTGTTGGGGTGGAATTTGGTGCAAAATATTCATTGTTGGATGACTTTAATGTCTACATATGGTACCCATGCATAATATTTGAGGCCATACCTTTTATCTCTATAGTATATATAATGAAGTATCCCAGATATAAGGTTGGAAGAGTAGTTGGGATCAAAATATGGTGAACCCTTTTAAGAAAATTTGATAACTCATGCAAAGGATGCTAACATCTCCCCACAGTTCAAAAAGGAGCATTTACCATACCAAAAAATACAAATAGAAAAGAACAGGGCAACCAGTTGGTATCTTTCATAGTGTAGAAAGTTATTGTGTGCAAATATTGTCTTGTCTTTATTGTCATTGTGATAATATTTGACAATGTCAACTTTGATATTCTTTATTTTCTTGAACTTCCATATTTGGAGCATTAAATTCACACCTTGGGCAAGGTGACTATGCATTCATATATGACACATCATTGCTTATGCTCAAACTTCCTACTACGTGCCTAAAACTACCAATGTCTTTTTCAAATTTCAAATCTTGCCTAAAACTGGAGTATCAATTTGGTTTGAGTGAGCCTTTTTAGGTGCACACTAAGGGTTCTTCATAAATGTCGAATGAAGAGTGAAGAGTGGAAACTAAATTCTTTGATTGCGGAATAAATCCCTTAGATCTTGATTGAAAATATTTTGGAGACTCTTTGGAGGAAACTCTTTGTATATTAATTTTAATGCTATGGATGGCTTGCTAGAGTGCTCTCTTGAAGAGTTTTTCTTATGATTCTTTGCAGATGAATGTTCATGTATCAATGGTCATGTGAGTCAATTTCATGAGTAAGTGGTCTCTTTAAATCCTTGTGGTATTTTATTTGGAATGGTTGTAAGTGTGGTGTTACTTCTCTCCTAAGTTTACAATCAAACTCGGAAATTTTGTAAGCCAATAATAACATATGTAGACCAGTGCCCGTGGCTATGGAAAGCATGGGGAGTTTTATAGCTAGAAAACCTTGAAGAAGAAAGTTCAAAAATTAAAAAAAAATCAATCACCAGGCTAGTAAAAATTACATTGAAATTTGTAGGGGATAATACACCAAGACAATATTGGTTATTGAAGAACTTTAGGCCTGTAGTAGTTTCTTAGAAAAAGTGATGTGTACAGACTTAAACTTTTCTTATTTGAGCTAATGGTACAATGCTAATGGCCATTTCTATCATGGAAGTCTCTATTTCTTTTTAGGTATTGTGGCAAGACAATCTATGAGCCTGGTCAAGTTATGGATTGTTGTATGGAAAACTCAGGAAGCCAATGACCCTATTTGTGGTGCTTATCCTTTGAGGAAGTGAGTAGATGTGAGATATTTGATCAGTGAAAATATAGGCCAACATGTGGATACAAGGAGGAATGTTTCCTTAGAAAGTTATGACCATTGTTATTAAGGAAGAATTTTAGAAACATAGGTTTGCAATCATGATTTAAGGAAGCTTTTAGGAAACATAAATGATATTGCAGCATAAATAAATTGGTTTCCTTAGCCTTTAAGATATGATAAGAATGTATTTCTACTAAGTTTTGAGGAGAATCAGTTAATAACACCATTAGCATGATGAAGTATTAAACCTTTTGCATACTTAATGAAGGTAATGTAAACTACAGATTTCCATGTATCTAGCATCCACTAAATGTTGTTTTATTGTAAGGAGATGAAGCTTCAAGTCTATAAAACAACTAGCTCTCTCCATTGTATTTTTATGGTTGCATTGATAGGGAAATTCCATCTAAAATTAGTTGAAGATCCATTTAAATATGAAGTTTAAGGGTTTGTAATGTTACATTCCTCATCTTGTTTTAGCATTTCCATGGATGTATTTGATTGTTGAAGTTTCTCTTGCAAATTTGTTCTAATAATCTTCATCAAGGGTCATTTTTCCATAGAAAAAGGAATAAGGTTAAGGTGAAACCCACCTTTCGACTTGTTGTTCATCATGGTCAATATTGGGTTTGTTATATGTCATTTTAGTGAAAGTCTATAACTATCTTGTATTTTTCAATGGTTTCACATTATTAAGTATGATTTGTAATAGTTGAAGTGGTACACATTTGAAGGCCCCCTTCTTTAATTTCGACATGTTAAATAGTTCGTGGGATTGGCTAGATCAAGTTAGTAACAAGATAACTACTCCTCTCTCATTTTAGTTGAACCCTTGCTAAGATAGACTCCATTTCCTGTTGGATTGGCATTGGTCTTGGTGATCCAACATCCATCTATTTCTTATAAAGTATATCATAGATTTACTTAGGGAAACTCCACTTGTGATGGAGGAGATACAACTTAAAGTGAGAGACGGAATTGTTGTAGTGACAATGGACAACTCCACTTAGTTCCTCTAAATTTACACTTGTATTTTAGGGATTTAGCACTTGAAGTGCAGGTTTGGGAGGTAACATTTTGGCATCATTACATAGGACAAAGTCCAGTGCACATTATTGAGTAGATATGCTACATTGATTGATGAGGGCTCTTGATTGAAGGTCATATTCTCATCTGGAAACTCCATGAAGGAACGCAACCCTATTCCTGGAAGATTGTTGAAGATCTTCTTGTTTGTAGAGGTGAGGATATCCAACACATTTAAAGGCATTTGAAGACTCACATGGTGACGCCATAGTTCGAAATGAGGTATGAGGATTATGTGCTTTAAAAATTACATTTCAATGATTGAAGTAAATAAATATGGCATTAGCCTTAGATGAATATTGATATCCTCCATTAGATGTTTTTGGTATCCTAAGATATTCAAATGAATTTGATCATGTGAATCTACCTGAGCATGGCATAATTGTTCATGGGCACACTGATTTAACCACATTACATGTCACATCTTTTCATGAAACTTATGTTGAATCTTGATGTTGTCCATGAGGATGCTATGATGAAGTTTTTTGTAGCTTCCCTCAATGATGATGTAATGAATTGGTTTAGAGATTTGGGCAAAGGGAATATATCATCTTATGCATCTCTTATTGAAGCATTTAGCAAGCAATCAAACCCCAACTTTAAAGAAGAAGAAACACTTGAAGATCTAGTGGAAGCTTTCCAAGTTAAAGAAATAATTATCCAACTCGTAATGCTTGATTGGAAGAGAAACCGTAAGGCCTCCAACACTTAGGAAGGGCGTGTGTAGAGACATGAACATACGAAGATTTGGCTAAGACCGTGCTCGGTTTGGTGCGATGGGGGGCATGCTAGGCATACTTGGCAAGGCATATGGTCAGTTTGAGAGAGGGCACCTCGAGCATGCTTGGTACAATCCACCTATTGTATGTTGGATGTCGGGCCTAATTATCCCCTTTTATTCTTGGGTATCAATGGACTTCCCCATATTCGCATTAGCACTTGTGCTTGCTCAATAGGGAAAGCTAGCACACACTAGCTTTCCCCACGGTGGAATGATGTTGTTCGAGATACGCGTGTGCTTGTGTAAGAGGGAAAGCTAGCACATGATAGCTTTCCTCCACGGTGGAATGATGTTGTTCAAGATGTGTTTGTGCTTGTGCAAGACAAAAATATAGCATGCACTAGCTTTATACCACGATGGAATGATGTTGTTTGAGATGCACTTGTGCTTGTGCAAGAGAGAAATCTAGCATGCACTAGATTCCCCCCATAGTGGAGTGATGTTGTTTGAGACATGATTGTTCTTCTGAAAGAGGGAAAGGTAGTGTGGGAAAGGTAGCATGCACTACCTTTCCCCCATAGTGGAATGAGGTTGTTCGAGATACGATTGTGCATGTGCAAGAAAGAAAGATAACATGCGCTAGCTTTCCTCCAAGGTGAAATGATGTTGTTTGAGATGCGTTTGTGTTTGTTGAAAGGAAAGCTAGAACACACTATATTTCCTCCATAGTGGATACATGTTGTTCGAGGTGTGCTCGTGCTAGTGCAAGAAGAAAAGATAACATGCATTAGCCTTCCTCCATGGTGGAATGATGTTGTTCGGGATGCGCTTGTGCTTTTCGAAAAGGGAAAGCTAGCACGCGCTAGCTTTCCCCCACAATGTAATGATGTTCTTTGATATGCACTTTTGCTTGTGCAAGAGAGAAAGCTAGCATGCACTAGCTTTCATCCACGGTGGAATGATGTTGTTCGAGAAACACTTGAGTTTGTGCAAGACAAAAAACTAACACGTGCTAGCTTTTCCAAATAGTGGATTGATGTTGTTCGAGATGAACTTGTTCTTGTGAAGGAGCAAAAGCTAACATGTGCTAGCTTCCCCCCCATGGTGGAATGATGTTATTCAATATGCACTTGTGCTTGTGCAAGAGAGAAATCTAGCACCCCCACAGTGGAATGATGTTGTTCGAGATGTGCTTGTGCTTGTGCATGAGAGAAAGTTAGCACGTGCTAGCTTTACCCCACAATAGAATGATGTTGTTCGAGATGCACTTGCGTAAGACAAAAAGATAACACGTGCTAGCTTTCCCCCATAGTGGAATGATGTTGTTGAGATGCGCTTATGATTGTGTAAGATGAAAAGATAGCATGCGCTAGCTTTCCACACGATGTAATGATGTTGTTGGAGATGCGTTTGTGCTTGTGCAAAAGGGAAATCTAGCACACGCTAGCTTTCCCCCACAGTGTAATGATGTTGTTTGAGATGTGCTTGCGCTTTTGCAAGAGGGAAAGATAGCACGTGCTAGCTTTCCCTGATGTTGGAGTGATGTTGTTTGATATGCTCTTGTGCTTCTACAAGAGGGAAAGCTAGCACATGCTAGCTTTTCTTGATGTTGGAGTGATGTTGTTTGAGATACGCTTGTGCTTTTGCAAGAGGGAAAGCTAACGCTAGCTTTCCCCCATGGTGGAATGATTTTGTTCGAGATAAACTTGTGTTTGTAAAGAAGGGAAAGCTAGTGCATGCTAGCTAGATGCTAGCTTTCCCCCACAGTTGAATAATATTGTTCCAGAAACGCTTGTGCTTGTGCAAGACGAAAAGCTAGCACGTGCTAGCTTTCCCCGATGGTGTAATGATGTTGTTTGAGATGAACTTGTGCTTTTGAAGGAGGGAAAGATAGCATGCACTAGCTTTCCCCCATGATGGAATGATGTTAATCAATATGCACTTGTGCTTGTGAAAGAGGGAAAGCAAGCATGTGCTAGCTTTCACCCATGGTGGAATGATGTTGTTGGATATGTGTTTGTGCAAGAGAGAAAGCTAGCACGCACTAGCTTTCCCCCATAATGGAATGATGTTGTTCGAGATGCGCTAGTGCAAGATGGATAGCTAACATGTGCTAGCTTTCCCCCATAGTGGAATGATGTTGTTTGAGATGCACTTGTGCTTGTGTAAGAAGGAAAGCTAGCACATGCTAGCTTTCCACACGGTACAATGGTGTTGTTTGAGATGCGTTTGTGCTTGCGTAAAAGAAAAAGATAGAAAACACCAACTTTCCCCAATAGTGGAATGATGTTTTTCGAGATGTGCTTGTGCTTTTGCAAGAGGGAAAACTCTCACACGCTATCTTTCCCCGATGGTGGAATGATGTTGTTTGAGATGCGCTTGTGCTTCTGTAAGAGGAAAAGCTAGCATGCGTTAACTTTCCCCCACAATGGAATGATGTTGTTCGAGATGAACTTTTGATTGTGAAGGAGGGAAAGCTTCTGTGCGCTACCTTTCCCCGTGATGGAATGATGTTATTCGATATGCACTTGTTCTTGTGCAAGAGGGAAATCCAACATGCACTAGATTTGCCCCATTGTGGAATGATGTTCTAGAAACGCTTGTGCTTGTGCAAGAAGGAAATCTAGGACATGATAGCATTCCCCAATGGTGGGATGTTGTTTTTTGAAATGATTTTTTCTTGTGAAGGAGAGGAAGTTAGCACGTGTTATTCTTCATGTGTAGCCTTCCCCCATGGTGGAATGATGTTGTTCAAGATGAACTTGTGTTTGTGAAGGAGGGAAGCTAGCGCCCCCTCAGCGGAATGATGTTATTCAATATGCACTCATGCTTGTGAAAGAGGGAAAGCTACCATGCCTTAGCTTTCCACCATGGTGGAATGATGTTGTTCAAGAAATGCTTGTTCTTTTGCAAGACAAAAAGTTAGCATGTGCTAGCTTTTCCCAACGGTAGAATAATGTTGTTCGATACGAACTTGTGCTTGTGAAGGAGGAAAATCTAACATGCATTAGCTTTCCCTGACGATGGATTGATGTTATTCGATATGCACTTGTGCTTGTATAAGAGGGAAAGCTAGCATGTGCTAGCTTTTCCCCACGATAGAATGATGTTGTTTGAGATGTGTTTGCAATTGTGCAAGAGAGAAAGCTATCACACACTATCTTTCCCCCATAATAAAATGATGTTGTTAGAGATGCAAGATGGAAAGCTAACACGCACTAGCTTTCCCCCACAATGAAATGATGTTGTTCGAGATGCACTTGTGATTGTGTAATATGGAAAGCTAGCATGCTCTATCTTTCCCCCACAATGGAATGATGTTTGAGATGCGTTTGTGTTTGTGCAAGATGGAAATACATCACGCTCTAGCTTTCTAGATGGTGGAATGATGTTGTTTGAGATGTGTTTGTGTTTGTGCAAAAGGAAAACTAACACGTGCTAGCTTTCCCCCATAATGGAATGATGTTGTTTGAGATGCGCTTACACTTTTGTAAGAGCGAAAGTTAGCACGCGCTAGCTTTCCCTTACGGTGGAATGATGTTTGAGATGCGCTTGTGATTATGCAAGAGGGAAAACTAACATGCACTATATTTCCCCCATAGTGGAATGATGTTCGAGATTCACTTGTCCTTGTGCAAGATGGAAATCTAGCACATGCTAGATTCCCCCCCTAGTGGAATGATGTTGTTAGAGATGCACTTGTCTGTGTGTGTGTGTAAGAGAAAAATCTAGCATGCGCTAGTTTTCCCATGGGTAGAATGATATTTTTCAAGATGTGATCATACTTGTGCAAGAGGGAAATCTAGCACATGCTAGCTTTCCCCTATGGTGAAATGATGTTGTTCAAGATGTATTTGTGCATGTGCAAGACAAAAAATCTATGACATAGTGCAATAATGTTGTTCAATATGCACTTATGCTTGTGCAAGAGGGAAAGATAACACACTAGAATGATGTTGTTTGAGATGTGCTTGTACTTGTGCAAGAGGGAAAGCTAGCACACACTAGCTTTCTCGCATGGTGGAATGATGTTTGAGATGTGGTTGTACTTGTGCAAGAGGGAAAGCTAGCATGTGTTATCTTTCTGCCACGGTGGAATGGTACTTTTCCAGATGCACTTGTGCTTGTGCAAGAGCTAGCATGTGCTAGCTTTCCCCCATGGTGGAATGATGTTGTTCGAGTTGCACTTGTGCTTGTGCAAGATGGAAAGTTAGAATGCATTGGCTTTACCCCACGGTGGAGTGATGTTGTTTGAGAAATGTTTATGCTTGTATAAGATGGAAAGCTAGCATGCACTAGCTTTCCACCACAGTGGAATGATGTTGTTTGAGATGAACTTGTGATTGTGAAGGAGGGAAATCTAGCACACACTAGCTTTCCCCCATGGTGGAATGTTGTCGTTTGAGATGAAATTGTGCTTGTGAAGGAGGGAAAGCTAGCACACGCTAGCTTTACTTCATGGTGAAATGATGTTATTCAATATGCACTTGTGCTTGTCTAAGAGGGAAAGCTAACACGTGCTAGATTTCCCCCACGATGGGATGTTGTTATATATGTTCTTGTGCAAGATGAAAAGATAACACACACTATCTTTCCACCAAAGTGGAATGATGTCATTCGAGATGCTTTTGTGCTTGTGGAAGACGAGAAGCTAGAACACGCTAGATTTCCCCCACGATGGAATGATGTTGCTTGAGATGCATTTGTGTTTGTGCAAAAGGGAAAGCTAGCACATACTAGCTTTCCCCCACATTGGAATGATGTTGTTCGAGATGTGCTTGCGCTTTTGCAAGGGGGAAAGCTAGAATGTGATAGCTTTCCCCCATGGTGGAATGATGTTTGTGATGTGCTTGTGATTTGATAAGAGGGAAAGCTAGCATGTGCTACCTTTCCCCCATGGTGGAATGATTTTGTTCAAGATGCACTTATGCTTGTGAAAGAAGGAAAGCTAGCACAAACTAGCTTTTCCCCCCCAGTGGAATGATGTTGTTTGATATGCGTTTTTTCTTTTGCAAGAGAAAAAACTAGCACACGCTACCTTTCCCATGGGTGGAATGATATTTTTTGAGATGTGCTTGTACTTGTGCAAGAGGGAAAGTTAGTTCATAGCTTTCCCATGGGTGGAATTATATTTTTAGAGATGTTCTTGTACTTGTGCAAGAGGGAAAGCTAGCACACGCTAGCTTTCCCCCACCTTGGAATGATGTTGTTAGAGATGTACTTGTGCTTGTGCAAGACAGAAAGCTAGCACATAGTGGAATGATTTTGTCCAAGAAGCACTTGTGCTTGTGCAAGAAGGAAAGTTAGTATGTGCTAGATTTCCTCCATAATGGAATGATGTTCGAGATGCATTTGTTCTAGTGCAAGAGGGAAATCTAGCACATGCTAATTTCCCCCCATGGTGGAATGATGTTGTTTGAGATGCACTTGTTCTTGTACAAGGAGGAAAACTAGCACACACTAGCTTTCTTCCATGGTGGAATGATGTTGTTCAAGATGCATTTGTTCTTGTGCAAGAGGGAAAGCTAGCACGTTCTAACTTTCCTCCACAGTGGAACGATGTTGTTCAAAGTGTGCTTTTGCTTGTGCTAGAAGGAAAACTAGCATGTACAAGTATTCCTTTATTGTGTAAAGTTATTGTGGGCAATGTTGTTGTTTTTGTTCTAGAAAGAAAGATTTCATTCTCTGTGCAATGATGTTGTTGTCAATGTGTAGTAAGGAAAACTAGCATGGGCTAGCTTTCCTTCATGGTGCAAAATTGTTGTTGACAATGTGCTTGTTCTTATGTTATAAGGAAAGCCAAAGGAAAGATATCAAGTGATGAATTTTCATTACGATGCAATTTATTTCTTGGTAATGCACTTGTGCTTGTACTAGAAGGAAAGTTAGCATGTGCTAGTTTTCATTTGTGTTTGTATTAGAAGGAAATCTAACACGTGCTAGCTTTCATTCATAGTGCAATGTTGTTGCTGGCAATGCGCTTGTTCTTGTGCTAGAAGGAAAGCTAGTGTGCACTAGATTTCCTTCACAGTTGAATTTTATTGTTGGAAATGTGTTGGTGTGTTTGCAAGAAGGAAAGCTAGCATATGCTAGCTTTCCTTCATGATGCAGTGTTGTTGTTGGAAATGCACTTGTGTTGGTGCTAGATGAAAAACTAACATGTGCTAGCTTTCTTTCATGGTGCAATGTTGTTGTGGAAATTGTTGTTTTTCTTGTGCTACAAAAAAAGTTTCCTTCACAGTGCAATGTTGTTATTGGCAATCTGTTTGTGCTTATGCTAGAGGAAAACTAGCACCTACTAGCTTTTGTTCATGATGCAATGTATTTCTTGGCAATGCACTTGTGCTTGTATTAGAAGGAAAACTAGCATGTGTTAGTTTCCTTTATAGTGTAATGTTTTTGTTGGCAATACACTTGTGCTTGTGCTAAAAGGAAGGCTAGCGTGCACTATCTTTCCTTATTAGTGGAATGTTATTGTTGGAAATGCATTGATGCTTGTGCAAGAATAGTAGGAACTATCTTTCCTTCATATTGCAGTGTTGTTGTTGTAAATGTGCTTGTACCAATGATATAAATAAAGCTAGCATGGATTAGTTTTCCTTGATTGTGCTTTTGGTGTGGGCAATGTTGTTGATCTTATGCTAGAAATAAAATTTTCCTTCAGTGCAATGTTCTTATTGCCAGTATGTTAGAAGGAAAGCTATAAGGCATTAACTTTCCTTCATGGTGCACTATTGTTGTTGGCATTGTGCTTATGCTTATGCTAAAAGGAAAGCTACCAGGTGCTAGCTTTCCTTCACAATGCAAAACATTACTTAGCAACACACTAGACTTGTTTGTACTAGAAGGGAAGCTATCATGTGTTAGCTTTCATTTATAGTGCAATATTGTTGTTGGTAATACACTTGAGTTTGTGCTAGAAGGAAAAATAGTGTATGTTAGCTTTCTTTCACATTAGAATGTTGTTGCTGAAAATGTTCTTGTGTTTATGCAAGAAGAAAAGATAGCAAATGCTAGCTTTCCTTAATGGTGAAGTGTTGTTGTTTTCAATGTGCTTCTACTGATGCTAGAAGAAAAGCTAGCATTCACAATTATTCCTTCATTGTGCAATGTTGTTGTGGGAAATGCTATTTTTTTTGTGCTAGAAAAAACATTTGTGCCGGTGCTAGAAGGAAAAATAGCATGTGCTAACTTTCCTTCATTGTGCAATGTTGGTGTGGCCAATGTTGTTGTCCTCATGCTAGAAAGAAAATTTTCCTTCATGGTGCAATG
>JZKD02S0136976.1:334155-348830 GCA_000966675.3 Picea glauca
CATTGATATTATGTCATTAAATAACTTTTATATAGGTCACTCTAAAATTCTGCCAACCTTCTACTAGTATACTAACTCAACACTAGTTAGTATATTAAATTATGATTAAATTGGTTAATAATAGTAAGAGACACAATATTAATATCATTAAATAACCTTAATCAAATTAGCTTTTAATACAAGTTATAAATAACATTAATAGAAACAATGTAAGGAATCCAAGTCTAAGACATGAAAGATTTGCTTCTACAAGTTTATGTAAATTTGACTTTATATAGTTTACCATGATAAATTTATCACAAAAATGGTGAATATATACATTCAAAGTAGTGAACCAAACCATTTTCTAATTCCCCAGTTTGAAAAACAATCTTACTAATTTAGTTCAAAATTCTAGATCCACTATTTCTAATTTAGATCCATTTTTTTTTACTTAACACATGTTAAGATGCAATTAAATCGTGATCCATTGTTTTGATCTAGATCCACTTAGCTTTCAATAGAAAAATATAAATAATAGTAATGGAAATAAATTATAATGATACAAGAGAGTTCATAATGATACCTTTATAACAAAAAAATGGTGAATATATACATTCAAAGTAGTTAATTAAGCGATTTTCTAATTCCTTATTTTGAAAAAACTCAATCTAGCTAAAGTTTTAAAATTCTAGATCCACTGAATCTTTCCAAATTTAATGAAATATGTGTTTGAGAGATGTGATCTTGTATGATCATATTCATAAACATGTGATCAAAATGTGGGATAATATGAATGTTCCACTCTGTGCCTAGCATATATCCTTACTCCCAAATGTTATTCTCCATCTTGGTTAGCCAAACTAACACTTAGGGGTGGGGTTAGGAGAAAACCACACATAGATCCAGAGGTACAAAATAGGTATATGCCTACATTAGACAAATTGGTCCTTGATGAAGAGGAGTGTGCTCAAGTATGAAGCCAATTGAGTAAGTACATTAGTGAACCTGGAGTCTTTTCTAACCTGCATGTAACTAAAGATCAAGATAGGTTGAATCCTATTGAATAGTGGAACCATGTATGGCTTATCTAACACATCTTATATAAATTGGTTGTGAGGGTGGTTTCGTAGGTCGTTAACACTTTTTTTGTAAAGAGGTGTTGGAGCACCTACAACTTCATCCACAATGTGAAGAGAAACAACTTGAATGTAAAACATGCATAAAGATTGGTTTATGTGCAGTACAACTTGAGGTTGTTGTCCCATTTTTATGAGGGAGCAAAGAATGATAGAACATATGTGATTTGGGACAAAAATCAATAGGAGGCTAATTTGGAGGATGGAGCCATAGCTTTAGTGATTATAGGATGAACTTTTGGGTGATCATGATAGTGATCATATTCATGGAGAAAATATGTCACTCCCATCCACTTACAGGTTTTTAGATGCAATAACTTTTCCTTTAGCTTCACAACTTCCAACATTGCGTGTGGGCCATGCTCTATTTTGCTTCATGCTTGATTTTATCTGTCACAATTTGTTGATGACACATTTTATATGTTGAAACTTGAAGTTTGATGTTGTGGTTGATGATTGATCATTTGTTGACAATGTTATAGGTTATAACTACTAGATGATTGATGTTATACATGTACTTAATAGTTGATGCTTTAATGATCATCATTAATCTAATAGTTAAATATATGTTTTCATGTTTTCTACAACTAATTCTAGATTATACATGTTTTTTTGAATATATATTCCTCAAAATATATTAAAATATGTATTATATAAAAACACTCTCAAAACCTTTTTCTCCCGAAATCTTTTTGAAAATTGCAAGTTCCTGTTCTCACTCCCCACTCCTAACAACTTTGGTCTAGGCACTACAAAGATTGGGATTTTCAATCTACCACTTGGAAGGAGTATATAGCATGTTTATGATTGTGAGCACATTACTCTATGGATAAGTAACTTCACTTGTGAATTAAGGAAAATTTGTTTCTTATGGCTTAATGGAGGTAAAGGGATTAAAAAGTGGGCACATAAGCTTTCCTCATCAAGGGGATTTTCTCTAGGGTGACAATGAACATGGAGTGGGTATTGTTACACCTCATATTGTATAAGGTCCCACATTATGATTTTCATCACATTGATGGATATTTGCAACTAGTAACTTGGAGCATTGGACCAACTTGGCGGTATGCATATTCATGGATCCCCATCTCTTCATGGAATTGGATTATTTGATGGAGTTCTTTGGTTGTGGGAGTGTCACTTCTACTTGGTTGGATGATTATGATTTCTAGTTTGGTGGTATTTTCACATGTTCTTTCCTTGTTGATCACCCTTTGGTTTCACTTTTGATGGTTATAGAGAATGATATGTTATTATGGTGTGGTTTTGGTATACTTGTTTATCTTGGAGGTGCTACATCTTGTCCTTGAATTATGGGTCTAGCTCCCCAAGGGGTTAAATGATGGTGTTAGCAGGTATATGTTTTATGTTGTTGTTGGAGCTTCCTAATGAATTTTACATGGTGATGTGTTATTTGTGTCATTAGGGAGAGTGTGTTCTACATGGTCCTCTTGTGTTGGATGTGTGGTGGGGACATACTTGATGATTAGAAGGGTTAGCATTTTCTATTGGCCCTTTATCTTATGATGTTGATGTGGTTGGATGATGTGTGTTGTGGTAGTGCACTTTTCCTTGGTGGGATTTCCCTATGTGAAATGACTCAATATTGTAACATTTGCTAGACATCACCTAGGTCAACATTGTAACAACCATGCACCTCCATTGGTGCAATGATTATCAACTTCAACCATCAGTATGCAAACAACATGTATACATTTGTATGTAATGATCCGAGGTTGTGGTGAGAACAATGAAAACAAGAGAGAAAGAGCGAAGCACCTTGCTTATTGCTTGCAAATATATTTTGGTTTGGATGGGTTGTTGATATAGTAGTTGGGTTTGATACTTTAACATTTAGAGTACCATATTCAATTCACAATTTACTTGGCTACAGTCATGAATGCACATAAGTGTCATCACTTACAACCACCCATGTATGGATTCATAAACATATCTAACATTGCTCATCCATTATGTTGGTAATAACAAGCATGGAGTTGGGTGCTCATGTTCATTAATTGGTTACATTGTGAATGGGTAGATTTACAATTGGTTTAAGTGTTGTTTAGGAACATTTAAATAGTAGAGTATACATTTGGCTTGAAAACAGATTTGGACTATTGGGTCGAATTTGTTTAAATTAAGTTATGTTTATTTAATTGGATTTACAAGCTAGTGAATTGAGCAGTGGAACCAAATGAGAAGCATAGCCTTCAATTCATGGTTATGAATATGAATTCACATTGTGAAGTTTGATCTAAATGTGGTTGTGATTATAGAGACAATCAATTATTTTAATTCTGCAGAAGATCCATGTTGGCGATACAGATGGACCATAGGCTTATCATTTACGGGTCATATTATTATTAGAGCAGGTAAATATGTGACCTAGAATAAGCTGCTAACACTTTGAGGAGAAAGAAAGACCCAACATGGGTAAAGAACTAAAAAGAGAAAGGTTGGAGGACCTAGGGGCCATCAATGTGTAGATCCAAAAGGATAACTGACACTTGAAGGAGAAAATAAAAACAGATCTGGAAAAGGACCTTGAGACTTCTACAAAATTGTTTTCTTTGTTGAACACTTGGTTGAATGCTAAGTCTCTCTCACCATTTTTATGGTAGATTGGTGAAGGATACGTTCATCTCTTTCAACTGAAAAGGGATATGCATTGGAAAAGATGCATGTAGTTGTCCAAGAGACTAAGGAAATACAGGCACCTTCCATTACTACTACAGAAGCTAACACCATGACCTAGACAAGCATGTTAAACTCACCCTTCAAGGACCCTTCTCAATTTGTTTTGAAAGACCCCTTTGGTAATTTTGAAAATCATACTAGAGGCATATGTTCCAAGCTAATAGGACAAATGAGCCACGATGGCAAGGGGTAGGTAGGAGACTCTTGTGATCAATTTTTTAATTAAGCCTATGTAGTATAACAAATTTAAAAATATTGTACAAATTTGATCAAAGTGTCAACCCCTAACTTGGTTGAGTTGATCGATTCAACCCATAATGAAGTCAACTTGGTACTTTACTTGGTTTGGGGGACTAGTGTGGTATTGAACTAGTCAAGTTAAGGCATGACTTAGCTGGTTTGGTGCCAAACCAATCCAACTCAGTTGAGTCCATACCTTCTCAACCATGTTGGTCAGGGACCCCACCATGGTGCACTGTTCATGGAAAATTCAATTTAAAAAAAAAAAAACCTTAAACCTAATTCTAGCAACCTCAACCATACCATGCATGGCACATGCAAGCACTAGCCATGCAACTTGATCTTCTTCTAGTACTACCAATGTAGTTGCATATGTCCCTAACGAGTCTAGGGAGTTCAAAGATTCTAAGTTAGAGGATGGTTTTGTAGCTTATGTTGAGGATCCCATTTGTAGTTGTGGTGATGAGTTTGATGATTGACCATGTTCATCAATGGTTTCTACTATATACTATGTGGTAAGCTAGTATATTGTACAATGTTTTTTGGACTCAAGAGGCCATTTAGATCATCATTGATTATGTATTTTGTTGCTGATATGTATTGCACTTGTTGCCAATTTGATATATTTTCCCTTACATGGTATATATGTGAGCAAAATTTGCATATTTTTTCATTAATGGTTTGGAATCCTTTAAAATATATATTTTTCATTAAAATTTAAATATTTTATGTATTTTTTAGTAAACCAAGTCATTAAAATTAGATCGGTCTGAGTCTGAGTTGATCCTTGATCAATTATAATTTTTAAAACATTGTGTGTGTATAATTTTTAATTATATTTATGTTGATTCTCATATTCTTATATATTATGACATCTTCTATCATTGGTGGACCACAATTTTTTTGTATGTGTCAATAATTTAAAAGCAACTGGTATTATCTCATGGAATTCTAAGAATTAATGGAAGCTTTTCTTGTCCTAGAGAATTAATGGAAATCTAAGAAATTGTGACCGGTTGTCTTGTCTTTGAGAATTTAGGGTAGTAGAATTGCATGTACAAGTTGGCCATATAAGTTGCACATATATTCTTCTTTCCTTCACATGTCTTCTTCTTGATTTGTGTTTGGTTTGTTAGTGTCTTATTATTATGTTGAAATTTAAGGGCTCAATATTTAAGCCTTTAAACGCTTGGTTTATGTCTGTGCCAAGAATGCTTCAAATATCATCATTTATTGTCTGGCCATGCCATGAATGCTTCAAATAACAGAGAAAATTTTGCAGCTAATGGGTATTTTCAAGTTGGTTTCCAGCGAACTAGACCTATAACTGGCCCTTGTAGAGGTCAAAATGCATATATGATAGAGGGTGTTGCTTTTCTTTAGGTTGGAACCCATGAGTTCAATAAGGGTTTAGATGATATGAACAATGTAGTGCAAATGGGGTCTAGTAGTTTTGGGGTGGAGGGAAGTAAGCCCAAATCACAATGAAGAATATTTGTCTCAATGCTATGATAAACTAGGTTCTTATATTGGGGTATAGAATTATAACAAGTGCACTTCCCATAAAAAATTAGCAGTCCAATGAAAGAAATAAAATTGGAACATGAACAAGGATAAGCCCACTCCATTGACATTTGAAATTTCATCTGATGGGTATTTTGAATCCAAGCACCAACAAACTAGACATATAACTAGCACCTATGGAGGTCACAATTCATGTAGAACAAAATATGTTTCTTTTGTTTAGCTCATAATCGATGAGTTCAATACGGGTGTGGATGATATGGATTTTTAGTGTTGAGCCAACCTGAGGAAAATATGAACAATATACTGCAAATGAAGTCTAGTAATTTGGGGTGGAGGGAATCAAGCCCAAGTCAATGCTATGGTAAACCAAGTGCTTATAATATGGTCTAGCCTTACAACTAATGGAGTACCCCTATAAAGGTAACAATCAAACCAAAGAAAGAAACTTGGAAATTGAACAAGGTTAATCCCAATCAGGTAACATTTGAAATTTCATCTAGGAGGCATGATTATTTTTCCATGGGAAATCAAGTTAGTTCTCCACCACATACATAGTTCAACAGAAGGATGGTATCATGCATTGTTGTAGTTGAGGAATTGAAATTTCAATACAGGATGGAGGAGAATGTTGGTGTTGGTTCTAGAAGCAGGTTCTTCTTCATGTACCTAGAAAAAGTTGGTCTCAAGGGGAAGTCTATGTATAAAGGGGAAAATTTGCAAACATCAAGAAACCAAACACAGTGGAGACAAGATATAAGTCAATATGCATGTTTCCCTCCTGAAGGTCTTAATAGTTATTATTAAAGTTCCCAGAAAAATGTATATCAATGAAGTTGAACAACGAATCTTGACTGAAAGAAACCAAGAAGATAAACTAGTAATGGTTGGAAGAAACTAAGAGAAGTCATGTGAAATCCAGTATTAGCAGTGTATGAATTGAGATCCAACTCATGCGATCAGATACAAACCATGCTTCTAGAACATAAGAGGTTTCATTAATGAGTAATCCTGGTATAGAAAATATGTGAGTGCCCACTTCAACTGCATTAGACTGTGGGGATCCTATGCAAAAACTAGATCATGCATTTGTGGATGAATTTTTTTTATGTTGAGGGCCCTACAAACACAAAGACAAGAGGCAAGCAAGTTGGTTTACCCAATGTGAATTTAGCCATTTCACCACAAGATCAAGGACTACAATAATTGGGAAATTGAGAAATTTGTTTTCCCAAAAGTTCTTTAAGAATATAGGTAACATCTTTAGAAATGGTTGTTCTACATTTGAAAAGAATACACAAATAAGGTGATATGTTTAATGTGACACACAGGTGGATTTTGTGGTATCAAGTCCATACAATGATATCCTGAGAAAAATGTGTTGGATCAACATGAGAAGAAAGGGAGTGATCTGGATTCAGGAGTGGAACGAACTGACTAACAGAATGAATAAAATAAACACAAAGATATGAAGAATAACACAGATATCCAGTGAATAATATCTTTTATTAAATAAATGAAATAGGCTGAAACTGTAAAACTGTAGAACTGAAACACTTGCTCGAATGATGGTAGCTATCTCTAAGAAGAGATGTGGCTGCTACAGGCATCCGCTTGAGAAGAATGATTACAATGAGGTTCTAGAGGCCTTTTTGATATTACTCATGAATGGAAAAACCCTTGACATCCAAAAATCTAACCCTAGGAGGTGAAAGGCCAAAAGTCATGTGGGCCCCTATGGGTAAGTTGTTACATCAACTTCCAGGGGTCGTAACTTTTGCATACGACCTTCATTTTAGGCATGTGATATCCCATTGGAAAGGTATTTCAGAGAGATACAAATTACACAGTCAAACTCTAACTTTGTTTATAGTTTGATTGTAACAAGACAAAAAAAACATCGTTTAGGGCTCCAAAACGACCCTGGAAGTACAACAAGATGTGTTGACATGAAAACACACAAAATAAGCTAGTTGGATTAGGTGAGAGGCTACCAATATCCACTTGGAAGATTTGTAGGGATTCAGACAGCCCCAAAAGTGTAGAACCCACAATTACAAAGAAGTATAGAAGAATGTGTTGAACTAAAAAAGGACAAGAGGGGCTAGTTGGAATATGTGGGTGGCCACAATATCCACCTAGATCAATCATCCCCCCTTAGGAAGAAATGGTCTCCATTACGTTGAGTTCCCCCATCATGTGAGGAAAATTTTGTTGGATTTGGCCCCGGGTGAGCCACTTGTCTTAGTGTAGGAGCTGCCCTGCCTTGACAACCTGATAAAGTTGGATCCTCTGCTGGTGAGTACCCTTGACCTGTGTGTCCACTATCTGATCAGTGGATGCTTGTTCCATGCAGTCATGGTTGAGCTCTATTGGTTTCAGTTGTTCTGTGATCTCTAAGGTGTCCAATAATTATGGAAAATATGGTTGAAGTGTTGTTTTTCTTCATATAAGATATGATCGATATTTTATTACAATGATGAGTCTTCCATATATAGGTAACATATGGCGACCATCCATGAAAGGATGCGTCCCTTGAATAACTATTTATTATTATCATTTACTTATTATATATGATATTTAATAATCAATAATTATATTATTAATTATTATTCTAAGAGAATGTCTTCCCGATGTTGTCCAAACATCAACACTCCCTCTCAACGAGGGATACATTCTGCATCATGCCAAGCTTGTATTTGAAGTATAAAAACTTCACCCTAGACTCATGACACTTGTCTGTCTGTCTTGGAAGACATCTCTCTCCCACCTGAACCAAGGAGAAACTCCTTCTACGACTTTCCCTCTGAGCCAATAAACTCTCTCTAAGATCAGGCTCACTCCGGGCCGGCATGTAATAGCATATAGCATATTGAGTCTTTATTATTCCTTGTCAAATCACCATGGCTAGGAAAAATACCATACCAAGATCTTTCACCACAAGTACACACCTGTGAGTGAATGTCAGTTTGATGCTAACTGACACGTGGAAATCACTTCAAGCACCTCAAGTCTATATTATTCCTTGTCATGATCAAGGAAGGACTACGTCTGGGCTTATTTACCACAAGGGCACCTTTATGATAAATGTGTCCTATCTCCCTTGGTCTGCAGCCCAATCTAGGAGAATTTCCACTTGATGATGAAACATCAACATTCCCTCTTAGCTAGGGAGGTATCTTTCCATAGTAGTACACAACTACTATCCAGAGACACACAATATTTGTTAGTGGTACACAACCACCATAGTAGAAAAAGGTTTGTCACACATGGCACTCCCATGCAGACTTATAGAGGCTACTCCCTCTAGGAACACTTAGGGTCAACTCCCCATAGTGTGTGACGTCAAGGGTCAACTCCCTTGACATGTCCTCATGTACTCTCCACATGGGACGTTGGGCTATGATCCCAAATTCACTTATCCCTTCTCGAATAAGTGCCCTCACATATCAACTCAACTCAATTCATAGAGGAGTACGATCTGGAGAATGTTTGTCACACATGGCACTCCCATGTGGACTTCTAGAGGCTACACCCTCTAGAAACACTAAGGTCAACTCCCATAGTGTGTGACATCAAGGGTCAACTCCCTTGACATGTCCTCATGTGCTCTCCACAAGGGACATTGGGCTATAATCCCAAACACACTTATCCCTTCTCAGATAAGTGTCATCACAGATCAACTCAACTCAGTCACAGAAGAGTATGATCTAGAGAATGTCTCAGGAAGCTGCAAATATCAACACTCCCTCTCAGCGAGGGAGGCATTCTCTGCCACTCCAAGTCTATCATGGAAGTACTTCAACTTCATCCTAGTTTGGTAAGAAAATCAACAACCTGATCATCTGTAGGAAGGTACTGTACCAATACTTCCTTCCTCTGCACCATGTCTCAGATGTAATGGTACTTGATATCAATGTGGTTTGATTTTTCATGAAACACTGGATTATCTAATATCTTCACACAACTTTGGTTACCATAATGAATAATGGTGTAATCTGACACATGTTCGAATAAATATGCAAAGAGATTGCGAAGCCACACTACTTCACGAATTGACATACTTAATGCAATATACTCTTCTTATGCTATGCTCAAATCCACAGAAGTTCGTTTCCTACTACACTAGGAAACCATGGAATATCCCAAAGTGAAGCAATACCCGAAGGTGTTCTTTTTGTCCATTGCGCTCCATGCCCAATCAGAGTCAATATATTCCTACCATATCATATCAATACTTGAAGTTATCTCAGACCATGTCCAATTGTTCCTCGCAAGTATCTCAACACATGCTTCACAATAATCCAGTGTGTCTATCTTGGTTGACTTATAAACTGACTAAGTGCACTCACTGCATAGAAAATATTTGGTCTAGTGTTAACCAAATACACCAATTATCTAATCAGTTTTTTGTACAGAGTCAGATCAATTTCGTCAGAATCAAAAAGAGACACACTTAGTTTCTTCGGATTCATCACCATTGGTGTAGCCATGGGCTTCAAGTTCAACATCCCAAACTTCTTCAATATCTCAACTATGTACTTCCCCTAACTCGAGAAGATCTCATCAATTCTCTACGACACCTCTAGTCCCAAGAAGTAGTGCATCATACCAAGGTCCTTCATCTCAAACATAGAGGACAATGCATACTTGCATTCAATAATAAGGATCTCTGTATCGTCGAGGAATAAATCATCAACGTAGAGGACCAAAATCAAGGACTCACCATTAACAATATTGTAGTACAGGCTGGGATCGAAAACACTTTTGTTGAAGCCCAAAAATCAATAGGTGTCCATAAATCCTTTCATACCAAGATCAATATGGTTGTTTGAGTCCATACAAGGCCTTCTTCTACCTGCACACATGAGACTCCTTCTCATGTATCACGAAACCATATGGTTGCTCGATGTATACTTCTTCCTCAATCTTCCATTGAGAAAGGTTGTATTTACATCCATCTGATGTAGTCTCCAACCCATGGATGTTGCAGGGGAAATAATCATCTAGATAGAAGTGTATCGAGTAGCAAGAGAAAATGTCTCCTCATAACTTATTCCCTCTAACTGAGAGAATCCTCTAGAAACAAATCTCATTTTGTGCCTCTCGATGCTCCCATCAACTATGTGTTTGATCTTGTATATCCATTTGGAATTCATTGCAAACTTCCCCTCAGGTCTCAGAAAAATATTTCACACATCTTTCTTCATGATGGACTGATACTCCTCTGTCATGGCATATCTCCATATTGGATGACTAGTTTCCTCCTCATAATAGGAAAGTTTAGAATCAATGATGTGGCTCATAGCTGTGACATATCATGAATATATTTGAGGTATCTTTCTCGCTCAGAAGGTACCATCTCTTCATGTATCTCACTCAATCTATCTCTGACCAGGGATGTAGATCTGATATTCCTTTGAAGACTCATTGTACCCCACAAATATGTACCCTTTCTACCTAAAGGGTCTAGCTTGGTCCTTTTCTCCTTGGGTACATGAATGTATAATGAACACCCAAATATCCTGAAGTGTCCAAACTCAGGCTTCACTTCATTGAAGGCCTCCTCGGGAGTCATTTTCCTCAAGGAATTATGTTTTGAACACACACTACAGTCATGGATGCCCCTGCCCACAAAAACATAGGTAAATGTTGATCATGAATCATCGCCTTGACTGTCTCAACAATAGATCTATTCTTCCTCTCTGCGACCCCATTCTACTGAGGGTTGTGTAAAACAATTTATTCCCTCTTGATCCCTACCTCAAACATCTCTAGGACACATCAAGTTTCCCTCATGGAACCAATGTCCCCCAAGACATATCAAGGTTTCCTAGTGAAACCAATGTATTGGTTCCTTCATCTAGTAATCCATTGATTACTCTGCAATCAACTAGTATCATATTGCTACTACCATGCCATCGGTAGCTCAAATCATCCGCCACATTCTCTATGAATATGCTGCAATCAACCAGTAGCACACAACTACTGCAATTTCTTCCAATAGTACACAACTATTTCCATGTCATAGTAGTACACAACTATTGTCCAGTGGTACACAACCACTTCCATAGTTTAATGACTTATATGTAGCAATCCACTAGTACCATATAGCTACTAGCATATTATCTAGTGGTACACAACCACCTCCATAGTCTCCATGACCATGTTGTGATGTTTCTCCTCTCCCAGTAGTCTTATTCACACCTAGCCACCTTGCATGGCATAGGCAAGACTATGAACATAACCTCATTCACACCTAGCCACCTCGCATGGCATAGGCAAGGCTAAGATGCAAGTCTTATTTACACCTAGCCACCTCACATGACTTAGGAAATACTTGTGCCCAACTGAGAATTACTCCCTCAGTCACCTCACATGACTAATTAGGGAAACCCTTGTCTAGAGGGGTTAGTCGTCTAGAGGAGAGAAAATACCACACCTCCCTCTTATCAAGGGTGGACATTCTTTAAGAAATAAGGGGCGTTCTTGATGCAATGGTGGAAGGAAAATTGACGTTGTAGCATTTGTGCTTCTTCCACAGGGCCACATAATACCTTTTATGTGACTATGTGAGCTTCTCTCCTCTAGAAATATCAATGTTGTCTTCATCATGACTCTCAATGCCAAGTGCCTTCGTAGTGAGCAAGCGGATGGTTCACGCGTTAGGTTGCTAGAGATCTTGATGCCTGCATCCCAGGACTACCCGAGGGTGTGGAAAACACCAAGCACATCCTTGAGTGCCTTGAAGAGTTGTTATTTCAGGCCATGGAGGAGATGAAACCATCTTTGAGAGAAATACTCATCTGCCTTTGACCTAGCTCTATCATTGTCGATTTCTGGCCCTTATTTCTCCCAGATATTGCCATTGAATTAAACATATATACAATATTCTTCCCTATAATAAGAGCTTACATCCAGTGTCTCATGTACTCCATTTTCATCAGCCTTCCCTTCTTACATCATGATGGCGATCTTCCTCCATTGGTAAATCTACCAAGCCTCCCGAAGGTGATCTCCATGCGTGACTATGATTTTCTCCCTCCTTTCCATGAAGCCATCAAGGGAGACCCGAATTCCATTAAGGATATATACACCAACGGTGTTCGACACTTTTATCAGTGAAACATATATACACCAACGGTGTTAGACACTTTGATCAGTGCAACATAGTGGTGGTTAGCATGTTCTACGAGATGGAAGCAGAGATGGTGGATCACCTCAAAAGCTGAGATGGGAGTGCAAAGAATCCCAATTCCAGTTTCTCAAATTCATAGTGCTTGAAATGGCTTAATTCTTGAGAGCCTTAATCGGTAATACATATCTTACATCCAATGACAGAGGTGTTCACCATTTCAAGACAACTCTCATTAATGGTTCCTTTATAACTCTAGTAGAATCTAAGCTATGTTAGGCTTCTGTTTCTTTTTCATTTACATGGGCTCTCCTATGAGGGAGTCAAGCCTAGACTTTCTCTGATACCATGTTTTTTTTCTTCATATAATATATGATCGATATTTTATTACAATGATGAATGTTCCATATATAGGGAACATATGGTGACCATCCATGAAAGGATGGGTTCCTTGAATAATCAATAACTATTTATTTTTATCATTTACTCATTATATATGATATTTTATAATCAATAATTATATTATTAATGATTATTCTAAGAGAATATCTTTATGATGTTGTCCAAACATCAACACGAAGGAGGTCCACATTGAACACTGGGTACAGACCAAGGAAGGGTGGAGAGTTGAGATCAAAAGCATTGCTACCCACAACCTTGGTGATAGTGTAAGGCCCATAGCAAAGTGGGTGGAGCTTTCGATGTGGTCCTATGAGACGCTCCTTCTGTAAATGTAACCAAACTTTGTCTCAAACCTGAAACTGGTGCGGTACCCTGTGTTGATCATGGAATTGCTTGTACTTAGCATTGGATTTATGAAAAATATCCTAGACATGTTGGCAGATGTGTTGAATCTGCTTACTGAATCTGGTGGCTCTTTCGGTATCATACTGAACATGGGAAGAGTTTGTCTGTGTGGTGGAAAGAGGTAGTGCAACATCAATTGGACCCAAGGGTTGGAATCCCAAACCCACCTAAAATGGGATATGGTCGACGGAGCTATGGAGAGCCCTATTGTAATTGTGTTGAACATACGGTAGACTCTCATCCCATGTATGTGGATGCTTAGAGTTTTACATGCGCAGGATGTGCACAATAATTCGATTGACGACCTATGTTTGACCATCTGTTTGGGGGTGGAAAGCAGTGGATTTCATGAGCTTGGTGTCCAATAGTGACCATAGACTCAACCAAAAGGTGTTGAGGAACCTTTTGTCCTGATCGTAGATGATGGTATGTGGTATCCCAAAATGGACCCACACTCGTTCGAAGAAGAGCTTGGAATTATCTGTCATTGTGATATTCTTCTTGCAGGCTGTGAGGATGGCCATCTTTGAAAACTGATCAATGACCACAAATACACAGTCATTGCCTTACTTGGTGGATGGAAGGCCAGACATGTAATCCATCGAGATGGATTCCCAAGGCTTCTCAGGAGTAGGAAGAGGGGAGTATATGCCTTTCTTCTTGATGGTTGGCTTGGCAATGGCACATGCAGTGCAAGATATGATATACTTGTTGACCTCCTGTCAAAGTTTTGGCCAATAAAAATGTTTTTGAATAATGGCCATAGTTTTATCTACGCCAAAATGTCCTGCCATCCTATTGTAGTGGGCTTCCCAAATCAGCTTTGCATGCTTGCTTGTAGGAACACAGAGATGACCCATATGGCATAATACTTTGTCCTAAATGTGAAAATCAGTGACAATTGTGCATGTACCCAAGAGTTTATAGGTGGTGGAAAAGTTCAGATTTTACTGATAAAGTTGGGGCCACTCAGATGCCTCATGCCCACAGGAATGGAGAACAATGTGTTGAAATAATGTAACTGCGAAGAGCATTCTTATTATTTTGTTATTGGATTAAATCCCCATTGTGGATTAATCGTGTCATTATTATTATTGGATTAAATCCCCATTGTGGATTAATCATGTCATTATTAATATTATTGTTATTAG